>BTPG01000002.1:294490913-294693413 GCA_036245525.1 Semisulcospira habei | reverse complement strand
AATGAACGTGCAGATTTATTTGTATCAGCCAGGTTAATAATAATAATAATAATTACGGTATTTATAATGCGCTTATCTTATAATAATTATAACTCTAAGCGCGCACTCACAACTCGCGCACGCATGCGCACGCATTAGACAACGGCTCACGTACCACAAATAGTGAAATACATTACGACAGTCTGCTTAGGGTGGGGAGTGTGGTGGTATAGTGCTAGAACTGTTGAAAGAGGTGAGTTTTGAGGGCGGACTGGAAGGAGGAGAGAGAGAGAGAGTGTTTGTGACGGAGAGAGAGTGGGAGAGTGTTCCAGGTGGATGGACCGTAGACGGAGAAGAAGCGGGGGCCGAAAGTGCTGAGTTTGGTGCGGGGGATGTGGAGGCGGAGAGGGTCGGAGGCGGAGCGGAGGGAGCGGGGAGGAGTGTAGGGGTGAAGTAAGTTTGAGAGATAGGCGGGAGCGCAGTTATTCAGGGATTTGTAGCAGAGAGACAGAATCTTGTATTGGATGCGTTGGGGGATGGGAAGCCAGTCAAGGAGTTTGAGCAGGGGAGTGATGTGGTCGGATTTTTTCTTTCTGACGACGAGGCGGGCAGCATTGTTCTGGACGCGCTGGAGAGAGAAAGTGGTGGAGTGAAGGAGGCTGGAAAGGAGAGAGCTGCAGTAGTCGATGCGAGATAGGATGTGAGAGACAGCAAGTTTGGTGGCAGCTTCGGTAGTGAGGTATTTTCTGATCTGACTGATGCGGCGAAGGTGGAAGTAGCATGCCTGGGCCGCCGTGGCGGAGACGAAGCTGGTCATGGAAAGAGAGGAATCGAGGATAACGCCGAGGTTTTTGGCCGAGTCAGAGAGGGAGATGGAGGTGCTGTCGAGTTGAAGGTGGAGGTAGGGAGGGAGCTGGGAAAGTTTCTGGCGAGTGCCTACCAGCATGGCTTCCGTTTTGTCGTCATTCAGTTTAAGCTTGTTTGCTGTCATCCAGTTTTTCACGTCTTCGTAGCAGTCAGCCGTGCGAGTCAGTAGTGACTGAGTGTTGTCGAGTTTGTCTTTGTCTAGTAGTTGTGAGTCGTCAGCGTAGAGGTGGTGGTGTATGTGGTGAGACTGGATGATGTTGGACAGGGGAGAGGTGTAGAGTGTGAAAAGGACCGGCCCCAGGACGGACCCCTGTGGAACTCCGCAGGAGAGCGTGACTGAGTTGGAGGAGAAGACGCCGTCGATGGTGACGGACTGCTGTCTGTTGGAGAGGTAGGAGAGAAACCAGGAGTAAGCAGAGTCAGTGATGCCAAAGGAGTGGTGAAGGCGGTGGAGGAGGATAGAGTGGTCTATAGTGTCGAAGTCGGCAGAGAGGTCGAGTAGCGTAAGAAGGGAGATGTTGCCCGAGTCGGTGGAGAGAAGCAGGTCATTTAAGATATGTAGAAGGGCTGTTTCAGTGCTGTGATGTTTGCGATAGGCAGACTGGAAGGGACTGAGGAGGTTGTTGTCGGCGAGGTGAAGGTTGAGCTGGTTGAGAACGACCTTCTCAAGAAGCTTGGACAGGAAAGAGAGATTGGAAACTGGGCGATAGTTTTTGAGTTCGTTTGGGTCGAGGTTGTGTTTTTTGAGGAGAGGACGGACGATGGCGGACTTGAAGATATCAGGGACGGAGCCGTTCTCTACAGATGTGTTGATGATGTCGGTAATGAATGGCAGAAGTTTTGGAAGGCCGTCCCGGTAGAGAGAAGCTGGGAGAGGGTCTAGTTCGCAGGTTACGTAATGTTCCTCATATCATTTAATATGTGTGTGTTAAGCAAGTGTTATGACATTAGAAATTTATTGTACAGAGTTCTTGTGCGGAGCAGGGACGTGACGCTGAGACGCCAAAGTCAACAGAGGCTGCCGCTGGAGGAACGTGTCGTGAGGACATTCACCGCTAGGGGAGCGAGATACTTTGTGCCAAGACATCAAAGTCAACAGAGGCTGCGCTAGAGGAGCGGGTCGAGAGGACGTCCACAGTTCGTGGAACGTAAGACTGCTTCATGAACGCGTGACGCAAGAAACTACACGCCTAGACGTGGAGAAACGTGCGAACAATACACAGCGATAACACCAGTTGAGCAGGTTGGATAATGAGGACAGTTCACCTAACCTGGCTGTGTGTGGATTTGAGGGAGATGTGCAAGTGTTGAAAATTGTGTATCTTGTGAAGAGTATTTTTGAGTTCACGTTTTGTATTTACTATTATATGGGCCACAGAAAAAAAAAAAAGATGTTTTGCGTTTACTACACGAATGCGTTCGACTGAGAGTTAGCGTTGTTGTGTATGTGCCCGTTGCGTTTGTGAGTCTGTGCGTGCGACCGGTTGAAAGTCTGTGTACGTTACAGTCCGCCCGAGTTAACGGTGACACTCGGAGGAGAAAAGTCCGACGCCGGAACACAGGGTACCGAACATCGCACCTCTAGCATTGGTGGCAGGCGCTTTTACCGCTGCGCCATGGCCCGCCCCATGACCGTTTCCTGCTTGGCCGCACTTAGCAATGACTGGTTGTTGTTTTTCCTCTTTATGTTTTTTTAATTTTTTTTTTAACCTTGGGTTTAAAAAAAAACACGCATGAAGGCGCAGCATTTCAGTCTCGGGTTTATTTTGCTCCTTAGACCGGCCGCATGCCATCCACGTGAAATGTTTGCATATAGACAATATTTTATTTGCCAAAAACATTGTAACACCTCCCAACTGAAAGAGGTATAGATCCTCATGAGCCCCCGCAATTGCGGGGGCTCATGAGGTTCTATACCTCTTGCTGACACCACTTTGAATCCATGTTCCTGGGACTGACGCATGACCGCCTTTAGTGAGGCTTCGTTCCTGTCAGGACGTTACAATACAGTACGAACAATGCATGCACACAAAACCGAGCTGTGGCATGGATTGTCCTGGCATAATCCGCTGGAGCAGTTCTACCATTGTGACAGTCTGTCGGCGTCAAAACGTTCAAAGATTTGACCTGCACATTTCAGTCTTCCGCCTCCAGACGGCGCTGTAGACCGTGCTCATTTATATTTCATAGCTGTGTGGGGTTTTCCGCAGTTTAGTTCCCCGGTAGCTGAAGGTATTAAGGTCGACGACGGCCGTCTTGGGCCCGAGTAGCTTTTGCGCCCTGGGTTGTCTGCTTCTTCAGACATAAGTTCCATAGCAAGAGGTGTTGAGTCTGATCAGCCCCACGGAGAGTGCATGGGTTGATGAGACTGCACGAATCTCTTCTACCTTAACTCATTCAGCCCTGACGCACTACAGCAGGTGCATAGTCGTTCAATGACGCCTCCACAATTTGGGAAATACGTGCGTGGGGTTGAATGAGTTATGTGTGAATAATCGTATTGTTCAGTCAGAGAGTGATACGGACGTTCATTGCAAAGTGGTTCAGAAGAAACGTACCATTAGGTCAAGGTTTCGTGACTCACAAACCAGATATGTGAGGCTAGCGCTGGTAGAATTGTACACAAACCAAGGGATATTACTCAGCGCTGGACAGACGAACAGTTAGATCCCCTGCCCCCGCCTATCAGGCACCCAATCGCCAGCCCACAGAAAAAATACGTAGGTATAGAACCAGACGATCATCTACACCTAAATCTACGTTCTATACCTATAGGTTCTATACCTACGTATTTTTCTGTGGGCTGGCGATTGTGTGCCTGATAAGCGAGGGCAGGGTATCTAACTGTTTGTCTTCCAGTGCTGAGTAATATCCCTTGGTTTGTGTACAATTCTACCAGCGCTAGCCTCACATATCTGGTTTCTGAGTATTCTATAACTCGAGGCGATTTGTATCGTTACATTGTTGTGTATTGTCTTGTGCATCTACTGTGGGAAATCAAGGTATTTACCGGACCACATTTAGTTGTGCACCTTCTTGTGTGTGTATGCGTGTTTCTCCTGCCTACTTCCTAAGTTCCAGAAAAAGACATGGGTTATAGGCTAGACCTGATGCATCCTTTTTAGGGATGTAGATGATCGTCAGGTTCTATACCTACGCATTTTGCTGTGGGCTAGCGATTGGGTGCCTGATAGGCGGGGGCAAGGAATCTAACTGTTTGTCTGTCCAGCTCTGGGTAATATCCCTTGGTTTGTGTATAAGGTTTCGTGAGGATGCTTTGATCTTTCAGATGACAAAATCACATTCAGCTGCTGTTTAGTTTGACTGAACGATCGATTGCCTAATCGTTTGACTGATTGACTGACTGACATGGAATTTAAATGCACAAGTATACAAAACATAAAAGACAATCAACTAGAGATAGACGTGTTCTAAATCCGTCATAGTCTGTTTTGGAATGTGTCTAGTTTGTCACACCGAACCTCATGGGTCAGCACCCGAGGGACACTAGTGCTGAGAGAGAGAGAGAGAGAGAGAGAGAGAGAGAGAGAGAGAGAGAGAGAGAGAGAGAGAGAGAGAGAGAGAGAGAGAGAGAGAGAGGCAGGCAGGCAGGCAGACAGACAGAGCAACAACAACAGAGCAACAATAACAGCGTCAGCAAAATGGAACAAAACAGAAAGAACAAGAAAACAAAACGGAACGAAAGGAAAACGAAAAAAAAAAAATGCAAAGCAAAGCAAAACAAAAACAAAACAAACAAAACACACACACACATACACATACACACGCACGCACATGCGCACACACACACACACACACACACACACACACACACACACACACACACACACACCAGCAAAAGCAACAACAAAAAAAAAAAAAAAAAAAAAAAAAAAAAAAAAAAAACTAGCCTACTTCCATTCTGTGACTAATTGGGCCTGACATGTACAATGCAAACCCAGTTTGGCTGTCATTCCCCGTTGACGAATAATTAGCTCGTGCCAGCCGATCTCATTAACCCCTTAACTGCCGGGGCAAGGCGAACTCTATACTCATCTGCAAGGGACATAAGCCCTCATGAGCCCCCGCAGTCGCGGGGGCTCATGAGGATTTATGTCTCTTGTTTGTCCTGTGTTCTTTATGTCTAATTTTGTCCCATTTAGGTCTGTGTTCTTCTCGGCGAAGGTCGTTCAGTGAGCAGTCGTTTCAATTCTGACGCGACATTCGTGATCACTGGCAATGAAGGGGTTAATAACCTGTCCTATTTTTTTTTTAATTTTATTATTTTATTTTTTTTGTCTTGGAGAGCCATGCTTGCGTCTTTTTGATTGGCGTGAACCCGTGAGTGAGCGTGAATCATGATTATAGTCTGTGGGCCCGCCTATATCCCCCCCCCCCCCAACCCTTCCCCTCCCCCCGAGGGATTTATGAGGTGGTCATTTCTGTCATCCTAGACCTCTAAGCCATCAGATTCAGGTTGTCTGCCGTTGATCATCCTCTGGTTGTGGCCGTGGTTTTTATGTGTAGGTACTCCTCAGAATAGTATTTTGCGAACGTTCCCATGTCACGGGCCGGCTCCCTTAAAATTATAACCATGACTTTATTGACAAAAGATAAAATTACTGTCAGTTTTCTAAGGCATATTCAGATATATTTTCACCGAAATCAACAGCTGTTTTGGAGAAAAACAATTTGTTTCGTACCTGCAAACCAATGTTACTCTTTTGACGAACTACTTACCTCTGCAGTAACTGCCTAATCTGCTAGACTATTAGTCCTGCGCCAGCCACTAAGCAAGGTGCACCGCTATAGCGGCGCACCTTGCTTAGTGGCTGATGCAGGACTAAGCTCAATCATGCAACTGGCCTCAGGTTCTCACGTACGCTTGGCGCGCCTACCCACCCCTCCCCATCCCTCCCTTTTGTGACAGAATGGACTCAGTGTCAGCACATGAGACGTTCCTGCAAGCAGCGCCGTGGACACCACCATTGACCGCCATGCAAAATCCAACGGTGGCATAGTTGGATTCAGCAGAAATTATGCATCCTACCACAGATAGTGCACCACAATGCATGCCAGACGCAGTTTTCACCAGGCGGCCTTAGCAGCGACGGACATGGACAGCCAAGAAAGCTGTTTGTACAAGGACCTCAGATCTTCACAGGTAGCATAAAGTGAGGACACTCAGAGAGTCATCCAGACTATTCACAACTTCATTAACCCATTTGAAGTTGAGAACAAGGATGTACTGCACTGCCTGTCCTAGGTGTACCAGCATCACAGGACACAGAATATCTTCACGAAGATGACGTTTGAGAGGGAGCTATGGGCACCAGGAACAATTGATTGACCAAAAGCTTCAATGCAATAATCAAGAAACTGAATCTCAAGACATTTTCCAAAGCTGTCAAGACGGCACCAGTCACAGGGCAGTCAAAGAAATCGAAGCAAGTCACGGCGAAGAGAAATGTTCTTTGTCACCTTGTTCCTCTTGCAGTCAATCATCACATCAACCTGGAGAGAGTATTCAGTTTCCTGTTAGGTCCAGTACCCTGACATTTGCTGCAGGAGATGGAGCATCCTCAACGACTGAACTAAGTTTCCAAGCTTTTTACAATGTCTGGAAGGAGATCTGCAGTCGACAGAGACCCAGTCAAAAGCAACATCATCGATGGCAATGCTTTGTTCCACGAACAGGTAACCCTCCCAAGCACAAGGGACTTTCTTAAACTGACAGCCTGTTTGAACAGCTTGCAAAGGAACCATGAGTGGACTTTGTAGCAGATTTCTTCCACCCACTTTCGGTGAAGAGTTCTGTGAGAGCGAGGAGGGGTTCCACTGCCGTTCACTTGCTAAAAGAAACCCCCAGAAAGATTCCAAGAAACTTGGAAGCCTTCTTGTCTTATGACACACAAAAATACCCCATAAAACTTTACAAATGTTTCATGGAAAATGGCAAAAGGATATCAACAAACTTTGTTTCTGGAATGCTTCAGCATCCACCAGAGGTAACTGCTTACAAGCAACGATGGGGTCGACATGAGTCTGCTGCCTCCTTGCAGGAATTCCGTCAGGATGCACATCAAGAGAGTAAATTACCACAGTCTTATATTGGAACCAAGCGGACAAAACTACCCAATGCCGTCCCTCACCTAATACACATGAGTAGGAATTTGCAGACGGTAAACTGCAATACAGTAGGATGCAAGGTGTCCTGATGTCACAGGAACTTGCTAATGTATTGCTGGGATGCCAGAAAGAACAGAAGTGGATGGGTCCCCGGAAAAGGTACTCTCAGAGGAAGTTCCAGATGTGCTGAATCTCATAGATTATGTATTTACTGGTGAACGAACCCTATGAACACTGTTGGTGTAAATCGTGACATTTGACAGCTCCCTCTAGACGTATATGATGACAGAGAGGCTGAGCTTGCAGTGGTAAAAGAGTATTTCGGGATCTTTTTGTTCCATTGATGGTTGCAACAAGTTAGCATTGTTGTCATCATTTTGCTTAAAACATATGACTTTTAAAAAAAGGTTTGTCTCAAATACTGATTGAATATAAATACATGTACTCAAACACTTTTCAAGTCACTTTCAAAGAAGAACGTCTTTGTATTTGACCTTTTGGCGTAATTATGTATAGGTTTGTTTTTGGTTGTTTTGTTTTGTTTTGTTTGTTTGTTTTTGTTTTGTTTTTGTTTGTTTGTTTGGTCTTATTGTCAGTGTTCCTAATCTTCGCCATTTACAGATTTCACTGCCTAAATTGCATGTAACGAAGTAGACTATTCTGCGGATCTGTTTGCTGGATTCTGTGTTCTTTTGGAAATCAAAGAAATGTACTTTAAAGGGCAAGAAATACGACTTTCGTTCATTTATTTCTTTAGAACAATTCCCATAATTCATCCTGTGTAAAGTGTCAGTATTATATTACTGAAAATCATGTATTTATTTCTTTCAGCTCGACGGTCGTATTTACCAAATTTTGCAGGCGTCATCTAATGACTATGCACCAACATTAGGGAAATACGGCCGTTGGGCTGGATGAGTTAATGAATCAGCCTGACCTAATACGAATATTAGAAGAAAAGACGCAATCCAGCTAATCTGGCACTACCCTTAAATTATCATGTTCGACCCATCTCCTGCTGTAGTGCGTCAGGGCTGAAAGGGTTATGTGATTTTGAAATGTTTTCTTCGACTTACTGATCTATATTTTGTTATGTCATGCATCTGTGGCTTGTTCGCTAGCGCGCGTACGTTGTTCTTTGCTAATAATTTTGTTTTACTTTATTCCAGAGGAATACAATCGTCAGAGAGGCAGATATCAAAAAGATATGTGTCAGGCTGCCTAAAAAAATCATGTTCTTGAAAATTCCCTCGGGAACGGGGGTGGGGGGGGGGAGGGGGGTAGGGGGAGTGGGGGGGGGTTACTTTCTGGCCCACGGACTATTTGAAGTTCGGTTGCACCAGTCGTGACTAAACTATAGGATACCATTTGAGCCCTTGCGTTGATCCCTTTCCTTGCCAAACGTACGTACATTTTGTTTGTGAAACCTGTGTTTGCTGAACGACCAACAGCCACCTCTGTCCAAAGAACATGGACACAAACTGGTGTGGGCAAAAGGCATAGATCCTAATGAGCCCCCGCAGTCGTCGGGGCTCATGAGGATCTTGATCGCGTTCACTTTTTCTTGGTAGTGAAGGGGTTATACCATCTTGCAAGAGGCATAGATTCGCATCAGCTCCTGCAGCCGCATGGGCTCATGAGAATCCACGCATATTGTTCTTATCCTCTAAATTTGATTATTTAATTCGTTTTCAGTTTATGTCGGTTTCGGAGATTTCATTCGCGGTCGCTGGCAGCCCCCCAAAATGAATGTGGCCTCCTGCAGGCAATAAAGAGATAAAAGTTCGCAAAATCTCTTTTGTAAAATTTAATGTTCTTGGTGTGTCACTTGATCATTTGTATGTGTTGCCCGGCTAACTCCACCTTTGTTTAACCCATTTAACCCCGACGTACCACAGCTGGAGGCGGATCGACCATGATAATTCAAGGGTAGTGCCAGATTAGCTTGGCGCCATTGGGCGCCAAGCTAATCTGGCACTACCGTTGAATGATCATGGCTGATCCATCTCCTGCAATTTGTACACAGTCGTTAGGCGACACCTCCAACATGGCAAATGCGGCCTTAAGGTTAAATGGGTTAAGTGATCTTCTTCATGGCGGGCTTTGATTGCTAAATTTCGTCGAGACAACGGGTTAGCAATGTTTTCTACCCTTCTTTTCACAATCTAGGCACACGTGACTCTGACGATGTCTCTTAAGCACAGCTTTACTGTAAGACAGCAAGCTGAAGACTGTCGACCAGTTCAGGTACCTGGGGAGCACCATCTCATCTGACGGTACTGTCGACAAGGAAATCGCAGCTCGTATCAGCAAAGCCAGCAAAGCCCTGGGTCGCCTGCACACTCGTGTGTTGAATAACAACAACGTCAAGCTCTCCACCAAGATCAAAGTCTACAAGGCAGTAGTCCTCCCCAGCCTCCTCTACGGCTGTGAGTAATGGACGCTGTACAGAAAGCACCTCAAGCAGCTTGAACGTTTCCACATGAGATCCCTGCGCTCACTCATGGGCATCAAATGGCAAGACAAGGTGACAAACCTGGAAGTCCTGGACAATGCTGGCTTAGTGAGTGTTGAAGCCTTGATCTTAAAGACACAACTTTGCTGGACAGGTCATGTCATACGCATAGATGATTCTCGGATGCCACGCCAACTCCTGTATGGTGCACTCTCAAAAGGCCACAGGAAGCAAGGACGGCCAAAGAAACGCTTCAAAGGCTGCATAAGAGACAGCCTCAAGTACTGCGTCTTCCCGGTAAAGGAACTTGAAGCTCAAGCACAAGACAGATCTGGCTGGCGTGCCGCCACCAGGAAAGCCTGCACGCTCTTTGAACACAATCGGCGCGAACGGATCACCAGTGCCAGAGCTCGCAGAAAGACAGCGTCGACGTCTCCCCACAGCTAAGTTCCAGTGCCCCCATTGCCCTCGCAGGTGTGGCTCCGGGATTGGTTTGGCCAGCCACACCCGCACCCACAAATAGAAGTCATGCACAATGACGACATCATCGGTTTTCGATGGTCTACCCATTATTATAATGTAAGACAAATTAAGAATAGTTGTAACGAAGATATTTCGAGCTTTAACCTGGTCAGAGCCAAGAAGATCTGAACACCATCCAACTGCAAGAGGTACAGACCCTTATGAGACTCCGCAGTTGCGTGGGTCCATGAGGATCTATGCCTCCTGCTGACAACACTTTGAATCCATGTTCCTGGGACATCTCGGTTTTTTTTACTCTTCGATTAACGAAGATTGCATAAACACATTCTGCGTCAGCTGGCACTGAGCGGGTTAAATTATGAAGATTGGATGTCGGAGAATGGTAGACCTTTCTGCTTTTCTTCCCCTTTGCCACGACACTTCTGTTACTTGGCTTGGGGAAAATAATAATAATAAAATAATAATACATAGTAGTTATATGGCGCATTTCTCATATTTATAATATAACTCAATGCCGCGAACTGAACCCAACAAGCACGCTCACGTGAATCACGCGCATTCCCTCAAACACTGTAGACAAACACAGAACATTCAGGTGGTGCTAAGGGCAAGCTCAAGCGAGCTACTGAAATTTTTGGAAATTTAAATCGTTTTTAATATTTTTGAAATTTTTGATTAAGTGGACTGAAATCAATACCAAATTCGTGGGGGAGGAAAGAGCCGGAGTACCCGGAGAAAGAACTCCCGACGGTCCGCCCGAATTAATGGTGACACTTACTAGAGAAGAAAAGTCCGACGCCGGAACCGGGTATCGAACCTCGCACCGGTTGCAGGCGCTTGTACCGCTGCGCCACGGACCACCCCAAATATGGGTAGGAAAGTCTTAAGGCTGGACACAAATATAACACTTTCTGCCCCAGAACCGAAATCACCCAATTTTAAAGTTTGTGCTCTGAAGGACTCTATTAAAATTCTAGAGACAGATCGAGCATGATAGTTTCAGTGTGGTGCCACAATAGCTTGGCGCCTAAGGGCGCCAAGCTATTGTGGCACCACCCTTGGACTATCATGCTCGATCCATGTCTTGCTGTGGCCTGTCAGGGGCTGAATGAGTTAAAATCCATTGTACTGACGAATTTTAAACCCAGACCAACAAGGTGAATGCCAGGCATGTAAAATACAGAGAATAACCCAGCAAAGAAAGAAACACGCTTAGAAAAGACAGTTACGACACAGTTTATTAACTGTGTTGTAACTCTCTTTTCTAAAGCGTGTTCCTGACGGATTTTAACACTGAAAGCCCGTCTTGTGGAAGGCAACTGTTGTGAGTATCTGTCAAAGGGCTTTGAGGATTTTAGCTTTTTTTGTTCGGTTAGCCGAAATTTAAGAAACATCTAAACTATACTATAAAAAAAATTTAAATCAAAAAAAAAAAAAAAAAACCCCAAAGAAAACGAAAGATAGGAAGAGAAGGAAAACCCAAAGCCATGCCTGTTTTCGGGATTACTGCCAAACAAATGATGCCAAAAGGAGAGAAAATAGACACACCCGCTGCGAGGGAGTGAATTAAAAAGAACAGTAGACATAGCATCTCGGGCCGACTTCGGCCGTCGTCGGCCCGCGCACAGCTGTGCGCGGGCAGACGACAGTCGAAGTCAGCCCTAAGACATTGTACTGACTGGATGTCGTGGGAACGGTTCTTTGGATAAATCAATTACCCATCACCCTCACGGTATAAGCGTAGTTGTTGTTTTCTCTCTCTCTCTCTCTCTCTCTCTCTCTCTCTCTCTCTCTCTCTCTCTCTCTCTCTCTCTCTCTCTCTCTCTCTCTCTCTCTCTCTCTCTCTCTCTCTCTCAATTTTTTAGGACGTGAATTGTCTTTTGTTTTAGCAACACACTTAAAAGCCTTTCCTCCCTTTTCTTCTTTTTCGGGAAAAGCTAAATTGAGCACGGCTCTCGCTCGTTAATTCTATTTTTAACCCATTTGAATTTTGTTAGAGTGTCGTCTGAAAATCGTCTGAAAATAGGCAACTTTGACCAATTATGGAACAATGGTTGAATCTAGACTTATGCCCCCTCCCGGCGTAACTCTCGTGTGCAGATTTTTTTTTTTTTTTTTTTTTTTTTTTTTTTTTTTTTAGTCAAATCAAATTGCAGTAATTCAAAGCCGTTGGACAGACCTAATAGAGGACACAAAAAGAACAATGCCGTAGCTCCTCTCTACCTCACCCACCCCCCACCCCTCTCCAACTCATCCTTTTCACACGTACAGAACATTCTTCTTATCACAATTCATGTCAGTATAGTAGCAGAATACGGGGAGTTTGGGGGGGGGGGGGGGAGGAGATGGAAACTATTACCACCGGAAAGCCGTGACTTTTATAGTCCGTTGAGGATCTACGTCTCTTGCTAAGACCAGTTTGCACTTGTGTTCCTTGGATCTTTGTCACTTTCGATCGTTGAATGCACGACGATTTCAGGACTAGACTACAAAATACGTTCAGTGACAGGGAAGGGGTTAAAGAACGTACCACGTGAGCTGAAGATCGATGAGACATGTGTGTTAACTCATTCAGCCCGACGCACGTATTTCCCCAATTTTGGAGGCGTCATCTAACGACTATGCACTTGTTACAGGAGATGGCCGATCGACTATGATAATTCAAGGGTAGTGCCACTTCCCTTGAATTATCATGGTCGACCCATCTCCTGCTGTAGTGCGTCTAGGCTGAATGTGTTAAGTCAATGCCGAGTGTCATTGTTCGAGGCATCAGTCTATACAGCTACGCAGTATGCTTATGTTTTTCAGTGTCGATAAAAATTGAACACCGCACCCAACTGCAAGTGGTATAGATCCTCATGAGCCCCCGCTTTCGCGGTGGCTCATGAGGATCTATGCCTCTTGCTGGAACTACTTTGTATACATATTCCTTCGCGGTGGCTCACCAGGATCTATGACTCCTGCTGAAATTACTTAGTTGTATACATATTCCTTTGACACCTGGGGATGTCTGACGTTGACTATACAATGCTTTCAAAAACAGAATCCGCGTTCACTTGCATTGAACGGGTTACACTTGTCATGATCGAGCCGTTAATTTTTGAAGACTCCAGTGTAGATTCACACTGCCAGTGAACTATAATCGACCCATTATTCAACTGAGGCGCTGGTCTGTACGCACTACCCTTGAACTGTCACGGCCGATGCATCCCCTGCGATTGTTTCTCATATCTGAGGGAGTATGATTAATGTATCTGACGAGCACGTGGGAACATCACAACGTGGGCTGAATGTTGCCCTGCCCTTTTTGGTGAAAAGCCAGATTTACATTGTAATACAATGAAAATCTCGCTTATCACAAAACTGAATAGACTTTTGCTCTGGCAGGAAAGTGCTGCTGTGGCGGTAGCGGCCCACATGCTCTCATTCCGCACGCGCTGTATTGCGCAATGGCACGCGCGGATCGAACTACTGACCGACATTTCAGTGTCTTCTTGCAAGAAAAGTACGCAGAATCGTGCGCGCGCGTTATATGTTTAGTAAGTATTTCTGTGGGTGCGCCTGCAACTGCAAACCTTGTCGGATTTTGTGTGTATGTGTATGTGCGTGAGTGCTTGCGTGTGTGTGTGTGTGTGTGTGTGCGTGCGTGCGTGCGTGCGTGCGTGCGTGCGTGCGTGCGTGCGTGCGTGCGTGTGTGTGTGTGTGTGTGTGTGTGTGTGTGTGTGTGTGTGTGTGTGTGTGTGTGTGAATTACGCGAGGGTGAAAGGTGAATACATGTGAAGTGAGTGCGGTTTACTTTTAAATATGAGCGCTGGTACGCATCTCCTCTCTCTCTCTCTCTCTCTCTCTCTCTCTCTCTCTAGTAGCTGATATAACCAACAGCCTCCAGCAGAGCCTACAAGAAGTCTCTGAATTGTGCAGTAGAAATAGAATGATAAGGTTACAAAGTAAAGTAGGTTATAGCACTGTCAGGGGAGAGAAATGTGCATGATCGACCAGTGATCATAGATCTACTGTGGCCAAAGCACACAAAAAAAAAGATAAGAAAGAGAGGGGGCGCTAAGAAAGTGACTGAAAGCAATGCATATGGAAGGGGGGGGGGGGGGGCGGGCGTATCACATATCCACTGTTCCTGCCACTCAGTGCATGGAAATTCAAATCTAGGTCCCCCCAAGGGGGGGGGGGGGGGGGGGGTCCAGATATTTAGCCGGTGTCTTGGCGACCTCTTCAGCACACCATCGGCAATACTGGAGGAGGCAGGAAATTCCGCCTGCCTGCAATGACAACCACATTTTACTGTGGTGTCTGCAGTTATACATTCCATGCCACCACCTAGAGTTAAATGCACCCTAAAAGAGAACCTACCAAAAGGGGGGAAGGGGTTGCAGTCGATATTATAGTGATAAATGAAAAGAAAAGGGGAGACTGCCAGTGCTAATATTTTAGGAAGGTTACAAAGTAAAGTAGGTTATAGCACTGTCAGGGGAGATAAATGTGCATGATCGACCAGTGATCATAGATCTACTGTGGCCAAAGCACACACAAAAAAAAAAAGATAGGAAAGAGGGGGCGCTAAGAAAGTGACTGAAAGCAATGCATATGGAAGCCCCCCCCCCCCCCCCCGAGGGGGAGGGGGAGGGCGTATCACATATCCACTGTTCCAGCCGCTCAGTGCATGGAAATTCAAATCTAGGTCCCCCCCCTTTGAGGGGTCCAGATATTTAGCCGGTGTGGACAGCTGTTTCGGTCTTGGCGACCTCTTCAGCACACCATCGACAATACCGGAGGAGGCAGGAAATTCCGCTTACCTGCAATGACAACCACATTTTACTGTGGTGTCTGCAGGGGCATACATTCCATGCCACCACCTAGAGTTAAATTTCCATGCACCCTAAAAGAGAACCTACCAAAAGGGGGGAAGGGGTTGCAGTCGATATTGTAGTGATAAATGAAAAGAAAAGGGGAGGCTGCCAGTGCTAATATTTTAGGAAGGTTACAAAGTAAAGTAGGTTATAGCACTGTCAGGGGAGAGAAATGTGCATGATCGACCAGTGATCGGGGGGGGGGGGGGGGGGGGCTTTCATATGCATTGCTTTCAGTCACTTTCTTAGCGCCCCCTCTCTTTCCTATCTTTTTTTGTGTGCTGTGGCCACAGTAGATCTATAATCACTGGTCGATCATGCACATTTCTCTCCCCTGACAGTGCTATAACCTACTTTACTTTGTAACCTTCCTAAAATATTAGCACTGGCAGTCTCCCCTTTTCTTTTCATTTATCACTACAATATCGACTGCAACCCCTTGCCCCCTTTTGGTAGGTTCTCTTTTAGGGTGCATGGAAATTTAACTCTAGGTGGTGGCATGGAATGTATGCCCCTGCAGACACCACAGTAAAATGTGGTTGTCATAGATGCAGGTAGGCGGAATTTCCTTCCTCCTTCAGTATTGACGATGGTGTGCTAAAGAGGTCGCCAAGACCGAAACAGCTGTCCACACCGGCTAAATATCTGGACCCCACCTTGGGGGGACCTAGATTTGAATTTCCATGCACTGAGTGGCTGGAACAGTGGATATGTGATACGCCCCCTGCATTGCTTTCAGTCACTTTCTTAGCGCCCCTATCTTTTTTTTGTGTGTGTGTGTGTGTGCGTGCTTTGGCCACAGTAGATCTATGATCACTGGTCGATCATGCACATTTCTCTCCCCTGACAGTGCTATAACCTACTTTACTTTCTTTCCTAAAATATTAGCACTGGCAGTCTCCCCTTTTCTTTTCTTTCGTCAGAAACATCAGCTGCAACCCGCGCCTCTAAACCTCTCATTCGAAGCTGTCCCCATAGAGCAAGTACAGCAGCACCGTTTACTAGGGGTAATTGTAGATAACCAACTTAGTTGGCAGCCTCACCTAATACACATCGGAAAGACAATTTCAAAGAAATTATTTTTACTGTCTAAACTGAAAGCGGTCATTAATCGGAACACGCGTAAACTATTTTTTAATGGATACATCAAGCCCCACTTTGATTATGCCTCAACAGTTTGGGATGGCTGCAGCGAGGTCCAGTTCAAGGAAATAAATTCGCTATACATGAGAGCAGCCAAACTCATTATTCCTAGCTCATCTCTACCCACTGATGTGAGGCTCGAGGCAGCTGGACTACTTCCTCTTGACAAACACTTAGTATTTCACATGTGCGTACTAGTGCACAAAGCTCTTAACGGTAAGGAAGTACCCAACGGAGAAAGAAACACGCTTAGAAAAGACGGGTACAACACAATTTATTAAATTTCTTAACGGTAAGGCCCCCGGCTACTTATCGAAACTCTTTACTCTTACTGAGAAGAGATACAGCACCTCTCTGAGCAACCTGAGCACAAAACGGCCCCGCATTGATTTGTATAAATCCAGTTTGTCATACTCAGGTGGTTTCCTGTGGAATTCACTTCCTCTGCATCTACTGCGTTTAAGATAAGATAAGATAAGATGGTTTATTGCCATATGTTTCCATGTACAAAACAATAAAAACATTGGAATTTGTCTTGATGTCAGTTACTAAGACTAAACACACACACACACACACACACACACACACACACACACACACACACACACACACACACACACACACACACACACTGTACAAAAAAAAACAAAAGCAAAACTGTACAAGCACTTATCCAAGGCAACGTAAATTTAATTATCTCGTGTTGTCTCTCTCTCTCTCTCTCTCTCTCTCTCTCTCTCTCTCTCTCTCTCTCTCTCTCTCTCTCTCTCTCTCTCTCTCTCTCTCTCTCTCTCTCTCTCTCTCTCTCTCTCTCTCTCTAAACAAATCAGTGCTTCGTACAGCAGAAATAAAGTCCTACAAAATGATTTGTATTTTGTCTGATTTAATCGCCGAAATTTGACGGTAGGACTCAACAACAATAGCTCAACGGAAGTGCCTATAATCGCTCGCCGCCTGATCTTCGAGAAGCACCCAGCTAATCAGGCACTACCCTCGTCCTATATTATAGCATTCTTCATCGAGCGACCTTCACGCCGATATCGATATTACGCCTTTGCCTGTTGGTAGCGTGTTTTTTGTCGCGATGATTCTTGCGGAATTCCGCACGAGGTGTCATAACAGCAAAAAGCGCTACTGACAGCTAAATGGTTAAAATCGTCGGCGGTAGTTGGCCGCCGGCTGTCGGCCGAGGGGTTTCTGCTAAGTGGGTGGACGCTAGGGCGGGCTGTGCTAAAAGTACGCATAAAGGACAAGATGAAAACCAATATAGTGCTAGTGCGGCTTCGCGCTCAGGCACTGTAATTCACTCCATGATCTCGTCTTTTATTTCGTATTTTTCCTACGCCGGTTAATTTTTTTTTTTGAAAGTCCGTTGACATGCTGACCACACAATCATCAAAATACCTTCCATCTTCAAGAGGCATAGATTCTCGCAGTTGCGGGTGCTCATGAGGATCTATGCCTCTTGCTGACACTACTTTGAATCCATGTTCCTGGGACATTTAGGATTTTTTCCTTTTGGTCCTGTATTAACTCATTCAGCCCTGACGCACTACAGCAGGAAATGGGTCGACCATGATAATTCAAGGGTAGTGTCAGATTAGCTTGGCGCCTGTCCCCTTGAATTATCATGGTCGATTCTGTCACGATCCCGCTTCCGGCGCGAACTATGAGCTCTAACACTTGAGATACACCCAACCCACACTAACACAAACCTAACACAAACACCAGAGAAACAATGACGACATTGTATTACATGTAACCCAATCAACCAACTATTCTCACTCAACCCTAACCACGCACTCACGCATCACATTCACACTCACACACGTCCAAACTCCCCACCCCGAATATCCGTTACACAATACAAAATACTAAATATAATAAACTAAATATCACTAAAATACAAAAGATTGAGAAAACCAATATAACCAAATATCTTTAATAAAATACGATTGATTGATTGTACATTGCTTAACGTCCCGACAGCAACCAGACTTTCTCAGGACGTGCCTGCACTGCTTGTGAAAAAAACAACTAAACAGAACGTTGAATGTATGTCGCTAGCTGGTCCAATATGTTAAATAAACCCAAGACATGGGGTCTAAATAAAACTAAGACCATTTAGCAACACACATCCAATATCAAGAGCTACAGGCAGCGCAGACAGTAGGGAGAGTTTTAAAAAGGCAAATACAGGTGAATGGACCAAGGGTAGACCGAAACACATGCCCCAGAATAGAGAGGAAAACCCACCCTGTGGGGCTGACCAGGGTGACCCTAATAAAATACGAAAACAGATTTAATTAAACTAATATATAATAACGACTATCCTTAATACAAACGAGAACTCAAACTGAAAGGCTTAAATCAACAGCCACTGGACCCCACCGGAAACATAGGCGTCAAGCGCTAACGCCAACAAACCAACGCCTTTGCTTCCGCGAAGAGTCCCTTATAGCACGTGGCTCCTTAACAGTACATCAAACAGCACAATATCAGCTATATGACGAACCAAATATGCGTACTAAAACACAAGGGAAGATCGAGAAAAATGAATATAATCCGTAAGCTACTGAAACTCTCCAGCGGGATCACGAACGACAAGTTCGAATCAAACTAATGCCTTCGCAAACTGGACGTTCACAGCACAAGGCTACTTTACTAGGAACGTTTCAGAATACACAAGGCTCCTTTAACTAGCAACGTTTTAGAATAAACAAGGCTTCTTTACCTAGCAACGTTTCAGAATAACCAATATCACATATACAAATAGATTGATTGATTGATTGATTGATTGATTGATTGTACTAACGTCCCGACAGCAACAAGACTTTCTCAGGACGTGCCTGCACTGCTTGTGAAAAAAAAAAAAAAGAAAAAAAAACCCAACTAAACAGAACATTGAATGTATGTCGCCAGCCGGTCCAATACGTTAAATAAACCTAAGACATGGGGCCTAAATAAAGCTAAGACCATTTAGCAACACACATCCAATATCAAGAGCTACAGGCAGCGCAGACAGTAGAGGGAGTTTTAAAAAGGCAAATACAGGTGAATGGACCAAGGGTAGACAGAAACACATGCCCCAGAATAGAGGGAAAAACCCACCCTGTGGGGCTGACCAGGGTGCCTCTGGGAACTAAAAAGTAGTTAACCCCACCCAAGTCCCCCAGGGCAGACCCGGGTGGGGGGTATACAAATAGAGTAAATGTCCTTAACTTAACATGACTGAAAGTTAAATAAACTCAATATAGTTCACGTCACTGGACCTTCTCGCCGGAAGCACAACCGTTAAGCTCAGCTTAGCTCGACGCTCTTGCTTCCGCGATAAGGTCTTCCGTAACACAAGCTGCTTTTAAATAATACAATCTCTCAAAATGTCACTGACAAAGCTCCTCTCACAATATTGACACTACGAGGATATGAAATAGATCAACGTTCTTTACAACATTATAATTATATAAAACTTCACTTAAACAGGTAGAAAATAAAGGGGGCGAACCGACCTGAGTAAACACGCGGCGTTCCGCGACACTCGCAAAGGCACCCTGGTTCGGCGTCGTAGCCCCACACGGCGGAGCGACAGTCGGCCTCCACTCTCAGTACCACCATTGGATTAGATTAGGAACCGGATTTGAATGCACTAAAACAATGGTGCAAAGATACACATATATAACTAACAAAAGAAACAAAATAATCCCATCACCCTTCCCGCGACTTTAACTGCCGTCTTCTATATTCCCTTCATCTCTTTCCCGCAACAATAAATTCAAACTCGACAGAATACATATTTACACGTCACCACATGACTCACTTACGATATTTAACTCCTACGCTAAATAGTGAAATGGCCTTGGTCGCCTGCTCGGCGTTAAACCCCAATAACGAATCCGCCGCTAGATACTCTAGAAACTACAACGTACAGACGGCATTCACTTCTACATGCTATTCTTACAGTTGCCCCCCAATACACACTAACAAAATAATAATAACAGAACAAGCAGACACAAACCACCACCACCACCACCCCCCCACTACCCCCCCCCCCCCACCAACCCATCCCCCCCCCCCCCCCCCCCGAGCAAATGGCCACTAGAGAATTGTTGCGCGCACTTACCGTGAAGACGCCCCGGCTAGGACGAAGACAAACAAGGACAAGACAAGCCAGGGGTTAAGTCGTCACAGCTCTTTTTCTCTCTTAGGACACCGACTCCCGGGCTCGACCAGGGCCGTCTCGTAGGGCCGTCACAGAAGGACGACACGACTACTTGAGGCTGGCGGCTAATGGAAAACCACGCCCGCACAAACCCCCCTCAGAGACTACTTTGAAAAGACAACTATTCTCGTTCGCAGCTGGAATGCGACTCTCTCGTTCGCTGTTGGAAATGCGACTGTCTAGCAATTTTGATAACGTTAGCATGGCAAAAAAACCGCTCACTACATCATGTGATGTGAAAACACGTGAAACAATAACCATCCGATCGCGTTCAGACCGAGCGATCACAGTGCCACGCCGTTCCTCCAAATCCTCGCACGGCAGCAAATACTCGTGTACAGGGAAAATACTAGACACCTATGCTATCGCTACCCTTCTTCTTCTTGACTTGACTTCGCGAACGACGATTTTATAGGAGTTGCCCACGACGTCTGCAGGCCTCCTCGTGGCTGCGGAGACCAATCCGGGACAGGCAGGTTCGACCGCAGTGGCTGCAGGTCTGGCCAGGGTTCTGAGTTGCGGCATCTCTGTTTTTTCTCCTGAGCCGCTTGTCGTTAAGGCTAGCTCTGCGAGAGTCCTCAAAGGAGACGGCTGCCTTGTAAATGGTGGAGCGCCAGGTGTCACGGTCCGCAGCAAGCGAAGACCACTGACGGTGGTCGATTTGGCAGGCACTAAGTGTCTTCTTGAAACCGTCTTTGTATCTCTTCTTTGGTGCCCCTCTGTCTCGGTGTCCAGTGGCAAGTTCGCTGAAAAGGGTGATCTTGGGTAGGCGATGATCCTCCATCCTGGAGACATGCCCCGCCCAGCGAAGCTGCGTCCGCAGCAGCAAAACCTCGATGCTCACAGTTTCTGCCTGTTCAAGGACCTCGACGTTGGTGACATAGTCACTCCAGTGAATGCCCAGGATGGTACGCAGGCAGCGCTGGTGGAAGCGTTTGAGGAGTCGTAGTTGGCTGCGGCAGAGGGCCCAGGACTCGGAACCATACAGCAGGGTGGTGAGGACGACAGCTCTGTACACGCTGATCTTGGTGCCTGTTTTCAGCTGTTGGTTGTGCCACTCCCGCTTGAATAGTCGCCCGAACGCGCTGTTCGCTTTTGCCAGCCTGCTGTCAAGCTCCTTGTCCAGCTTGGCGTCCGACGTGATGATGCAGCCAAGGTAAGTAAACTAGTGCACTGACTTTAGTTCAGACTCGCCGATGGTGATGTTGGGAGGGCGATGCTCTACCGTAGGTGCCGGCTGATGGAGGACCTCTGTCTTTTTCAGACTGACCTCGAGTCCAAAGAGCTGGGCAGCGTCTGCGAAGCAGGACGTGATGCGCTGCAGGGCTCTCTCTCTCTCTGTGCAACGAGGGCAGTGTCATCAGCAAAAAGCAGCTCACGAATCAGTTGGTCTAGTGTTTTGGTGTGGGCCTGCAGTCTGAGGTCGAACAGTCTGCCATCAAGATGATACCTGATGTACACTGCATCGTCATCGTCGAGGTCCACTGTGGAGTGCTTCAACATCATGCTAAAAAACATGGTGAAGAGGGTCGGTGCCAGCACGCAGCCCTGCTTTACACCGTTGAGAATAGTAAATGGTTCTGAGAGGTCATTGTTGAGTCTGACCTGGCCTTGCTGGTCCTCGTGTAGCTGGACGATCATGCTGAGGAACTTTGGGGGACAGCCAAGTTGCTCCAGGATCTGCCACATGCCTTGCCTGCTCACAGTGTCGAACGCTTTTGTTAGGTCAACAAACGTTATGTACAGCCCTTTGTTCTGCTCGCAGCACTTCTCCTAAAGCTGTCTCAGCACAAAGACCATGTCGGTGGTGCTCCTGTTGGCTCTGAAGCCACATTGGCCCTCTGGGAGGTGGTCTTCGGCGATGGCAGGTACCAGCCGATTCAGGAACAGCCTTGCGAAAATTTTTCCGGCAATGGACAGCAGGGTAATTTCACGATAGTTGGAGCTTTCAGACTTCTCGCCTTTGTTCTTGTACAGGGTGATAATGACTGCATCATTTGGTAGTGTTCCCTCCTCCCAGCAGCACAGAAAGAGGTCGTGGAGCTTGTTGTGCAGTGCTGGGCCTCCATGTTTCCAGATCTCTGGCGGTATTCCATCAATGCCTGCTGCTTTGCCACTCTTGAGCTGGTGGATGGCTGTGAGAGTCTCTTCAGCGGTGGGCGCTTCGTCCAATTCAACCTTTACTGGGAGGTGTGGGATTTGGAGGATGACTGCTTCTTGAACAGTGCGCTCAGCGCTGAAGAGGCTCTGAAAGTACTCCGACCAGCGGTTCAAGATGGAGGTATTATCTATGAGCAATGCCTGTCCATTAGCGCTTCGCAGGTGCTTGGGGCCATACACTGCTTTCAGTGCTTCGTAGAAGCTCCTGTAGTCACCGTTGTCAGCGCAGAGCTGGGTCCTCTGTGCGAGTCTGGTCCACCACTCGTTCTGGAGATCTCTGAGCTTGCGTTGGAGACTGCTGCATACGAGGTGGAAGGCAGACTTCTTCACAGGGCAGGAAGGCTGGGCTAGGTGGGCCTGATGGGCGGCTCTTTTTTTTTAATAGGAGTTCCTGGATCTCTACATCGTTTTCGTCAAACCAGTCTTTGTTCCTCTTTCTAGCGAAACCCAAGACGTCTGCAGAGGATTTTGCAATAGCAGTTTTCAGTTGTTCCCAGAGTGTTTCAGGGGAGGAGTCTGCTGGGTCCGCTGTGTCTTTGAGCTTGCGCTGTAAATCTGTCTGAAAGACAGCTTTCACATCGTCACCCTGAAGGCTGGCAACATCAAGCTTTTTCTTGGGGGGGGGGGGGGGGGGCATTTCTTGAGTTTTGGCTTGAAGTGGAGCCTGAGTTTGCAGCGGACAAGGCGGTGGTCAGTGTGGCACTCAGCGCTGGGCATCACTCTGGTGAGGAGGACGTCGCTGCGGTCCCTCTGACGCACTAGGACATAGTCGATAAGGTGCCAGTGTTTGGAGCGAGGATGCATCCAGGTGGTCTTTCGACTGTCCTTTTGCTGAAAAGTAGTGTTGGTGATGACCAGTTGCTGCTCTGCACAGAACTCCAACAGTAGGCGGCCATTGTCATTGCAGTTCCCGACGCCATGCTTGCCGAGGACTCCTTTTCAGGCTTCAGAGTCCTGGCCCACTCTGGCGTTGAAGTCGCCAAGGATGATGACTTTGTCGTCTGCAGGGGTGCTCTGTAGGAGGTTGCGCAGGTCAGTGTAGAACTTGTCCTTTTCTGCAGGCTCTGCCAGGAGGGTTGGGGAGTACACACTGAGAAGGGTGACGTGTTGCTGGTGTCTCAGTGGGAGGCGCATGATCTGAGTGACCCGTTGGTAGGTTTTCCAGCTTAGTCGCAATGGAGGTCTTGACCATGAAGCCCACGCCTGAGAGCCGTCTTTCTGATGCAGGCCTGCCTGACCAGTAGAGGGTGTAGCCTGCGCCAAGTTCTTGGAGGCTGCCTTCGTCCGGAAGGCGTACTTCGCCGAGCGCGGCGATGTCGATGTTTAAACTCCGCAATTCATGGGCAATGAGGGAGGAGCGACGTTCAGGGCGTCCGCTGTCTGCTGTGTCGCGCATAGTTCGGATGTTCCAGCATGCTACGTTGAGTCCGGTCGTGGTCGTCATGAGAGTCGATCTGTTATTCTTTCTTGTTTTCTGACCGCAGGAGAAGATGCCCCTTGACCGTGGCTAGCCAACTGGTGTTGCGAGGGGACGAGCTTTGGTTAGGCCACCTTTTCTAGGCCCCTCTCCGTGTGGAGCAAGCAGTGCTGTCCCTAGAGAAGGCTGCTTGGTCGTTCAGGGTGTGCCGAGTGACGTTGTCATCTCCAGGTCAACATCAGGCGACCAATATCCTGAACCGCCTGCATGCAGGTTTGAGACTGCCGCTTCTAGTGACATCTTTCACCTGCCGTTTCGCCCCTCGCCCGTCGCTACAGGACTTGGAATGGTCGGTGTCATGGTCCGTGGACGTTTTCTAAAGCCTGCGCGGTGGAGCTTTTTGGTGGAGTGCAGTGTGCGCAGTACTGGCCCTACCCTTTAAACTCTTGGTTCGTCTGCCATAGCCTAGCACGCTGGGACGATGGCATCGAGGTCCTCGGGTCGTAGGTTTTATATCAGACTGTCCTTGTCCTAGTCTCAGGCTCAAAAACCTTCCCCGGAGACGCGGCGGCTTTGATGTCAGGGTTTTCCTCCCCTAGCCTTTCCGCAGCCAAGCGGCCAGGCCTGCAAGGCAGCAGGACAATGATTAATTTTCGAGGTTCTCTCCTCTAGATCCGCCGTGGTTAGCCTGGGGGCTCGTGCTGCCCAGTTTTTGGATTCACCTCGGTGGCCATGGACGACGCACGTGCGGTCTTGGGATAGAGGGATGCTATGCTAGCCCGGAGGGATTACACACGAGGGTGCCTCGCGAAGGCCAAGAGGCCCTAGACTAGGGTGATCCGGGGGGGGGGGGGGGGGGCGCTGTAAGAGTTCTCCACTACCCGCACCACCAACGCAACGCAACTCGTCCCCTGGGGCCCCCACCTTTTGAGTCAGGCAGAGACCCCTTGACCGCTACCCGGTGACTAACTAAACCCTGTCACCCCTCTAAACTTACTCCCCTACAAAAATAGGCGAAAAAAACCCGTGTCGAGACAAATCCATTTCTTGCAACAAATACATGGTGGTTAGATGACGCCTCCAAAATTTGGGAAATACGTGTGCCGGGCTGAATGAGTTAATGAAGATTGCAGAAACGCAGTATGTGTCAGCTGACGGCACTGAACGTGTTAAACTGCACACATGAGTCCATAACATGCAAGAGTACACTTGTCCGTTGATCACGTCACGGGGCGAGGGTTTCCAAGAATGTTTCTGCTAAGAGGTTGGTGCCCCCGATTTAACCCCTTCACTGCCGAGAAGAAGTAAACAGGATCCAAATGCAAGAGGCATAGATCCTCGTGGTCGCGGGGGCTCATGAGGATCTACGCCTCTTGCTGAGACCAATTTTTGTATCTACGTTCCTTGAGTGGTTGTGGCTTTCGGTCGTCGAAGGATCACAGATTTCAGAAGCAATGCGTCCAGTGGCAGGGAAGGGGTTAATCTCGAGAGCCGGGTTTCTATTTTTAGGACGGACATCTGGCACAGAATGTGATTAAGCACAAAGTTTTCGAGAAACTCCAGAAACAGTTTCATTGCTGCAAAATGTCTATATTAACGGCATTCGCGGCCAGCCGCATCCGGATGCGGCTTGCCCTCGAATGAGTTAACCTGAAGCAGGTAATGCAGACTTTTACAGGCAAAGTTGCGTCGTGAAGAAACGCTTTAATCCAGACCCAAAAGACCAAGCGTGTAAAATGCTGAGAAAATGCTGATAGTACCCAACAAAGACGGAAGCACGCATAGAAAAGAGAGTAACAACACAAGTGTGGCTTTTCTAAGAGTGCTTCTTTCTTCCTTGAGTTATTTTCTGTTGTTAAAAAAAACGTGCAAGAGCGTTTTATGGCTGACCTTTTTTTGCGGAAGGATACACGGTTTGGACTCACGCCAGCCCGTGTTATTTTGCAAGGGAAAGTATTACTGATTCCTACGCTGAATGACCGCGTCCCGATGTTTGGCAGAGGTCTGACAGCGAGCGAGCGCAGTCAGCTTCTGCGTAGGAGAATCCCCCCGACTGTCTTCTACCGTCAATAGTATATAGGACGCTCGGTGCCAATTATAGACACGAAATTCTTTTCAGAAAAAAATATTTGATTTAATTCCCCTTTGGTCACTTTCGCACGTTTTACAGGTACAATCTAATCTGTTTTAACTGCAGTCACATCATTAAACCCGGTGTCCGTTTTATTTTGTCAGCATGGGATGGACACAGAAGCAGCAGAACCAGATAAAATGCCATTTTTGACACTTGTGGTAGTATAGGGCCTCAAGCAATCGACCGTGATCTTTGAATCTAGACGCCCATCAGTAAACTAATTGGCGTTGCTTTCACAATGTAGGCGAGTGGGGTGTCGCGTTCTCGTATTGTAATCCGATGTTTGCTCGGCACCACTTTCTCGTTTTCTCACTAAGGGTAGCCATCTGCAGGAGGTATAGATCCTCATGAGCCCCCGCAATTGCAGGGGCTCATGAGGATCCATGCCTCCTGCCGGCTCCATTTTGGGCTTGTATGTGCGTCTTTGTCAAGTTTACACTGACTTCCTCAATCAACCGTGGGCCCTCTGTCCATGTGCAGCAGGCATAGAATACAGTGGGGTCTGTTGACGATCCAAGTTTCTCGCTGCATAGCTACTGTTACATCTCTGTGTGTGTGTGTGTAGGGGGGGGGGGGGATGTGTGTCTTGCGCGTGAGGCTATGTGGAATTATTTACGCAGGTGTATGATCTTACGACGGCCTTGAATCCATTACGTAAGCAAAACGAGAAGGCTATGGACCCGTTCATTGTCGAGAGACCTCAAAACGATCCATACCTCCTTCAGTTGCCACATTCCTTCTGCCATTGAAGATAAGTAGCGGCTAATCTCTATGTTTGTTTGTTTGTCTATTTTGACAAAGGGTATTTACCCGAAATATTAATAAATTGTGTTGTACCCGTCTTTTCTAAGCGTGTTTCTTTCTCCGTTGGGTACTTCTTTGCATATTACACGCTTGGCAGTCACCTTTTTGGTCTGGATTGATCCATACCTTGGTGTAGTGTCGCAGGATTAACCCATTTAGCCCCAACGCGCTACAGCAGGAGATGGTTCAACATTGATAATTCAAGGTTAGTGCCAGATTAGCTTGGCGCCTGACGGCGCCAAGCTAATCTGACACTATCCTTGAATTATCACGGTCGATCCATCTCTCGCAAATGGTACGCAGTCGTTCGGTGACACCTCTACAATTATTTGGGAAAGGTGGACTTTGGGTTAAATGGGTTAATGTTGTGCCAGAAAATGGCTTCCACCAAATTAGGTCGACCATCCCAATGCTCACTCACAACGCCAACGTCCTCCGCAAGAAGGTAGTAGAGGGAGATGACCTTACGCTGAGTCAATCTTTCCCGATGGCCCTATTCCAATTTGGGCATCACTACAACGAGAAAAAGCCGGCCAAGAGCATACTCCCACATAAAGGTCATAAGGTGCCTCGCTACGCTAACCATCCTAAAAGTTGTACTTTAAAAAAAAAAAAAACAAACAGAGGACTGATACAGGAGACGCACCTTCGGCAAATCGTAAACTGAAAGTACACCCCTTGGCCAATCCAAAACACTATTCCATTTTAAATCTTCCAACTTGTTACGTTAATTCAGGACACAAAACATCATCCTGAAGCCTAAACAGGCGACGGGTTAATCAAGCACCGCCCTTAACCCCTTCAGTGTCGTTAAAAAAATGAACACGATCAAGAGACGTAGATCCTCTTGAGCCCCCCCCCCCCCCGCCCCACCCCCACCCACCCCGACTTGCGGGAGCTCATGAAGATACATGGTTTTTGCTGACACCACTTTGTATCGACGTTCCACTGACGGTTGGAGATCATATGATGCTAAATTTACAATGGCGCGGATTTCAAAAACACTGTCTGACTCCCACGGGGAGTGAAGGGGTTAACCCCCCTTGTGCGTGCAGCCACCGGTAGGCCTACAGTTTCTTTAACCCCTTTGTGAATGCAGCTATCGGTGGTGAAAACAGTACCCATGGCTGTATGCGCAACCCAGTGCATAAAGGCCATCGGGCCGACGTCGGCCGCCGTTGGCCCGCGCACAGCTGTGCGCGGGCCAACGGCGGCCGACATCGGCCCAATGACATTTTGCGCGTTGGGAAGGTGATTACACCAGCAGATACAAAGACAGACAGAATTATCCCTGTGAATGAATCACACCATCCACGTCATTCACGAGAAGGAAGTAGCATAAGAACTAACGCTGCATTAATCTTCCCCGAAGGCCATATTCCAATTTGAGCCACACTACGAGGGCATTCTCCCAAAACGGCTGTACGATGTCTCACTACTCTAATCATCCCACTTTGGTATGAAAAAAAAAAAATAGGCCCAGAGGCGCCGAACTATTCTGGCACTATCTTTGAACTTTCACGGTTGTACAGTCTCCTACCGTCGTGTGTCACTGTCAGGGTTTCCAAAGGTCTCTTGTAGGTGAGCCCATGCGAAAAGACGGGTTTGCTCTATACAGCATGTCCGTCGAAAGGTCTTGGTAAATCAAAGTGGCTCCTTGCTCTGGGTCTAAATTGACCAGTGTTTCAGGTCGTACTCCATATGCAATAGCTGTTCCTAAACCGCCCAGTATCACTTCGGTGCCGTGGACGTTAAACCCTGGACTTTCGATTACTAATCAAGAGGATAAACACAAGAAACGAGTCATTAACCCATTCGCGGCCGAGCAAAAGTGAAAACAATCCAACTGAAAGAGACATTGATCCTGGTGAACCCAAGCAGATTGTCAATGCACATACATGAGGATCTATGCCTCCTTTCAACATGTAAACAGGAACATGGACATATTGAGATTGTTGTTACTGAGTGTTTACCCACTAATTATTTTACTAAGGTAGATTTTAATTACGCAGCTTGTGTAATAATGTATTGAGATGTTTGTATAAAAAGTAGTGAGGGTTAGGATTAGGTTGAAACACGCGTATTATGGATGCATGTGTAGAGGTGGGTGTGAATGTATAAGTGCCGCTCAGTTCAGTTCATAAAAGACGTTTATGTGTGAGATGTGTAAGAGCTATGTGTAAAGATTTTGTAGTGTTTACTTGTGTCCATTTGGAATTTGTAGCTGTGTAAGTGCAGGGAGAAATGTTCATAATTATGCTATAATGTTTTCATGTCTTGTTTGTACTATTTGTTATAAATGTACCACAACCGAATTTCTCTTTCCGAGATAATGAAGTACTCTTATTCTTAATTCATGCTCCTGGGACCGCTGGGGTTCTTGGACTTAAAATTAACACAGATTTCAATTCAAAAATACAGTCTGCATCAAATGGCACACATGGATCCTCATGCACCTTCGCAGCTGTGGGGGCTCATGAGAGTTTAAACTAACCCATTCAGCCCCGAAGCACTACAGCAGGAGATGGGTCGACCATGATAATTCAAGGGTAGTGACAGATTAGCTTGGCGCCTGTCGGCGCCAAGCTAATCTGTCACTACCCTTGAATTATCATGGTCGATCCATCTCCTGCAAATTTGGCAAATACGTGCGCCGGGCTGAATGAGTTAAATATGCCTGCCGCTGGCCTCGGTCAAGTGTCGTCTGGTCTCTACGTCGATTTCAGAGGTGGTCTAGTTTAGCTTCCGGCAGGCCCTTTACTGCCGAGAGAATCCAAAGCAATTGCGGGGCCTCATGAGGACCGGTACACCTTGCAGAAACCACTTTACATCATCCACGTTCCTTTAACACATTCTACCCCAGGACCGAAATCCCCACATCAGTTTTGAAGTTGCTCTCTGAAGGACTGTATTACAATTCTAGCGACAGAACGAGCACTATAGTTCAAGAGGGTTGTCAGAATAGCTTGGCGCCTACGGGCGCCAAGCTGTTCTGGCACCACCCTTGAACTATCATGCTCGATTCATGTCTTGCTGTGGTGTTTCGGGGCTGAATGAGTTAAGGCTGGGGGTCTTTGAGGTTGAAGTTACGATTACAAACCCTCAGTCTGCATCCACCGACTGGCAGCAAAATGCATTAGAATCGGGACACACACAAAACCACAACCCGTCATCCCAAAATCCGTACATATGCCAGATTAATGACGCACTACCCTTGAGCACTACATGCATCAGTTCCATCCTAGCACAAGTCTAGTACTATTAAAAGTAACAGCCTTTATGAATCCTAGTGAATAAATCAAATGACTATTACGTCATCCCACAAATCAAGAAGCTGCACAAAAGACCAATGCAGTTCAAAAGCAATCTTCTCCAACGACCGTCTTCCCAAAGTGCGCTCGCTCACGTCATAGGACATGCGTCGGCCAACACGTGGGGCCCACGACGGGCGACGTCAGCCCGACGTCCGTTGTTCACTGGGCTTTAAATACGGGCGTAAAGAGCGAAGGCTAAATCTAGAAGCAATAACTGAGGAAAGATGCTTTGCTACTCAGCCATCCCCCACATTCGCATGCAAAGGCCTTACGGCACTGACCGATGAGTATTTTTTTTTTCTCAATTCAGTAGATGGGTTGACCATTGTCGTTCACTAAGTAGCAGTGCCCACAGAAGCTGTTCTATATAGTTTAACCCCCTTCCCAGTACGCTAAAAAGGCTATCTGGCCGAAGGCTGTCGTGCGCAGGACCAGTGAGGCCGATTTCGATGAGGATGTCCTTTGCGTACTGGCTTTTGCATCGATTGATTGATTAGTTGAAGGCTTTGACGTCCGCGGCTCCGGTTTGACAATGGGCGGTCTTATAGGGCGGGTTATATGGCCGGGACAGGTGCAGCGATTGTCTAATTGAGTATAAACCTAAACAGTGATCAATTCAGGCGCATTAGCCCATTCAGCCCTGACGCACTACAGGAGGAGATGGGTCGACCATGATAATTCAAGGGTAGTTCCAGATTAGCTTGGCGCCTCTCGGTCCCACGCTAATCTGGCACTGCCCTTGGATTATCATGGTCGGATACGTCTCTTGCAACTGGCGCAGTCATTAGATGACGCCTCCAACATTTGGGAAATACGGCCGACGGGCTGAATGAGTTAACTCATTCTATCCCAGACACACCACAGCAAGATAAGGATCGACCATGATATGTCAAGGGTGATGCCAGAATAGCTTGGCGCCTATGGGCGCCAAGCTATTCTGGCATCACCCTTGAACTATCATGGTCGATCTGTGTCCTGCACTGCAATGCAGTCTTCAGAGGACAACGGCAACATTTGGGGATTTCGGTGATAAGGTAGAATGAGTTAAGCTGTACCACTTGGACCTGTCAACGGAGGTGATTTATAGAGCAAACCGTCTTCTTGTCTGGGTCCAGTGTGCATGCAGCTACCGGTAGTGTACGCAGTGCCGATGACAGCATAGACAAGGGGTTATAGGCACGCAAGCTCGAGTCTCATATTGTCAGGGTCCATAAAACTCCCACACCTGGTATGTGGGACTGATCACGCGATGATAATCAATGCGACTCACGTAAATCTGCAAGTGAAAAGAACATGAGTATTTTTTTATATGGCATTGCAATCATGTTGTATTTGAACAAATGTGGAATGTCCTGTTACAACACATATTATGTTTATACAAAATGCTATAAATATTGATGATCTAGTAGGAAACATCAATGATATTTTACATACTAGTATAGCAACAACTATAGTTAAATTATTATGTAAAAAAACTATACTCCTATCGGTAAACTTGTGTAATGCACGTATAGTGTAAGTTTAATTAATTAATTAATTTATTATTTATTTATTTACTTTGACTTTTATTTTTATAATTTATTTATTTATTTATTTATTTACTTATTTACTTACTTATTCTTTTTTTTCTTTTTCTATTCTTTTCTTCTTTTTTTTTTTTTTTTCTTTTTTTTTTTTTGGGGGGGGGGAAGGAAGGGGGTGGGGGTCCTAAAATCACCAAGATGTGAAGTAACATTAAATAAATTTCATCCATTCATTGTGTGAAAAAAGGACAAGTTCCGCCTCCACCCGAGAAAAAGATTATTATAAAACCGCAGAGACAAGACCTTTTTATCGATCTAGCTTTACTCCCAATCCAGACTGACCGTCCATTTCAGTACCTGAATCAGGACATAATATACGTCATTTAGAATAAGGAAGCCAGAGAAGAATCAATTCTAAATCTTTCCCAAAGGCCGTATTCCAATTATGTGCTACAACCAGGACTAACTTTGGCACAGGGCATGCCCAAAAATAGCTGGGACGCTTCACTACTTTAACTCATTCGAGACGTGCCGCGTCCGGATACGCGGCAGAATGCCGCGTATCCGAATGCAGCACGTCTCGAAAGAGGATATCCAGTTAGGGTAGACACACTACGAAAGGAGGCTTGTCGACCGTCCTAGTTCAAGGGTGGTGCCAGAATAGTTAGGCGCCTCTAACCCAGTTAACACGCGTCTGCACAAAGACGCAATCGCAGTAGTTCAAGGGTGGTACCAGAATAGCTATTCTGGCACCGCCCTTGAACTATCATGGTCAATCTGTCCCCTGAACTGTTAGAGAAAGAGAAAAGACAGCACTTAAATTTAGGCGATTTTGATCTTCGACTCGTGTAAAAGACTAGTCTTATAGCAACACAAACAGCGATGGATCTCTAGAAATATAACCTATTTAGGGACCACTCCAGAGCTATCATGATCGATCTGACTCCGACACCGTAATGCAGTCTGCAGAGAGCGACTTCCAAATTTGGGAACGTTGTCTCTAAGGTTCCATCTCACATTTCCATGCAAAAGATCTTCCGGCGGCGGCCGCTACTATGAAATCTAAATATGGCATTGTCCAAATTAGAAGACGCCAGAAATTGCTTTTGGCGTTTGGGTCTTGGGTACATACGCACTGAGGTTGGACCCTTCCTCTGCCAAGAAAAATTTAACCACCCAGCTGCAAGAGGTATAGATGTGTGTATAGATGTGAAATTTCTTGCTGAAATCAATGTGTGTCCATGTTCCTCTGACGCCTGAGAATCTATGACGTAGAAATTAGAGGCATAGATCCTCATGAGCCCCCGCAACTGCGGGGGCTCATGAGGATCTATGTCTCTAAAACACAGTCTGCGCACACTTGCAGCGAAGGAGATACAGCTGCCTTCCTCGTGGTACATCCTCAGACCAACTGCCTATTTTTTGTTTTACATACAGGTTCTAGTAGGGATCCGGCCATGCTGGACACACTGGCGTGATGTGGTGTAACCTGTTCATTGCCGAGAAAATTTGAACACCAACTAACTGCAAGAGGCATAGATCCTCATGAGCCCCCGCAGTTGCGGGGGCTCATAAGGATCTATTCCTCTTGCTGACATCACTTTGAATCCATGTTCCTGGAACAGCTAGGATTTTTTTGTGGTGTTGAATTAACGAAGATTGCAGAAACACAGTCTTCGTCAAAGACACGGGTTATGTTTTGAGGTTCAGCGCTACGAGAACAGATTTGTGTCGGTTCGTCCGTCCACTTACATGTAGTAGCTGATAGTCGCGTGACTAGCGGTATTTTTCTCGAGCACACATTGAGCAGTCAACCCCTTCCCTATCCAGAAAAAAATGAACACGTGACTAGAGACAAGAGATATAGATCTTCATGAGCCCCCGCAGTTGTTTGGACTCATGAGGATCTATGCCTCTTGCTGACGCCATGAGAAAGTCTTGTTGCTGTTGGGAACGCACAACCAAATAAAATCTTGCTGACACCATTTTATGTGCATGATCTTCGGGCGGCTGGAGTTCTTTGGTGTTAGATTCACGATGATTTCAAAAACAGACTCTGCGTCCATTGGCACGGAAGGTGTTCAATGACATTCTCGTGTGGGGTTTTTTTCCCCTGCCCGAACCTGCAGAAAATGTAATTCCCAAGATAGCAATCGTTTGATCTATTTGCAATGATAAGTAAGAGAAAAGAATAGAACGAAAGCACGCCAAACAAAAGGCAAGTGCGATTGTAGAAAGAAAAGGTGATTGATTGAGTCCGCTTTGCTCCCCATTGGTTGCCTCCCTCGATTCCCTACCGCTGATCGAGGGAGGCAACCAGTGTGCGCATACTCTTACCATCCCCCATTACTTAACTGGAGGCCGGCCCTTAAGGCCAGCGTTACAAAAGACACTCAAGGTACCAGATCATGGCAAAATTTGGCATCGCACCCATGAAGGCCCTCCAGACAATCCAGACCTTCCCGATACTAAAATCCCAGTGCGCATAAGGTCCTCGGCCGACGTCGACCGTGGTCGGCGCGCGCACAGCCTGGCACAGCTGCAAGCTGTAAGGTGCAAAATCACAGACCGACGGCGCACATATTTATCAGGGAACTATCCCCCGTTCTGATCTTGAATGCCCTGACCCTTACGCCAGACACGAAACGACGGTGATCTGAAAGAGCTCTCACTCTTTCTTTCTCTGTCTCTCTCTCTCTCTCTCCCTCCCAACACACACCCGCTGTCAGTCTGGCCGTAAACGCAGGTAGGGCAGGTAAAGGTATACTATTTATATCAGCCCATAGAGCCTGCAACGGCTCAGGCATACCTAAGACTTTATACCTCATTCTTTTTAGCTGATGGTGGCACTTCTTCTGAGATTCATCTTTATCTCAGACAAAACAGGCAAGAGACATAGATCTTCATGAGCCCCCGCAAAAGTCTTATATATAATTTTTCATTCAATTCTGAGAATGCTGTGCTAATGCCATGGAATTCCAGGCTGGTAAGCTTGCATTGTGCCATCAGGACATCAGCTGTCCTTTTTGTGACTGCATCGCTCACTAGTTCTAGAAAGGAGAGGTTAGTGGGAGAGAAGGATTGACAGATCTATCATTTTGAGCCTTCCACTGAACACCTACTATATAAAGCAGTAGGGACTACCCCCAGGCTCCCCGCCATCCGCTGGAGAATATCCAGACCTCCTCCCAAGGGGGGATGCTAGAAAATATTCCCAAACAGATATTGGACCTGCTGAGTAGATTTACGTTTTTTGGGGGGAGGTCTGGATATTCTCCAGCGGATGGCGGGGCGCCTGGGGGTAGTCTCTACTGCTTTATGTAGTAGGTGTTCAGTGAAAGGCTCAAAATGATAGATCTGTCATTCCTTCTCTCCCACTACCCTCTCCTTTCTAGAACTAGTGAACGATGCAGTCACAAAAAGGACAGCTGATGTCCTGATGACACAATGCAAGCTTACCAGCCTGGAATTCCCTGGCATTAGCACAGCATTCTCAGATTTGAATAAAAAAATTACGTCCCTTGGAGCTAATCTGATTGATTGAGTGCATTTTTTGGCTTTGGGCGACGCCTTTGTTAAAAGTAAAGAATATATATACTTCTTTACTTTTAACAAAGGCGTCGCCCAAAGCCAAAATATATATGGGGTCAAGGGGTCTCTGCCTGACTCAAGGGTGGGACCCCAACCCAAGGGACGAGTTGCGTTGGTGGTGCGGGTAGTGGGGAACTCTTACAGCGCCTCCCCGTGATCACCCCAGTCTAGGGCCTCTTGCCCTTCGTGAGGCACCCTCGTGTGTAATCCCTCCGGACTAGCATAGCATCCCTCTATCCCAAGACCGCCCGTGCGTGGTCCATGGTCACATCCTCTCCGAGGTGACCCCCAAAAACTGGGCAGCACGAGCCCCCAGGCTAAAACACGGCGGATCTAGAGGAGAGAACCTCGAAAATTAATCATTGTCCTGCTGCCTTGCAGGCCTGGCCGCTTGGCTGCGGAAAGGCTAGGGGAGGAAAACCCTGACATCAAAGCCCCCGTGTCTCCGGGGTAGGTTTTTAAGCCAGAGACTGGGACAAGGATAGTCTGATATAAAACCTACGACCCGAGGACCTCGATGCCATCGTCCCAGCTTGCTAGGCCATGACAGACGAAACAAGGGTTTAAAGGATTGGGCCAGTACTGCGCACACTGCACTCCACCAAAAAGCTCCACCGCGCAGGCTTTAGGAAACGTCCACGGACCATGACACCGACCATTCCAAGTCCTGTAGCGACGGGCGAGGGGCGAAACAGCAGGTGAAAGATGTCACTGGAAGCCCCAGTCTCAAACCTGCATACAGGCGGTTCAGGATATTGGTCGCCTGATGTTGACCTGGGGATGACAACGTCACTCGGCACACCCTGAACGACCAAGCAGCCTTCTCTAGGGACAGCACTGCTTGCTCCACACGGAGAGGGGCCTAGAAAAGTTGGCCTAACCAAAACTCGTCCCCTCGCAACCCCAGTTGGCTAGCCGCGGTCAACGGGCATCTTCTCCTGCGGTCAGAAAACAAAAAAGAACAACGGATCCACTCTCATGACGACCACGACCGGACTCAACGTAGCATGCTGGAACATCCGAACCATGCTAGACACAGCAGACACCGGACGCCCTGAACGTCGCTCCGCCCTCATTGCCCATGAATTGCGGAGGTTAAATATCGACATCGCCGCGCTCAGCGAAGTACGCCTCCCGGACGAAGGCAGCCTCCAAGAACTTGGCGCTGGCTACACCCTCTACTGGTCAGGCAGGCCTGCATCAGAAAGACGGCTCTCAGGCGTGGGCTTCATGGTCAAGCCCTCCATTGCGACTAAGCTGGAAAACCTACCAACGGGTCACTCAGATCGCATCATATCCATGCGCCTCCCACTGAGACACCAGCAACATGTCACCCTTCTTAGTGTGTACTCCCCAACTCTCCTGGCAGAGCCTGCAGAAAAGGACAAGTTCTACATTGACCCGCGCAGCCTCCTACAGAAACCCCTGCAGACGACACAGTCATCATCTTTGGCTACTTCAACGCCAGAGTGGGCCAGGTCTCTGAAGCCTGAAAAGGAGTCCTCGGCAAGTATGACGTCGGGAACTGCAATGACAATGGGCCTACTGTTGGAGTTCTGTGCAGAGCAGCAACTTGTCATCACCAACACTACTTTCTAGCAAAAGAACAGTCGAAAGACCTCCTGGATGCATCCTCGCTCCAAACACTGGCACCTTATCGACTATGTCCTAGTGCGTCAGAGGGACCGCAGTGACGTCCTCCTCACCAGAGTGATGCCCACCGCAGAGATGTCACACTGACCACCGCCTTGTCCGCTGCAAACGCAGGCTCCACTTCAAGCCAAAACCCAAGAAAGGGGGGCCCCCCAAGAAAAAGCTTGATGTTGCCAGCCTTCAGCGTGACGATGTGAAAGCTGCCTTTCAGACAGATTTACAGCGCAGGCTCAAAGACACAGATGACCCAGCAGATTCCTCGCCTGAAACACTCTGGGAACAACTGAAAACTACTACTGCAAAATCCTCTGCAGAAGTCTTGGGTTTCGCTAGAAAGAAGAACAAAGACTGGTTTGACGAAAACCACGTTGAGATCCAGAAACTCCTAGCAAAAAAAAAAAAAAAAAGAGCCGCCCATCAGGCCCACCTAGCACAGCCTTCCTGCCCTGTGAAGAAATCTGCCTTCCGCCTTGTCTGCAGCAGTCTCCAGCGCAAGCTCAGAGATCTCCAGAACGAGTGGTGGATCAGACTCGCACAGAGGACCCAGCTTTGTGCTGACAACGGTGACTACAGGGGCTTCTACGAAGCACTGAAAGCAGTGTATGGCCCCAGGCACCTGGTACAAAGTCCCCTGCGAAGCGCTGATGGACAGGTCCTCCTCACAGATAATACCTTCATCTTGAACCGCTGGTCGGAATACTTTCAGAACCTCTTCAGCACTGAGCGCATAGTTCAAGAAACAGTCAGCCTCCAAATTCCACACCTCCCACTAAAGGTTGAATTGGACGAACCGCCCACCGCTGAAGAGACTCTTACAGAGATCCACCAGCTCAGGAGTGGCAAAGCAGCAGGCATTAACGGAATCCCGGCAGAGATCTGGAAACATGGAGGCCCAGCACTGCACAACAAGCTCCACGACCTCTTTCTTCTGCTGCTGGGAGGAAGGAACACTACCAAAGGATCTCCGTGATGCAGTCGTCATCACCCTGTACAAGAACAAAGGAGAGAAGTCTGCCTGCTCCAACTATCGTGGAATTGCTGTCCATTGCCGAGAAAAATCTCGCAAGGCTGCTCATGATCGGCTGGAACCTGCCATCGCTGAAGACCACCTCCCAGATGGCCAGTGTGGCTTCAGAGCCAACAGGAGCACCACCGACATGGTCTTTGTGCTGAGACAGCTTCAGGAGAAGTGCCGCGAGCAGAACAAAGAGCTGTACGTAACGTTTGTCGCCCTAACAAAAGCGTTCGACACTATGAGCAGGCAAGGCATGTGGCAGATCCTGGAGCAACGTGACTGTCCCCCAAAGTTCCTCAGCATGATCGTCCAGCTACACGAGGACCAGCAAGGCCAGGTCAGACTCAACAATGACCTCTCAGAACCATTCCCCATTCTCAACGGTCTGAAGCAGGCCTGCGTGCTGGCACGGACCCTCTTCCCCATCTCTTTTAGCATGATGTTGAAGCAGGCCACAGTGGACCTCGACGATGACGACGCAGTGTACATCAGGTAACGTCTCGATGGCAACCTGTTCAATCTCAGACGACTGCAGACCCACACCAAAACACTAGAACAACTGATTCGTCGAGCTGCTCTTTGCTGATAACGCTGCACTCGTTGCACACACAGAGAGAGCCCTGCAGCGTATCACATCCTGCTTCGCAGACGCTGCCCAGCTCTTTGGACTCGAGGTCAGTCTGAAAGAGACAGAGGCCCTCCATCAGCCGGCACCCAAGGAAGAGCATCGCCCTCCCCACATCACCATCGGCGAGTCTGAACTGAAGTCAGTGCACCAATTTACCTACCTTGGCTGCATCATCACATCAGACGCCAAGCTGGACAAGGAGCTGGACAGCAGGCTGGCAAAAGAGAACAGCGCGTTCGGGCGACTATTCAAGCGGGTGTGGCACAATCAACAGCTGAAAACAGGCACCAAGATCAGTGTGTACAGAGCTGTTGTCCTCACCACCCTGCTGTATGGTTCCGAGTCCTGGGCCCTCTACCACAGCCAACTACGACTCCTCGAACGCTTCCACCAGCGCTGCCTGCGTACCATCCTCGGCATTCACTGGAGTGACTATGTCACCAAAGTCGAGGTCCTTGAACAGGCAGAAACTGTGAGCATCGAGGCTTTGTTGCTGCGGACACAGCTCCGCTGGGCGGGGCATGTCTCCAGGATGGAGGATCATCGCCTACCCAAGATCACCCTGTTCGGCAAGCTCGCCACAGGACACCGACACAGAGGGGCACCAAAGAAGAGATACAAAGACTGCCTCAAGAAGTCACTTAGTGCCTGTCAAATCAACCACCGCCAGTGGTCTTCGCTTGCTGCGGACCGCGACACCTGGCGCTCCACCATTTACAAGGCAGCCGTCTCCTTTGAGGACTCTCGCAGAGCTAGCCTTAAGGACAAGCGGCTCAGGAGAAAAAACAGAGATGCCGCAACTCAGAACCCTGACCAGACCTCCCCCTGCAGCCACTGCGGTCGAACCTGCCTGTCCAGGATTGGCCTCAGCAGCCACGAGCGTGCCTGCAGACATAATATATATATATATATATATATATATATATATATATATATATATATATATATATATATATATATATATATATATATATATATATATATATATATATATATATATATATCTTGGCTTGACTTCGCGAACGAAGATTCTATAGGGCTTGCCCACGTCTGCAGGCATTTTCGTGGCTGCGGAGGCCAATCCGGGACAGGCAGGTTCGACCGCAGTGGCTGCAGGGGAAGGTCTGGTCAGGGTTCTGAGTTACGGCAACTCGGTTTTTTCTCCGGAGCCGTTTGTCCTTAAGGTTAGCTCTGCGAGAGTCCTCAAAGGAGACGGCTGCCTTGTAGATGGTGGAGCGCCAGGTGTCACGGTCCGCAGCAAGCGAAGACCACTGGCGGTGGTCGATTTGGCAGGCACTAAGTGACTTCTTGAGACCGTCTTTGTATCTCTTCTTTGGTGCCCTTCTGTCACGGTGTCCAGTAGCAAGCTCGCCGAACAGAGTGATCTTGGGTAGGCGATGATCCTCCATCCTGGAGACGTGCCCCGCCCAGCGAAGCTGTGTCCGCAGCAACAAAGCCTCGATGCTCATAATTTCTGCCTGTTCAAGGACCTATATATATATTGGGAATTGGATAGAGTTAACTTGACCTTTCTCACCCCCCCCCCCCCCCGCCCCCGATTGTAAGCTGGGAGTGTAGACTACATGCACATATATTTAAAGCTTGCGCGTCATTGATAAAAGTGCTCTTGTTACACTTGTTTCGCTATACAGGGACCCAAAAAAAAAATAAATAAATGGCGCGACTTTTTCTTCTTCTGCTGTCCACAGCCATGCCGCAGGAAGCGTGTTAACCCTTACCTGCTACCCTTCGTACACTGTACGTACATTTTTGTGTCTGAAATAAATCTTTGTTCTTTCAACGACCAAACGCCAGCACCGTCCAAGAACCATGGATACAAATTGGTCTCAACAAGATTCATAGATCCTCATGAGCCCCCGCTGTCGCGGGGGCTCATGAGGATCTATGTCTCTTGCAGTTGGATCGTATTCATTTTTTCTCGGCAGTGAAGGGGTTAAACGTTTGGCTGTCGGTAGCGGTTTTTTTGTTGCTACTATTACTGCAGGAATCATCGCGACAAAAGCGCTACTCACACCCGAAGATCACTGACAGGCCAAAGGACATGTAATCATGATCCTTCTATATGAGAAATGTCCTCGCTGTCACGGGTCTCTACCTTTGTCGTTGACCTGATTTTGATGTTAAAATCTCTCCTATTATTAAAAAAAAACGTCTCGCAGATCTGCCAATGCGTCAGTGATCTGTATAAGGCATACGCGTCATTGGTTTGTCAAACGTCATTTGTCATGACGAAGGGCAGTGCCAAATTAGCTCGAGCTAATCTGGTACTACCCTTGAATTATCATGGTCGACCCATCTCCTGCTGTAGTGCGTCAGGAGCTGAATGGGTTAACAGAGTTTTTCTATTGCCCCTTGGCACGCGGAGGGGAACTCCCCTGCACTGCAAAAAGAGAGCAGGAAAGTCTTTTATTTTAACACTTTCAAACCTTTCAAGTTAAAGGCCCATTACCGCTGTAACTGATCAAATATACACTTCTGTAACAGATGGTTACGAAACGTTACACACAGACCTAGTTATGATGCATTTAGACACAGGCGAATCCAGTTCAGCACGCGTCGTCTTTATATTAAGTAACCTGACAGTGACTCCACTCTGTTCTATAAATACAACGCTTTTAGTACGAGAAACAGCTAAATATAGATTGACACGCTAACGGCAGCGCAGAATAAATAAGCCGGTGCGATTATGCGTGTCGAAACTGGTGTTAAAGTCCATTAGGTGTGTCGACAAGGCATAACAAACACAAATGTGCTGAAATGTGTCTTCAGATTTATGCGTAATGGTACTATAAGTTAGTTCTATTGTACAGCATTATTGTAAAATATACTGTAAACCCCATGAAGGAAATAATTAATTGCAAACTTTTCACCCGTCGTTGCCTGGAGCAGGTCGCTTTGACCCCTTCGCTGTTAGTGAGGACAGATTGCGCGTCAGAAACGTCTGCACACACACCCCCACCCCCCACCACCCCCAACAAAAAAAAGCGATAAAGAACATCGGATTTTCAAGTGACATAAATCCTCATGAGGGGGCTCATGAGGGTTTATGTCTCTTGCAATGCGTAGGGATCACCTCGCAACGGCAGATAAAGGGGTTAGGTCCCAACAATCGTCATAGATCATCATCACTCTCACTCAGACCTCGCTGCCTAGAGGGTTGGTCACAGCCACGCCACACTGCTTGCCTTCAACACTGCTGAACCTGGCTCACCCGCTACATGCCAGCTTGCCTCGAGCTTTCACCTGCCACTACCAGCCAGCCAGCACCAGCCGTCTTTACGGCACTACTATCACTACCCTTCAGCTACCTGCAGCTCCTTGCACCTCGGTCTTCTAGACCCACTACGCTCGCCTGCCATATCTACTCCAACTACGCCACTGTCACGCCGATGTTACCTACTTTATCGGCAACTCCTTTGCTCGCCTGCCATATCTACTCCAAGTTGACTACGCCACTGCCACGCCGATGTTACCTACTTTATCGGCAACTCCTTTCGGCGGCCTCCAAAGATTTCAGAAAGAAAAAAGACGGTGAAATTTTGGAGGAGGTATCTATCTGAGTCTGGCTTACTATAGGTCTTTTTGTTTTAAATAAGAGTCACCAGCCATCTTTTAACCATAAACCAAATAGACAGTAGCGCTGTCCGCCCAGCTCAACCTTTTGTACTGCGTGGATATTAGCTCGCAAACAATAGCGCCGCTCGGGGTTACCCAGGCGGCGCAGCATAGGTTACCTAGCCTCCCTGCCCATAAATAACTTCACGTACAGTAGTCCCGCAGCGACGACCTATAGTGCCGCGCGGGTCCAAGTTTAGGTAAAATCTGTGTCAGTGGTGCTCCACTAGATACCTAGCCTTCTAGACCAGCCTAGTATACTCTAGTAGCCTTGTGGCTCGGCCACTTTTTGGCCAATCCACTTCGGCGTTAAATCTAAATAATATCAATGGAGTCTGTAGGCCTACTTGGCACAATTTCCTCCTCTTCTTCAGAAGTTCCCTTAGGTGGGAAAAGCTCTAACTCTGTAAAACGCAGCCGATCTCCCTTCAGAGAGAAGCCGCTGAAGACAGCCAAAAAAAAAAAAAAAAAAAAAAAAAAAAAAAAAAAAAAACAGAAGCGTAAGAGGCGTAGACCTGCTAATCCGCCCCTCAAAGCGCATGAAAAGGTCAATACCATAGCACCTAATTTGGTTGGACGATCACTAACCAGTGAATCTTTTTCTTCAGAAACTGAGGATACTTCATCCTCAGTTGACTCACTTAACGATACCACTTCAAGTCTTGAAATGCCTCCTTGTCCTATAAAAAGAGCAAGATCACCATTTCGACTTCAAAGATCGATATCCCCAATTAAATTTCAACATGAGGTACGCCTAAACCCAGTGCGTGTCACGCACCCAAATAATTCATCTAGCCAAAACTCTGATCCACTACCTATCTTAAACCAAGTGATCGATTTGGATGACCCCTCCGCCGTCCTGCCCAGCTCCCCGGAGGATGTGGGCATGACGGTGGATGAGGAAAAGGAAAAAGACAAATCCCCCGGCGGTCTGCTCGGCTCCCTAGTGGAGGAAGGCATGGCGCCGGTGATGGAAAAAGACGAATTTGAGATCGTAGATCGGAATAAAAATCGTAGACCCCGCAGAAATTTCTTGGCTAGGGAGAAACCTGCTGGGGACACAGCCGAACCCATCAAGGAGGAGTGGTGCAGGTTCCCGGTCCGCCTCAGGGACCTGGGGACTGGTACCACCCTCATATGTAACCACGGTACAATGCAGCCACACATTTGCCAGGCTGCCGGTGTGTCCCCTTCGGAGATCTCCCTGAGGCCCATTGGACATAACATGTGGATAATTTCTTGCCCCAATCAGAGGGCACAGACAAAGCTCAGTAAGAAACTAAATATAGGTGGCGCACATGTAGAATGCGCCATCCCTGTTCCAAGGGTAGTGGGTGTTGTCCACGGCGTCCCACTTGTTGAGGACCCCGTGGATATCGCCTCCTCCCTCAAACAACAAGGTTACAACGCTATGGTTACTCGACTTTTAAATCGAGACGGAACGGCCTCCAGGGCCATCAAAATTGTACTACATGGTCTTACTAACTTACCATCTAAAATAAAAATAGGAACTATTCACTGTCCTCTCGAGCCGTTTGCCCCATCGGTGGCACCTTGTGCCAACTGTTGCCGATTGGGGCATACCGCAAGAGTGTGTAAAATCAAGCAACATACCTGTGTCCGCTGCGGCAGCAGGAGCCACCGCCGTGCGGACTGTCCTGACACGGCGGTGGCCAAATGCGTTAACTGTGGCGGACCGCATAGTGCTGCTTATCAAAAGTGCCCGAAAATCCTTCTTTCTCGTGAAGCAAACAAGATAAGAAACATAAACTATATCCCCTATCAAGAAGCCCTCAGAAGAGCTCAGCTCAACATAAATCAAAAAGCAATTAGACAGGAGACCAAGACCCATGGCTCCGCCTCTCCACTGTTGGACAGGAATGCCTGGATTAAACCTTCTATTAAACCACCTGTTCCCCCTAGACAGCCAAAAAAAAAAAAAAAACAGACACGGGTTATTCCCGTACCAAAACCTAGGCTGAGTCTTAGCAAGTCTACTAATCCGCAAATGAATAGTACTGATCTACCTATAATGACCGAACCTCATATCGAACCTAGACCTACACCGGGACTTGGTTCCCACTGCAGGAAAAGGCTCGATTTGTTCGGCTCAGAAACAACCAATGATAATTCAGTTCAGCTTACTCCACGCAAAGCTAAGGCTATAGCTGATGTCAAGGCAATCATGGACCTCCTGGTGAAGGCCATAACCTTTAGAAATCCTGACGATATCAAACTGGTGCTGAATAAAATCTGCGATCTGCCTATGAACTTAGTGCACATCTTTGGTATCACCTAAATACAACGTGCGCGCGGCCTTGTCCCGCGCTGTTTGTTGCTATTATAATAGCACACGCGGTCTGCTCCGCGCTCCCCTTTTCATGGCGAGCGCGGGGCGGCTCGCGTTGCTATCAGTAACTCACCACGGCTGGTGACCATAGTGTATAATCAGAGTTTTAACAATTTTTTCTTAACCTGATCTTAGTTTCATAATATCTTTTTTATCATAGAATAATCCCCGGACTGTACATACTCGATTTTAAAATATTTTTTCAATTAAAGATTTTTAACTGGGACTGAAAGGGACCCTTGTTTTGTGCGATAATGATCGGCTTAACCTCCTAAACAGACAGCGAATGTATCTAAAGTGAGACTGAATGACTAAAATCGGTCAGCGACCTTGTCTGCCGACCTTCTTGCCCCCTTTTCCCCTATTTTACCAAGTTTAACTAGCTAGTCCCTTATGCTAGTAATAGGATTATAGGGACAGTAAGCCAGACTCACATAGCCAAAATTGCTAGTCCCCCATACCCACGTTGGTCGTGGGGACAGTAAGCTGCAGTAATTGATTGATTGATTGAATCGTCATAGATGAAAATCCTGACAGCCCTTCTGACTTCAGAATGCAAACTTGAAGAGCCGAAAGCAAGAGGCCTCTCGACCGCAGTTGGAAATTGTTGACTGCACTGTGTGATGGCAGTGAAGGAGTCAACGCGTCTCAAGTGATTTTTCACAGTTTTAAGTCTGCGAAGGAAAGGGGATTAGTGTTTCTTGGCTTGTAAACTCCTCAATAATAAGTTCAGAGGTCAAAGTTCTCAGTAAGGGTGGTGATCGAATGCAGCGTGAAATCTGCAGCTGTCGATATAATTAACCCCTTCACTCCTGGAGAAAAAAAACGATCAAAATCTAACTGCAAGAGACATAGATCCTCATGAGCCCCCGCTTTCGCGGGGGCTCATGAGGATCTATGTCTCTTGCAAACTGTGTCTCATGCTGACACCACTGTGTATAACTCCTTCCTTGGACGCCTGGGGCTCTTTGGCGTTGCGTGGTGAATTTAAACAACTATTTCAGTATCAAGATTCGCTATCACAGGCAGTGATGGGGTTAACCGGTCAGTCGATGAGACGTTCTCCGTTCAGTAAGCCGTCCTTTATTAGTCACCTAGCCAGCTGCCAGCCTGTCACAACTGGTAGGCTTACTCCCACGAATGCATACATTGTTTTTCTCTTCTCGTTCTTCACGTATCGATATTCTGATTAGAGATGGGTGAGACTGGAGTCCTGCCGTTTTATGGCTAAAGGCAGTATGCCCACTTTTGAGAACAGCGAGATTTTCATTGTTATAACAATGAAAATCTAGCTTTTTTTCAAAAGTGGACATGCTGGCTTTTGTCATCTAACGGGAAAGTTGGGGGTAGACTATAGGTGTTTTTATAAATGTAAAATGTGTGAATGTATGTATTATTTTTAAAAATCAATATGAATATAAATCAGTGGCGCAGGAGTTGTTTTTCAGGAGTGGGAGGAGGTGCGGGTGGGGTGAGATTTAACCAGAGTGCCTGACACATTACTTTCCAGCAACAACAACAACAACAACAACAACAAAAGAAATCTAAAACATAACAGAAATGTTTGTTTTTTTAATCAAATAACAGGAGGGAGAGGGGCTGGGTTGGGGGAGGGGGGGGGGGGGAGGGGCAGTCCAACCAGCGACAGTTCAGCACTCTTCGAAAGATCAAACGGCGAGAGGGGGTGGACAGGGAAGGGGGTGTAAGGGTGGGGGGGGGGGGCAAGACTATAGTACATGTACTGTAATTGTGAATATAAACGTAAATATACATTTGTTTCATTCATATTCTAGTCATAGTCACACAGTCACAGTCTTTCTTGTTTGAGAGAGAGAGAGGGGGGGGGGGAGAGAGAGAGAGAGAGAGAGAGAGAGAGAGAGAGAGAGAGAGAGAGAGAGAGAGAGAGAGATCGAGAGAGAGAGAGAGAGAGAGAGAGAGAGAGAGAGAGAGAGAGAGAGAGAGAGAGGTGTAGGTGGAAGGTGTTATTCTCAGCTTATTGTCAGCGATAATTGAAAAGTAGTCAGTCAAATTTGTATACAAGGACATTATCTGATATGCCAGCTGATTAAATATATCATCGCTTTAACCCCTTCACAGCCGAGAAAATGTGAGCACGATCCATCTGCAAGAGATCTTCATGAGCCCCCTCTTGCTGAGGCCAACTGGCATTCCCGTTCCTTGGACGTCTACAGGAGTCCCTTCGCCGTTGAATTAACACAGATTTCAGAATCATAAAATGGTGCCCACTGGCAGGGAAGGTGTTAGCTGATTGATTTGCGACACATACTGCTTTATAACGCTCACATTTGGTGAAGATGTTAAAAAGTGAAAAAGCAACAAAAGAAATAGAAACCATCGCTGCGGGATGAACAAAAATGATGGATCGCTTTCGACCGGCTTCTCAATGGTGTCACGCACTTATTTTCATTTGAGCGCTCTGCCCAGAATGAAGAGCTGAATATAGAAGCCACCTCCCTAACCCGCTGACCCACAGTTGGCAAATTCAGAACTGAGAAATGTCTTCAGGCAGTCAAGGGTCACTTTTCAGTCCTGGTCCCGCTAACCTTCCATTCAGACCCTGACACACTGAAACAGAAAAGGCGATCATGATATGGATCTCTGTACCATTTCAAAGGTGGTGCCAGAATAGCTTGGCGCCTAGAGGCGCCAAGCTATTCTGGCACCACCTTTGAATTATCATCATCGTCGATCTGTCTCTTGAACTCCAATATAGTATACAGAGGGAATATCTCTATTTTTGCCTTAGGGCTCCACGTGCCAAGAATCGTTTTATAATAGCACGCGGCAAATGGATTTCTCGAAATATCTGAAAACTTTCCGTCCAGTGTTTCCTACAATCAATTCTGCACTGAAAATAATACAGACACTCTATTTTGATTTGAATTACATCCCTTAAATCTTGAGCTTGCTTCAAGTTCTTTTCTTTTTTTTTTTGCCAGAGTTGTGGGAGTGTGAAAAAGAGCAGTCAGGTTTCGCGTTAAAGCGACCTCCTCCAGGCAGTAATGGGTTAATGGTTGGCATGGCAATATCTCTTTTATATATGCTTGCAGTACGTCTTACAATAATGCTGGGCAAATGGGATAAATAACTTAACTCATTGTGCCCGAGATACGAAATACCCACATTTGGGAGTTACCCTCTGAGGACTGCATTACAAATTCAGGAGACAGATCAAGCATGATCGTTCAATAGGCGCCAAGCTATTCTGCCACCACCCTTACACGATCATGGTCTAGCCATATCTTGCTGTGGTGTGTCGCGGGCAGAATGAGTTAAATCATGACTGACTTTTATACTCTTCTTCTCCTTTGCAAGCAGGCGAGTTCCTTACGTTACGCTCACAAGGCAGTGGAAAACCTCTGTGTGCCGACTCACTTGGCTTGTGAAAACAAGGGGGGGAAAGAAAAGTCTTAGTTGAGGCAAGATAACATTGAAAACCCTCTGCCCGTTGTGTCGGCGATTTTTAGCAACCGAAGCCTTCCTTGAAGCAGGTCGCGTTAACCCTTTTAGCCCCAAGGTCCCATTTCTCAAATTTTGGAGGTGTTGCCTAGCGACTATGTACCAGTTGTAGTAGATAGATCGATCATGATAATTCAAGGGTAGTGCCAGATAAATTTGGCGCCTTCAGGCGCCAAGCTCATCTGGCACTACCCTTGAATTATCATGATCAATCCATCTCTTGCTGCATGGTCCCGGGGCTAAAAGGGTTTAAAAGGTTAGTGTATAAAAAGTGTAAGAGTGGCTCATCGAAACCCAACTCCGCCGTTGCCGGTCCCAAGCCGGGATGAGAAAGGAGGAGGGAAAACCTACGCCAAAACTACGAGGAAAATTACGCCAAAACTGCTGAAAACTATATCATCGCTTTAACCCTTTCACAGCCGAGAAAAAGTGACCACGTCCATCTGCAAGAGACAAGCCCGGATGAGAAAGGAGGAGGGAAAACCTACGCCAAAACTACAAGGAAAGCTACGCCAAAACTGCTAAAAACTTCGCTAAAACTGCTAGTCCTCGATCACTTTTAGTGCCAGTGGGACAGAAAACTGGAACAAAGCAAGCATCGAAACCCACAGTTGGAAGTTGGCCTCTGATGACTGGATTACAATTAACGCATTCAAGGCGCCCCGCCGCCGGCAACGCTTTAGTACACTTTCGCAGCTATTGATGCGAGTCACCTGAATGAGTTAAACGAACTGCTCCGGGGCAGGCTGTAATTGCTCTCATTCGCCGATACAACAGGTTTTCAATGTTGTCTCAACAAAGACTTTCTATCTATCTATCTATCTATCTGTCTATCTGTCTATCTGTCTATCTGTCTATCCGTCTATCCGTCTATCTGTCTATCTGTCTATCTGTCTATATCCCGTAGTCTTGCCGACCGTTGGGGCACCACTGATGACTTGGCAACCAGCTCCCTCCATTCCTCTCTGTTCTCTGCCATTCTTAGCGTATCGCGCAGCTTCAGTCCTGTCCACTCTGAGATATTGTCCTCCCATCTTTTCCTCTGTCTTCCTCTCCTTCTTCCTCCTTGCACAGTGCCTTGCAGGATTGTTTTGGCAATCCCTGCTGAACGCGTGACATGCCCATACCATTTCAGTTTGCGTTTTTTCACAATGGCTAATAGACCCGATGGCTTGCCTGATTCTGCTTCCCACTTCCTCGTTTGTGACGTGATCTCTGTATGAAATGCCAAGCTGCTTTCGAAAACATCTCATTTCAGTGGCTTGTATCCTCCTTTCAATGTCTGCTGTGAGGGTCCATGACTCGCAAGCATACAAAAACACTGAGATGACTAAGGAGCGCATCAGTCTGATCTTGGAGCAGAGTGTGATGTTTCTGTCCTTCCATATGGTCTTCAATCTTGTCAGTGCTGTTGTTGTCTGCGCAATCCTGGACAGTATTTCTGGTTTTGATCCCTCATCTGTCATAATGGCTCCTAAGTATTTGAATTTATTAACAGTTTCCAGTTTTTGGCTTCCAATCATGATGTCAGTGCCAATGCCACTGGTGTTATTGGTCATCAGTTTGGTCTTCTCTGCACTGATTTCCATCCCGTACGCAATGGCTGTACTGTCCAGCTTTTCCACCAGCTGCGCTAGTTCCTTCTCTGTTCCTGCAAGGCCATCAATGTCGTCCGCAAAGCGCAAGTTCGTGATTGTTCTGCCTCCAATACTGACAGATCCTTCATGATCTTTCAGAGCGTCTGTCATGATTCTTTCCAGGAAGATGTTGAAAAGAGTAGGTGAGAGCAAGCGGCCTTGTCTGACTCCGACTGTAGTCCTAAACCAGTTTCCTATTTTGCCGTTGAAGCAGATTGCGCTAGTGGCCTTGTTGAAAAGGTTTGCTACGACTTTGATCAGGTTGGCATTAATGTTGTATAGCTTCATTGTGGACCAAAGAGCTGCATGCCACACCCTGTCAAACGCTTTCTTAAAATCCACAAAGGCATGATAGAGATCTTGCTCACCAGCAAGATCTCTATTAAAGACGTTCTACCCGTCTTTTAACAGTCCATGTGAGTAACAGGTCTTCTGCAGAAGCGCTTGTCGCGGAAACTGTACTGACGAGCAAAAGAAATGCGACATTTTTGGAATCATCGTAAACACTACAATCTTTCCGATGATTCCTAACATGTCGCGTTTCTTTGGCTCGTCCGTATATCTCACGTATAAAGGAGCAGAAGGGCGGAGAAGTCTTTCATTTTACGATATGCAAAATCCTTCAGTTTTGTTAGCCCTTTTGTGCGGCATTATTTTAACCCTTTGGGTGTCGGTAGCGGTTTTTGTCGCGATGATTCCTAAAGGAATCATCGCGACAAAAACCGCTACCGACACGCAAAAGGCTAAGACAAACTAAAAACGTTGATAATGGAGATATTGCGAACTACTGTCTCTTAATTGTCTGGAGGGCGTCCCTTTAACCCATATCATGCTGAGACTAAAAGCTTCAAATGTGTACACTGCTATATGCAAGCTACATTATAGTACTTACAGATACGGATATAGACCAATGGCTTCAGTTCAAGGGTGGTGCCAGAATAGCGCGGTGCCTACAGACGCCAAGCTATTCTGGCGCTACCCTTAAACTATTTTAGTCAAACTTATTTCACACACTGGTGTATTCCGAATGATAGGGTTAAGGAGACAGACTGACTACCACAGTTCGAGGCGGGTGCTAGAATAGTTTGACGCCTGGAGGCGCCAGTGTACTCTGTCGCTATCCTTGGGCTACATCGTAGGCGATCCCTATGTATCACCTTGCAGCGACAGCGATGAATGTGTTCACTAATTTAGTAACCCTCGCCCACCTCCCATAATTTATAATACGCTTTAAAATGTCAACGCGATTTTGGGAAAATTGACCTATGTATTGTGACCCGGAAGTTGAAAGCAAAGCGGTGTTGTTGTTTTTTTCAAACACTACTCATGGATACAAGTGTTGAATAATAATAATAATAATGCATAGCATTTATATGGCGCATTTCTCATATTTATAATATAACTCAATGCGCAGAATGTAGCCGCGAACTGAACCCAACAAGCACGCTCACGTGAATCACACGCATTCACTCACACTGTACGTAAACACAGAAGATTCACGTGGTGCTAAGGGCAAGCTCAAGCGAGCTACTGACGGTATTTGGAAATCGTTTTGTATTTGAAATTTTATTAAGTTGGCTGAAACTGATACCAAAGTGGAGGGGGAGGAAGAGCCGGAGTACCCGGAGAAAGAACCCCCGACGGTCCGCCCGAATTAACGGTGACACTTACTAGAGGAGAAAAATCCGACGCCGGAACCCGGAATCGAACCTCGCACCTTTAGCATTGGTGGCAGGCGCCTTAACCACTGCGCCACGGACCGCCCCATGGGATGAGTCTGTTTCAGTAAAAACATTTTGTGGAAAGCAGCAACACATTCTCCGCGTCATTGTGGCTTTATTTTTTGTATTTATTTATTTTCTTCACTGAAGGAAGTGAAGTATATTGTTCATTGTACACGCCCGGATATGATGTTTGGTACCGGTCACTTTATAAAAAATTTCAAATACAAGCGATTAAAATTTCCGAAAACTCAGTAGCTGAGCTGACCCTTCGCACCACGTGAATGTCCTGTGTCTGTCTTGTACTATGTTTGTCTTCAGAGTGTATGTGTGTGTGTGTCACGTGAGCGTGCGTGTTGGGTGCAGTTCGCGGCGCTTTGAGCCGATTCGCCGAATTGGGAAAACGCGCCTATATAATAACCATTATTATTATTATTATTATTATTATTATTATTATTATTATTATTATTATTATTATTATTATTATTATTGTTAATAACAGGGGGAAAGGGGAAACGCTCGAGCAATTCTGGTCAATCGTGGAGTGAGAGGTATGATACAATTTATTCACATGACTCTCGGTTTTGCAGACCGGGAGATGAGTAGGGTCTGCGAAGGAGATTATGTGTTACCTGTTAACACATTGGCTGTCGGTAATGCTTTTTTGTAGATGTGATTCCTGCAGGCACCATCTCGACAAAATGCGCTACGCTGAGTTGCAGCCAAAGGCATAAACTCTAAAGTCTTCACTTTGTTTTCACTGTTGGTAAGAGAAAAAAATTCTCCGAGATAAAATTCCATATTCAAAGACGTGGGTTTTTTTTTTTCCTTCTTCATTTTAACTCATTGTGGCCGAGGTACGAAATGCCCACATTTTGGAGTTATACTCTGAGGACTGCATTACAATTCAGGAGACAGATAGACCATGATAGTTTAAGGGTTGTGGCAGAATAGCTTAGCGCCTATAGGCGCCAAGCTGTTCTGCCACCATCCTTGAACTATCATGGTCGAGCCATATCTTGCTGTGGTATGTCGCGGGCAGAATGAATTAAAGATGCCGGGACGCAGAGGGGTGAGAAAGGGTACTTTTTTTTAGTACTCCTGGCACCATTGTCCTGTTTATTTTTGCGGTTTCGACCGATCGAACATCATATCCGGGCGTGTACATGCATATTCATAAGTGCACGCATCCTGGCTTCGCCGCCCCTTTTTTTTTTTTTTTTTATTCAAACACACAAATATTCCGAGTGAATTCGACAATCGAATAATAAATTGTACGCATTCTCGTTCTTTTGTTTGACTTCCAAAGTCCCATTATACAAGAGGTCGACCAGTGAAGGAGTTTGAGCAGGGGTGTGATGTGGTCGGATTTTTTCTTTCTGAGGACGAGGCGGGCAGCATTGTTCTGGACGCGTTGGAGAGTGAAAATGGTGGAGTGAGGGAGACCGGAAAGGAGAGAGTTGCAATAGTCGATGCGAGATAAGATGAGAGAGACAGCAAGTTTGGTGGCAGCTTCGGTAGTGAGGTATTTTCTGATCAGAAGGGCTGACTCTCCCGTAAAGAACACACTGTAGCTGGGGCCAAACGTGGGAACAAAGAACACAGGACTTACAAGAGACATAAATCCTCATGAGCCCCCGCGACTGCGGGGGCTCATGAGGATTTATGTCTCTTGCAGCTCGGCAGCGTTCGCATTGCCCCGGCAGTTAAGCGGTTAAACGTACGACTCTAGGTTTTATTTTGGAGTTTTGTGAGTGACATTTTTAGAGAAGCTGATGTGCACGCGGGTTTCTACTGATTAGCGAAAATGTCTTGGTTGACTCTTTCGAGACGTGCGGAAAAAATCCGCGTATCAGAATGCACCACGTGTCAATAATGTGTTAAATGTTAGCAGGCCGCTTACCCCCCCAAAAAAATAATTTAAAAAAAAATTAAAAGAAAACTCTGGACGGATTTCGTACGGATGAGATGGGGATAGACTCGCGTGGTCTACCCGGAGCAGAGGTAACATCTTGAACCAACAGAACTGAAACTTTCACTTCCATCGATCGTGATAGCTCATGGAATTTGCCTCATCAGCTTGAAAGCGCACGAAAGACACACCCCCACTCGCTGAGTGATGTACTGTGAAACAGTCTGACATACTAGTATTTGATCTCTGCCGAGATGAAGTCACAGCCACCCAACTGCAAGAGGCACAGAACCTCATGAGCCCCCGCAGGCGCGGGGGCTCATGAGGACCTATGCCTATTACTGAAGCCTCTTGTGTCCATGTTCTTTTGACGCTTGGTGAATGAATAATTATAAATTATTTCAATGAAAACTGCCCACTGGCAGTGAAGTGGATAGGGTGGACTAAACGTTGGCTTTGTCGAAATAAGAAGTTCTAGCCTACTGTTGTGAACTGTAGGCTAGAACGTCTTATTTAGACTAAGGCCGACGTCCTTAGCCCAGCTCCATGCATTAGAAACCTGATCACTGCAGACAGAACTAGCGCGGGAGACAGCGCCCGAAGCGTCAACATGTATGGTAGCGATAGGACTGAGTTAAGGACTTAGTGTAGATGTGGCAGGTGATGTGATAAACTAAGCCATTTTCCGTCCTTTTTATTTATTTATTTTTTTTTTTGCTACCCGATTTTGCGATAATACTTAAATCATTCAGCCTGACGGCCGTATTTCCCAAATTTTGGAGGCGTCATCTAATGACTATGCACCAGTTGCAGGAGATGGATCGACCATGATAATTCAAGGGCAGTGCGGCCAGATTAGCTTGGCGCCTTATTGCCTGCTGTAATGCGTCAGGGTTGAATGGGTTAAGATGACCTGTTTTTCCATCGCTAGACAGCCAGCATTGGCTACTGCAATTTTTACAGCTCAAGCCCTTCTGTCATCCGTGTGCGGGTGTGTAGAGATAAAGCCTCTTGTGTCTCCGCCGCACATCTGATCTTTTCGTTGCACAGCCACATCATAGGGACTCGATGACAGTAGCTTTGACTAATGCAAATCCACTCCCCCACCGCGTGCGCGCCACCGCCACCTACTAATGCTCAAGACAAAATACAAGGGAGGAAACGAACAAGCCCGCGAATCGACGAAGCACTGTGATTCCAGAGCAGTTTTCAACCCTCAAAGCAACCATCCGCCTAAAACCTCAAACTGAACAGACTCGGTAGATATTTTGCCACAAATTTATACCAGCCTTGTCCTCCGATCAAAACTGATAGTTTAGTATCAAGGCTTTTTGCACAGTCAAACACCATTCATAGCAGACGGCGAGTTGTCGGTTTTAGATGCGGCCGGAAATACGCCGCAACCTCATTTTTCATTGGTTTATGTAAATTAGCATATCCAATGAAATTAAAACAAGAGTGCGTTTTACTGTCGACATAAACTTGTGACCCGGGCTGCATGCAGCAGTCGCTTTAGTAGTCCAAGAGCTAGTTCGGTCTACCGTGCACCCCCCCCCCTACCCCTCCCCACCCCCAGTACTCAATAAGATGGGTTTCAAAGTGTACCTTAGTATGTCCTGAGATGTTTAAGCGATGTTCCCCTAAAATCCTTAGGAACACGCCAGAGATATAGCCGATGAAGCAGATGCTAAAATGAGCTTGAGAAACATTTTCCTCTAAATAAATCTGAATTCATTCCAGAAGCCCAAATCAGGCATTATTATGTTAAGGCACACCTTCTGCGTCCTCTGCACACAAAAAAAAAAACAAAGTTGAACAGAATACAAAAGATATTGAATCTGTGGCTCACAGAGAAGGTATTTGTGCACCCAGTAAATGGCCATTTCCTCAAAATCGAAAAGAAAAGACAAAAATAATGTGTCAGATGCCTTTAGATATCCTCACGCTGGGACCATATGGCGCTGAGGCGCGTCCCCTGGGTGGTGGACAGGGGGTCCCTTGCGAGAGGGGTGCACCGAAAGAAATAAGGTGCCGTGAACCAACATGGTCTAAGGAAAGGTGACCCCGACAGAAAACCCCTGGTCCTCCTAGTAAGGGGGTTGGGCGTAGGGGTAGCTTCCCCACCCTGCAAAAAAGGAAATAGCTAAAAGAAAAAACGCCGACGAAAAGACAAACAGTAATTCCTTTCCTGGAGGAGGAAGGTTCTTCTACCAGAAGATTTATGACGTTCTGTGGTGAAAGCCGGAAGTCTTCGGAAGCCACAGGACCGAGCCGCCTCTCTCTATCCAGGGACACAACCATGGGCACATGGAATGTCAAGACCATGTACCAGAGCGGCAAGGCCGCCCAGATAGCAGCGGAAATGCAAAAGTACAACCTTTCCCTGCTAGGTATCAGTGAAGCCAGATGGACGCAGTCTGGGCAGAAAAGGCTGTTAAGTGGGGAGATGATTCTGTATTCAGGTCATGAAGAGGAGAATGCCCCCCATACAGAAGGAGTAGCATTCATGCTGTCACCAGTGGCACAGAGAGCGCTGATGGGCTGGGAACCTCTTGGGCCAAGAATTATCACAGCAACCCTTAGAACCAAGAAAAAGCTCAAGCTGAACGTCAACCAGTGTTATGCGCCCACTAATGACAGTAACGAGGATGAGAAACAAGAGTTCTACGACCCACTCCAGAGTGCTGTGGACAAATGTGCGGAGCGAGACATCACCATCGTCATGGGCAATTTTAATGCCAACATAGGGGAGGACAACACCGGATATGAAGAGGTGATGGGGAGACAGGGACTAGGGGAGATGAGTGAGAACGGGGAGATGTTTGTAGACTTTTGTGCTCTAAAGGGGGCAGCATCTTCCCACACAGAAGAATACACAAAGCAACTTGGGTCTCACCTGACCATACTACAGAGAACCAAATGGACCATATCTGCATTAGCAAGAAATTTAGAAGATCCCTTCAAGATGTTCGAGTGAGGAGGGGAGCAGATGTCGCCTCAGACCACCATCTGCTTACCTTAAGAATAAAGCTCAAGTTAAAGAAAAGCCGCATAGAGACAACAAGAAGACAGCGCTATAATGTAGGCCTCCTGAGAGAGACTGGAGTGAGAGAAGAGTTCGAACTGGTGCTGTCCAACCGGTTTCAAGCGCTACAGGAGCTAGTAAATGAAGAGGAGGCGGTCACCACAGAGCAGCAGTGGAAGGTAGTTAGAGAGGCGCTGAACTCAACCTGCAAAGACACTGTAGGGTTCAGGAAACACCATCACAAGGACTGGCTGTCGGCACAAACCTTGAAGAAGATAGAAGTGAGGAAGCAGAAGAAAGCAGTTGTCAACAACAGTCGCACGAGAGCAGCCAAAGCAAGGGCACAGGAGGAATACTCGGAAGCCAACCGCGAGGTGAAGCCAACCGCGAGGAGTATCAGGGCTGACAAGAGGGCCTACACAGACAGCCTGGCAGCAGAGGCAGAAAAGGCAGCAGGCAGCGGCAACATTAAACAGCTCTACGACATTACCAGACGATTGTCGGGCAAGTATGGCCATACAGAAAGACCAGTGAATGACAAAGAAGGCAAGCCTATTGCAGACAGAGCAGACCAACTCGACAGATGAACCGAGCATTTTCAAGAGTTACTGAACAGACCCAGCCCACCCGACCCTCCAGACATCCAGCCAGCAGAGACCGACCTACCCATCAGCTGTGACAGACCCAGCCGGGAAGAGATCAGAAGAGCAGTGGCATTTTTGAAGAACGGCAAAGCAGCAGGGCCAGATGGCATCCCAGCAGAGTCTCTGAAAGCAGACCTAGAGACAACAGTAGAGATGCTGTACCCACTGTTTGGAAAGATCTGGGAAGAGGAGGTGATGCCGGCTGACTGGAAGGAGGGGTACCTAATCAAGCTTCCCAAGAAAGGCGACCTCAGCAAGTGTTCCAACTACAGAGGAATCACCTTGCTATCAGTACCAGGAAAGGTCTTCAACAGGATCATCCTGGAGAGAAGAGCTCCGTTGACCCCCAGCTGAGAGACCAGCAAGCAGGATTCAGGAAAAACCGATCATGTACAGACCAGATCGCCACTCTCCGCATCATCGTGGAACAGTCTCTGGAGTGGAGCTCCCCACTGTACGTTAACTTTGTGGATTACGAGAAAGCATTTGACAGCGTGGACCGAGAGACTCTGTGGAAACTCCTACGACACTACGGTGTACCCAGAAGGCTCGTCCGCCTGATCAAGAGCAGCTATGATGGCATGACATGTCACGTGATCCACGAAGGGCAGTTCACCAGGGAGCTCCAGGTCGGAACTGGTGTCAGGCAAGGGTGTTTGCTGTCTCCGTTCCTCTTCCTACTGGCCATAGACTGGGTCATGAAGAGGACCACAGAGCACAGACGAAGTGGAATACAGTGGACACTGTGGACACAGCTTGACGACCTCGATTTTGCAGATGACTTGGCTTTACTGTCCCACACTCGTCAACAAATGCAGGACAAGACCACGAGGCTTGCTGACATCTCGTCCCAAGTGGGCCTCACCATCCACAAACAGAAAACAAAGACAATGAGGCTGAACGCAACCATGGAAGAACCAGTCTTGCTTGCTGGCACCCCGTTGGAGGAGGTGGAATCCTTCACCTATCTCGGGAGCATCATAGACAAAAAAAGGCGGGACTGATGCAGATGTCAGAGCACGAATCGGTAAAGCCAGAGCAGCCTTTCTCCAGTTGAAAAAAGTGTGGAGTTCCAGAAAGCTGTCAGAACACACCAAAGTCCGGATTTTCACCTCCAACGTACAGTTCTCCTATATGGAACAGAGACTTGGAGATTGACAAAAACCACAGTCAACAGAGTACGGATCTTCATAAACAGTTGCCTTAGAAGAATTTTGAAAATCCACTGGCCAGAGAAGATCAGCAACGTCAGACTCTGGGAGAGAACAGAGCAGATAACAGCAGAGAATGAAATTGGGCGAAGAAGATGGCGATGGATTGGTCACAGTCTGAGAAAGCCAGCTTCCAGTATCACTAGGCAGGCATTGTCATGGAACCCCCAGGGAAAGAGGAAAAGAGGCAGGCCGAGAAAAACCTGGCGTCGAGACCTCCAAGCAGACATCAAGAGACTGGGAACCACCTGGAGTAAAATCGAAGGAGAAGCACAGGACAGGAGTCGCTGGAGGTCTCTCGTCGACGGCCTATACCCGGGGAGGGGTGACAGGCGTAAGTAAGTAAGCCTTTAGATATTGTCTATAGCACTGGCAGTCCATTTTCAGGCTTACATCATTAAAACAGGATGTCACAATTATTATAAACTTGACTAGGTGGTGTTGTGATCACTATGAGTGCCACATTTATTGATTTTGTATCCCTACCCCCAAGTTGTAAAAATACACAAAATTAATTAGAAAAAAATACTAAAGTTATTCCATTTATTTTGACCTCTCTTTACCTATTAAGTTTCAATAATTTGAGCATAAAGGGCAAGAAAATGAGGAAAGTCGGCATCCTTTATGATACGTTTGTGGTGAATGACAGCTTTTTCCAATTTAAAATTGCCAAATTAGGAAACGTATGTTGTATCCAATGCCCTCAGAAATGTTGTATACAACTGATATGTCTTTTTTAGGTTTTAATGGTTAGGATAGAGTACCGCAGTCACTCCCAACATGATTTTATGATGCTGTAATTCATTTAGGGGCCATAGTGGCTGAATCTGCTGCCCTACCCCTATTTTACCAGTATGCAAAGGAACGCAAAATGATCATAAAAATTGATTATGTAATATCTCCTCTGTTTAAATATTTGTGTTGCCAGTTTTCTAAACAAAGTATGCACATTGAGCATACATTTTGTGATCATTTCATCAATTTCAATGTGACCCATCAATTTAATTGTAATTTTGTTTGTTTGTTAAAACATAAAAAGGGGAAAACGTCTGTAAACAGGGGCTGAAGAACTTCCTCTTTAATAAAACAGCAAGACTGAAGTAAACGGCACATTCAGCAGTCTTGTCAAACTCAGGGAAGGTGTACCTCAGGGAGGTGATGTGTCTGATGCTGTTCTTGGTCTACATTAATGACATCAGTACAGTACAGCAATACTAAGGTTCATCTCGAACATCCTCCATGGGGATGACTTTGCAGTGTGGAGCTCAGCAGAGCATACTGAAATTGCATCCCGCAGAATCCAGGATGCTGCCAATAGAGTCAGCAGCTGGACTAAAAGATGGCCACTCAAACTGAGCTAGACCATCTCTTTCAATCAGATGGAAGAGGTCACCTTGAAAACTGGAGACCTTCCAGCACCAAAGACAGACAGGCCAACTTTACTGGCAACCAACAAAATTACTAGATTCAGGTGGAGGCCTCACATCGAAGCCATGGAAGCTAGAGTTGCGGGAAAAAGTCCTTGATGAAGAAACTGGTGGGGACCACATTGGCGCAATTACAGCAACAACTGGCGCAAGCAAACACCAGTTCGGTCAGACCAGTAGTGGGGCACAAAGATATTTCGACTATATAAAACATTCCCTGCAAAACCAAAAATGCCAGGCTTGACAAGATGCAGAACATGGATCATTCTCATGATGCAGTGACATTCTTAGAGCTATCTGGAGTATTTCTTAACATTGTTTTCCCTGTTAGGAACCATGAAACTGTATTACGCATATTCATATTTACACCTTTTTAGACGAAAATAAATGAAAAGAAAAGGCCATACTAGACCCGCCTTACGCTAGGTAAAATATCTCCTAAAAGACCAGCTAGTTTCACTCATTCAGTCTATCATATTTGCCTTTTTTCTCCAATAAACAAACAGCAAACAAATTGATTGGTCACATATTCATCAGAATACAGTCTAACGTTCCATGTATTTTACGGACATTAAAGGGATCGGAGACACCACACCTCCCTGAGATACATCTTCCCTGAGTTTGACAAGACTGCTGAGAGTGCCGTCAACTTCAATCATGCAATTCTGTTGAAGAGGAAGTCTTTCAGCCATCCGTACATCATGCCTCCAAATCCAGACGGTAGAAGCTTTAGCAGCAGCCCCTGTTTAAGACCCCCACCCCCCACACCCCCACCCCCCACCCCAACCCCTTTATGTTCTTAATCCAAAATAGTTACATATAAATTGATGGGTCACATTGAAATTAATGAAATGATCACAGATTTTTATACTCAATATGCATACTTTGTTAAGAAAACTGGAAACAAAAATATTTAAACAGATGAGTATGTACTGCTCCTTTAATTTGGAATTCCTTACCGACTGAGCTGAGAAATGCCTCCCCCCTTACGCAGTTCAAAGCAAAGTTAAAAACTCACCTTTTCTCGCAGTCTTTCGTGGGATCTCTACGGTTTTCTGTACCCCCCCCCCCCCCCCCACCCCCTGCAGACTCTGTGTGTGTGTGTGTGTGTGTGTGTGTGTGTGTGCGTGCGTGCGTGCGTGCGTGCGTGCGTGCGTGCGTGCGCGCGCGCGCGCGCGTGTGCGTCGTTTTCGCCTGCTTATTGAGTTATATTATAAATATGAGAAATGCGCCATATAAATACCATGTATTATTATTATTAGTAGTATGATGTAAGCAATTTTTTAGATCATTTTGCTTTCCTTTGTGTACTGGTAAAATGGGGGTAGGGCAGCAGATTCAGCCACTGTGGACCTAAATGCATCAAAGCATCATAAAATCAGGTTGGGAGTAACTGTGGTACTCTATCCTAACCAATCCTCACCAATAAAACCTTTTAAAAAAGACCTATCAGTTGAATATAAAATTTCTGAGGCATCAGAAACATTATTATTATTATTATTATTATTTTGATTTCGCGGAAATGGCCATTTACTGGGTGCACAAATACCATGACTGTGAGCCACAGATTCAATATTTTTTCATTCTGTTTTTGTTGAGGATGCAGAAGGTATACCTTAACATAATATTGCCTGATTTGGGCTCCTGTAATAAATTCTGATTTATTTAGAGGAAAATGTTTCTCAAGCTCACTGTAGGATCCGCGAAGAGCGTGAATGGGGGTACCCTTGCGCGATCGGCTATATGTCTGGTGTGTTTTTAAGGATTTTAGGGGAAACATGGCTTAATTATCTCAGTACATTCTAAGGCACACTTTGAAACCTATCTTATTGTCAATTGAGTATTGTGGGGGATGGGGGAGGGGGGGGGGGGTGCACGGTAGCCAAGACTGGCTTATGGAGTATAGTTTCCCCAGCCCAAAAAGGTCTAATTTAAAGTCTGGTTTAAACACTGCTCAATTGTCAATATATTTTCGAGTAATTCTCTTCGACTTTAGAGTAAACACGGCAGAAAACAATGGATGCACTGCATAGAGGCCTCTTTCACGGCTCTCTACTAAAGGGTTTAACGTTCAACTCTAGATGTTGAGAAAGAGGTCCGTGCATGCTGGGATACTTCCGGCCACATCTAAAATTTCGCGGCGTGTTCGTTTCCTCCCTTGTATTTTGTCTTGAGCATTAGTAGGTGGCGGTGGCGCGCACGCGGTGGCGCAAGGGATTTGCATTAGTCAAAGCTACTGTCATCGAGCCCCTATGAGCACATAATGGTCAGCCACTGAAGCGGAGTCTAGTAAGTATCGACTCAACCTCGTGCAAGGCGTGTAGCACCGCACCCCTTGAAATGGGAAAAATGGGGAATCAAGGTAAACAAAAACACATTCAAAAAGTCGTATAAAAAATAAAATTATACCTGACTTCCAGTTAGGTAAAATAAATCACTCGTTCTCAATTTTATCAGTAAAATGCTCGTTAACACATTGTGCTCTATTTGCCCTCTGAAGGACTCTATTACAATTCTGGAATTCTACAATTCTAGAGACAGATCAAGCATGATATTTCAAGGGTGGTGCCAGAATTGTTTGACGTCTATGCGCGCCATGCTATTCTGGCACCAACTATCATGCTCGATCCATGTCTGTCTATGCGCGCCATGCTATTCTGGCACCAACTATCATGCTCGATCCATGTCTGTCTATGATTTGCCGTCTATGCGCGCCATGCTATTCTGGCACCAACTATCATGCTCGATCCATGTCTGTCTATGATTTGCCAGGGCTGAATGAGTTAAACCTCGCATTTTATCATCGGTCGAACTGAGCATTCGTCAGGTGGTGTATTTTTCGTAACGGGAGGTATAATTTAATCTCTATGTTCAGGTCCAAAACACACTTTCATTTCACCACCCCCACCCCCCGACTCATCCTCCCCCCACACCCCACCCGACTCCATTCCTCCCCACCCAAACCCTCACGCCCCCTCCAACTTTCCTTCTCTCCGGTTTCATCAAAGATTACAAAATTCGGTATGAAAACTACATCCTCGCCGTCATACTGATCTATACCACACGAGCTGTAGACATCAGCCCGCACTCGTTCTGTCATGGTGCGGAACTTCGTAGAAGAAGAAATCATAATAATAATTTATGTTTGTTTGTTTATTTTAACCTAGGTTGTGTGCGCGCGCGTGTCTATGTTTGCGTTGTGTGTGGGACGACACCGAGACAAAGAAACACCGCGATCTTCAAAAGGCATAGATTCTAATGAGCCGCCGTTCCATCGGCGGCTCATTAGGATCTATGCCCCTTGTAGGGCGGTTGCTTACAACTGTGCTCCTCGAGAGAAATGGGCTATGTACGATTCTATAGCTTTTAGTCCATACAAACTTGAGGAGTGCAGTGTGGGGGAGGTTGACCTGCTTTAGTTTCTTACAGTGTCTCGAGTTGCATTGAAAAATGGGGACACCAGCGTCATCAAGAAATTGCTGACACGCTAAAGAGGGTGCAATCGTTTGATCAACAGGACGATTCTGTGTGTAGTTCAAACGTGCTTGACGAGCACACAGCGAGAGATTAGGACTCATAAACGACTACAGAAATTAGTCGGAGGAGAGCATTCACCGTGCATGTTTTGCGTCATACATCGACATGAGATAGAAGACAGTAGGTATAATTCCTACTGGTAGCTAAAAAAAAAAAAAAAAAAAAAAAAAAAAAAAAAAAAAACAACCTACTTCGTACAACTTTTGCGAAAAGCGAGATTGACACTTTCGTACAACATTTTTTGGGGACAACGATCACAATCATGCATGCGTGGACACTTTGTACATGTTTAACCCCTTCACTGCCGGGGCAAGGCGAACGCTACTGACCCAGCTATTGCTGCAAGCGATATAAGCCTTCATGAGCCCCCGCAGTCGTTTATGTCACTTGCTGGTGGTGCGTTGTTTTAGGTCCCATTTAATTTGTGTTCTTCACGCGAATGTTGGCGGATCAGTTACCTCGAGGGAGGTGGGGGGGGGGGGGTTTCCAACTCTTTGTTTGGGACCTTCAACCTGACACAAAAGATCTCCCCACGCCAGACCTTCCAGTGGGCAAAAAAACTCCAAACAAAGTGTGTGTGTGGGGGGGTGGGGGGGGGGGGAATGATGGTCACTTCTTAACACATGTCATCATCCCTCGCCTGTGGTTTTAACTTCGTAATGCCAGTGTACCTCCAACTATGAATTAGCCTAGCCTAGCCTAGGACTTGATGCAGCAGCTTTTCAATTGAACTGCAAGGAATATCGACTACCGATATATGTCTGTGGGCGAGGGACTACACGTAATTTGCAATTTAGCCCGTCATAGTCCTAGCGGCTTTGTTTGAACTAGTGTTAGCCCCACGCAAAGATCTTGCGGCAATCGAGACGGACAGCTGGTCCGCAGTGATTGGTTTGGACAAGTTTCCTGCAACTGCCGGCAACTGCTTCTTTAGGCGATTTTATTTTTGAGCCGCGAAGAGAAACTTTTTGACAAAACTGACTAGACACGCTGTTTCATAAACCCACTAACCCACGCTATGGCAGGGTGTGGATCGACCATGATAGTTCAAGGGTGGTGTCAGAATAGCATGGCGCCTGTAGACGCCAAGCCTGACACCGCCCTTGAACTAGCATGGTCGATCTGTCTCGAGAACTGTGACCTATACCTCAAAGGATATCATTTTAAACCAAAATTTGATAGTTTTGTCATCAGGTTGTAATGAGTAGTCAGGGGCGGTTCTGGGCTGGGGGGGGGGGGGTGGCAGGGGTTCCGCCCCTCTCCCTCCCCCTCCCCGACCCAAATCTACATAATAATAATAATAATAATAATAATAATAATAATAATAATAATAATAATAATAATAATAATAATAATGGCTACTTATATAGCGCTTATCCTTAAATAAGCTCTAAGCGCTTTACAAATAAAGAGTGGGAGTGGAGGGGGTCATAAAACTAGAGAAACAACGGATTCTGCAATACACACGCGCGCGCGCGCGCGCACGCACACACACACACACACACACACACACACACACACACACACACACACACACACACACAGAGGTACATAATGACAAAGAACTGAGCTACATTGGGGAATCGAACAGGTGGGTCTTTAGGGCTGATTTAAAGGCAGTGAATGAGGAAGAATGTCTAATGTCCATAGGTAGAGAGTTCCAGACAACAGGGCCAACGTGCGCAAAACAACGGTCACCTTTTAGAGGAGTTTGGACCGCCCCCCCCCCCCCTCCTTGCCCCCCCCCCTCCTCCTCCCCTTTTGATATTTTGACGAGTTTTGACACACACATGCAAATCTCCCACCCACCCCCCACCTGTTGTTCAAAATTTTGGCAAGTAGTGAGAGTCTTCACACACGCTCCTTCTTCCCCCCCCCCCCTCGCCATTCCCCCCCCCCCCCTCCCCCCCCCCCCCCCCCCCCACCCCCGTTGTTTGATTTTACGGCCACTAGAAGCAAGTTCTAGCGTTGGGGAGGCCTTTTATCAGGTCAGTTGAGGCCCCAAACAAAACGTTGGACCCTCAACTCCCCCCCCCCACTGACCCCACCCCGCGACCCCCTTGAGGCAACTAATCCGCCCCTGGTAGTTCATGCAGCTGTGCTTTGGTCCAGTGGATGGCTGTGCCTCGTGAATTACTGCTGCAGTCTTGAGATATAGCAAATCGCCTGCGGGCCCAAATACTTCGCTCTTATGTAACCGAATGTAGTTATAATGGAAATAATTGTTATAGAAAAACGTTCTGGCCTGACTTCTGAAAAAAGAAATATCCATCTTTAGTTGTATCTGACCATGTTATAAGCGAAGTCGACTGTACCCCAATGCGCAAACGGCCGTCGGGCCGACTACGGCCACTGTTGGCCTTTGCGCACTGGGATACAATTGCCCTGGAGAGTCCAACACAACTGTACAATGTCTGGATGTTCGACGGGTCATTAATGTTAGAGACAAGTCATTAAGTGTTAGAGACAAGTCATTAATGTTAGAGACAAGTCATTAATGTCGACGTCGGCCCGAGGATGTTTGGGTCACGGCGGTTCGGCACCTCCACGATTGCACCACCTATAGGGACTCAAACGTGTGACAAAGCACGCGTAATAACTACCCCAGTACCACTACTACACCGGCCCCAGACAGTTGCGCCCAAACGATTCCCTCTCTCGGAATGAGCAGGTGAGCGAGGCAGATCTTCACCAGTAAAAGGCATAGATTCGCATGATCCCCTGCTGCCGAAGGGGCTCATGAGAATCTATGCCTTTTGCAGATGGGAACTGATCTAATCCCTGTAGATGTTGAGAGAGAGACACACACAGAGCGAGCCCGCCCCCACAGACTCCTCCTACACAGGCCCAGGATTTCAAAAGGACAGTATGCATGTACACATAGGATTGGCAGCGGTTTTGCTGAGCTGTTACTATCTCTGGGAACATGCAGGTACACAAGCACTAGATTAATTTCTATGCGGGGAGGGAAAGCAAGGGGTAGAGGTGGGGGAGAAGGGGGAGAGGAATATACCCCAAAATCCTAAAATCGTTTCGCGTGTTTGGTCTTTTCTCTTTAGATCCTCCTGATTCGTGATCGCAGTATTTATTATTTTTTACCGTCGTGATCAGTGAGAGGAGTAATCATCGTGAAAAGTGAGCGCCAAAATCGGATCTTCGTGAAACGTGCAAACGTCTCAGTTATTTCGTGACCCGTGAAAAGTCTTCTGACACTTTTAATTTCGCCCCCAAATTCCCCCAGTCCCCCCCCCCTCCCCCTCCCCCCTCCTCCCTCCCCCCCTCCCCCCCCCCACACACACACACTGACACACACACCAACCCCGTCCTGTGATTTTTGTCTACCGCATTTTAAAAGTACGGTATACTTTGAAATGGGGCTGGTCGGAGCACATTCCGGAGCATGTATGTACATGACGTTTCTGAGCACATTCCGGAACATGTATGTACATGACGTTTCTGAGCACATTCCGGAGCATGTATGTACATGACGTTTCTGAGCACATTCCGGAACATGTATGTACATGACGTTTCTGAGCACATTCCGGAACATGTATGTACATGACGTTTCTGAGCACATTCCGGAGCATGTATGTACATGACGTTTCTGAGCACATTCCGGAGCATGTATGTACATGACGTTTCTGAGCACATTCCGGAGCATGTATGTACATGACGTTTCTGAGCACATTCCGGAGCATGTATGTACATGACGTTTCTGAGCACATTCGGGAGCATGTATGTACATGACGTTTCTGAGCACATTCCGGAGCTTGTACGTACATGACTTTTCTGAGCACATTCCGGAGCATGTACGTACATGACGTTTCTGAGCACATTCCGGAGCATGTACGTACATGACGTTTCTGAGCACATTCCGGAGCATGTACGTACATGACGTTTCTGAGCACATTCCGGAGCATGTACGTACATGACGTTTCTGAGCACATTCCGGAGCATGTACGTACATGACGTTTCTGAGCACATTCCGGAGCATGTACGTACATGACGTTTCTGAGCACATTCCGGAGCATGTATGTACATGACGTTTCTGAGCACATTCCGGAGCATGTATGTACATGACGTTTCTGAGCACATTCCGGAGCATGTATGCACATGACGTTTTTCATGTGACGTTTCTGGCGTTCGAGGCAGAAATTCTGGCAAAGAAGTAACAAGACAAAACATGACGTCACGTCTAGCTATGCAAACTTTGATAGAGAACGTATTTTTTGGCCCCAAAGCGTTGTGTGTGTGTGTGTGTGTGTGTGTGTGTGTGTGTGTGTGTGTGTGTGTGTGTGTGTGTGTGTGTGTGTGTGTGTGTGTGTGTGTGTGTGTGCGTGTGTGTGTGTGTGCTAGAGCCCGCGTTTGAGGACGAACAAGCCTGAAATTTTAGGATTTTGTCCCTAAAAGAATATCTCCTTACCCTTTTTTCGATGTTTTGATTAAGATGATCATTGCCGAGAAAATGGCCGTTTCACAAAAACCTGTTGATCCACACTGGAGTCCGTAATTTTTCTTATTTTCACTAGATATTTTGGGGTATTTTCACTAGATATTTTGGGGTATTTTCACTAGATATTTTGGGGTATTTTCACTAGATATTTTGGGTTATTTTTACTAGATATTTTGGGTTATTTTCACTAGGTATTTTGGGGTATTTTCACTAGATATTTTGGGGTATTTTCACTAGATATTTTGGGGTATTTTTACTAGATATTTTGGGGTATTTTCACTAGATATTTTGCGTATAGCAAGATAAAAGGGACGTATGGAATGAGTTCGTTAACAGCATTGTACCTCTAGAACTTATGAGTGATAATTAGATATTTTTGGGGAAAAAAAATATTTTCAAGTTTTTTTAAAAATTAATTTAACGCATTATATGGGTTACTCTTAAAACAACTGAATCTTTTTTACGAAAAAAACAACAGCAACAATCTTCTCATTAATAATCGCATGATTTTTCGTATTCGGTATTTGCATATGCCTACCGTGTGTCTAGTCTGTCGGGTACGATTATGTCAATTGTGACCTGTATGCCATAGGTGTGAAAATCAGACAGTTCTCTGCACCACTTTTTCGGAGTCATTTGTAAAACAGCTAACATAACTTTAAGTTTTCTTTTACGAAAAAAAAAAATATATCTCAAGCTCATTAATACCCGCATGATTTTTCATAAACAGTGTTTGTCCCGGCACTGGGCTAAGATTAGGTCAAATTGTGACCTGTAAGCTCTAGGCGTGAAAATCAGCAAGAAAATTGCAAAGTTGATTCTCTGATACGTCAAATGTTAGTACTGCGATGCCGGGAGTGACGTATAACATCGACTCGTCACTATGAACACGGCGTCGTGGGACTACGGTTTCTTCAGAATATATATGCTACGCCAGACCACAGAGCTTACGAATGGCAGGAGTCGCCGTGTGTCCATCTTTATTTCTGTGTGCCAGTGTATGTGAATCAGAGGGTGGGTTAAAGTAGAAGGAGATGGATTCCTGTCGCTACACGAGCCCACAGAGCGTACTAATGGCGGGAAGCGCTGTGTGTCCGTCTTTATTTGTGTGCGCCGACGTGTGTGTTGATCAGAGGTTTGCTTAGAGAGGAGGGAAATGGACTGATCAGCATAATAAGTCTAAAAATATGAACAACTCTGAATGTACCTAAAAGATAAACGCATCTGAGCTCCAAACAATACGATAGACTTTGGGGGTGAAATCCTCATTTTGTTTTTTTAGGCCATTGGAACTACGTTGTGTGTGTGAGCTGTCTTCTACCATCCAGTGCCGCCCCTCCCCTCCCCCCTCCCCCACACACACCCTTCTTTTCGCGCCCCCGGCCCCACCGTTCTTGTAGTTCTCATCTGTCGTAAAACGTATTATGTTTGTTTGTTTTTTAATTCATGATTCGTGAATCGCTAAATAAATATGTCTGAATTCAAGTCGTAATGGTATACCCTTCTCCCTTACTCCTCTACCACCACCCCCCCCCCCCCTCCGCCCGCCGCTAAAGTGTTTCGATGTTTCCAGAAATGTCGCACTTCTTTTGCTCCTCAGTATATACACACCATTACAGTTAACCGAGTTGGCGGAAAATACGGGTCAGTTCTTGATTATCATCATTATCATGTTGAAATGGCGTGTTCTTTTATAACTGAATGCCAGTCACAATAGAGCAGCAAGAACGGTCATTAACTCTTTCAAGTAATAAAGCTGCCAGACGTCCCCCTCAGTCGGCTGAGAATCAAAATAAACGGAGCCAATGTCTAGCGGCAAAAGTAACAAATTATCCTCAGCTCAGTCTTGCGGCTGCAAGAGCTCATGAAAATCTATGCCGTTTGCAGATGGAACAATAAAAGTGAACCACTTTACCAGATGCGGAAACAGCCAAGAATTACTTTCTTTCAATACAAGACTATACAACAACGGTTTCAGGGATAAGTCCCCTAATTTTGGGCCGGCTCCAATAACTTCATCCACCCTCTATTCTATATAGGGGTGAGGCGTAGAGCATCGACTATGCAGTAGTTTTCTTGGAACATTAGGGGACAATTTTCTGTATAAACATCGATCGTTATATTTATCAGTGTAGAAAATTACCAATTTCACTTTCTTTGCATATTCAAACTTTTTCCACTGTATCTAATAGTAATGCCAGAAATCGTGAAGACTTGAAACTTTATTTTAATGTGCGGTTTTGCTACCATAAAAAAATATTAACATGCTCTATCCATCACTAAGTTTTCTATCCACATGTAAGGTGAAATTTTATATAAATCACGTGTCTATTTTATATACCACCCTGCTCCTATATCTTGCATACATTTGTTATTCTTTCACCATTTCTTCAATTATTTTACTGATTCTCCGCAAAGCATTTAGCAAAGTTGTGTTGTTGTACTGTTGTTGTTGCTATTTTTGTTTTGGGTTTGCATTTCAGTAAAACAGTAATGAATTAACGGTAATCAATTAATTCAAAATATGTGTGGCTTGCTGTAAATACAACATTTCGTTGTCGGCGAGTGCTGTCTGGTGCGTCCGTTGTTGGTTTTATGGTACATGTGGCTTTTTGTGTGATCATTTTCACAGGGAACGCTACACGGAAATAATAACCGCATGGTACTGCTACAGTACAGTTGTACATTTGTACATTTGTACATATTGCAATCTCGGGCACCACACGCTGAACCGGGGACATCTTTCACAAGAGCCTGTCACAGGTGGTCAATGGTCAGTGAACTCAGTACGAAAAAGAGCATAATTATGGCCGCAGTGTCGTTCAGTCGCGGGGCCACTGCGGCTGACTTTAGCCCCATAACCTTTACTTTGCTTCCTAGGGAGTACTCTTGCACATCTAAGAGTCGCAGGATGTTGCCCAATGCAGGTCAACGCGACCTTGACATAGATGTGCGTGTTCATCAAACCGTCTGGCAATTTATGTTTCTCAAACTAAGCATCGAAGACCCCGCAGAGCTGAAGGTCTAATTAAACGGACATAATGTGTTTTTTCCCCAATTTAGCCAAAAAAGATAAGCCGCTTCTTTGACCATAACGTAATTTTCAGATATCTGCCATTCAGAAAAAAAAAAACCACTACGACTGATGCGGCAGCATGTGACCTGAAAAATAAATTATGGTACTATGACCGTGGGAGATTTTTCTGGCTTGCGACTGATATTGGCTCAGTTCAACTGAATCCCTGATGTGTGCATAGATCTGAGGAGGCTAGGGAGAGTGAAGGCATCTTGCTGATGATAATCCCGATTTAGACCTACTTTCATGAGAAGGTTACTAGGGTTTTAGCTTCGTCCGTTCGCCCACACAGCGTTTCGCGTCACAGACTGTGCCGTGTGCTCGTTGTTTGAAAGACATCCTCAGTTGACTGCAAGAGGCATAGATTCTCATAAGGTCTGCTGTCGCAGGAGCTCATGGGACTCTACGCCTCTTGCTTGTGTCGATCGATCCTTACTTACATTCAGTACGTATCTGATTGTCGGACGAAGGCAGGCGTGTGAGTGGGTGAGCCTGTGGTTGCTTTCTCTCTCTCTCTCTTGTCTCGCGTGCGTACGGCTTGCCGTGCCGCGCCCTTTCTCTCGACAGTGACAGGACAGCGCATGCCCCCTCAACTTTTACACCCCCGCGACTGTCGCGGCCTCGAGATGCGAAAAAAAAACTAATAATGAAAACAAGATGCAAAAAGTCTGGAGAGTTCCACCTTGCCCCTGCGTGCCGTGTCACGGCGGCCGGTGGATTCCGCCCACTCTTTTCCAGCCATGAAATAAAATACGAAAACGATTTTCTCAATGGATCAGTCACACATTCCAGTCAGTCGAACATTCAGTCAGTCATTCACGCACGTGCACTTGTATCGGTCTGATTGATGTTAGAATCCTCACACCGCAGTTCTGGCACGCGCACTAAAAGACAAGAGAACGTTGAATCATTACTCAACACTGACAGCCAGAAAATCGGTCTTAATGAAATCAGTGTAACATACGCTGCCTACGTATCTGTTGTTTGACAATCAGGCTGGTAAAGCATTGCCCGTTAGTCATCTCGTGTAGCAACATTTGCCGATCGTAAACGCTAACCCACACACATTCCACAACCGCCTTACTACGCTTCCTCACACTACAACTTTTCCGCCCTAACACTAGTGCAGTCAGCTCAATGTGATTCATAAGGGTGGTCTGGAAAATTCACTGCTGTGCTGTGCCGTTTTGTTCCGTCGAAACTCCAAGATTCTGTCGAGAAAAGAATCTCCTCTGCTGAAGTCTACGGAGTTTCTTCGCTTCTCTTACTGGAGTATCGCCGTGTGTGAATACAGAGCCGCCAAATTTGATTTCGTAAAATTTTTTCATGGACTAGACAGCACGTGTGTGTATTCCGCGCTGATTTCTGTCGACAAATCAGGGGTCGGTATCAATGTAAAAAAAAAATTCTTTAAAGACTTAATTTGTGTATGAAAAGTTCCAATAGTGCTTTGTACCGTTAGTAGTTATCTTTATTTGCGGCCTTGAAATCAATACTAGTACAAGTAGCCGAATCAGTCGACCCGTCCATTAGTCGAAGTTTTGAAACTTTCGGCTTGTCCACGTCAGTCGCCTTTAAGCAGGCGTCCACTTTACCTTTCAAAATCGGAACGCGATTAGAGATTGCAGATTTAACAAGCGAATCAGCCTTTGGTCCCGACTTGGCCACAATATTAGTCGAGCAGAAATTGATTCAGTCACTGAGTCAAAGCTCACCCATCCGTCCATACGGTTCCATCAAGTCTGCCCAGGTGCTCTTCGATCCCTGTCTCACCCCTGGCGGAAGTTAGGGACGGCTCCCACTGATCACCAGTGGATCATTCCCGTGTCCAGTGCCCCCTTCAGTCGCCACCACGGCGGATTACTACGTGCAGGATTATCATTATCCCCAGTGGAGCACTGGGGTGGCCGAATCTCAGTTGGAGCAGCTGTTAGACCTACTACCTGGTAAGTACTGACTTTTGAATTATTTTCAGGCTTGTCCCTTACCCCATTCACCCCCAGAAAACACAGGTTGTGATTCTGGAAATCATTGTGAATTCGACGTAGAAGATCACAAGCGTCTGAGAAAAACAAGGGTACATAATCGTTTCCGCAAGAGGCATAGATCCTCATGAGCCCGCGCAACCAGTGCGGGGGCTCATGAGGATCTATGCCTCGTGCACATGGGTGGTATTCAATCTTTCTCTCTTATGAAAGGGTGAAGTCATCATTATGTGTACTCGTCTGTGATTTTGGACCTCAGAGATTCAGGCCGTGAGGTCCAACTAATTCACACACCATCACCCAATATTCTGCATATTTATTACTATTATGTAATTAGTAATGTGTCCGTGATTTTGGACCGTACGGCTGGAAACCGTCAAGTCTATTATCACAGACCAGCGTACAACAGTCCGTAACCTTTAACTCATTCTACCCCAACGGCCGAAATCCCCCAATGTTGCCGTTGTCCTCTGAAGACTGCATTGCAGTGCAGGACATGGATCGACCATGATAGTTCAAGGGTGATGCCTGAATAGCTTGGCGCCCATAGGCGCCAAGCTATTCTGGCATCACCCTTGAACTATCATGGTCGATCCATATTTTGCTGTGGTGTGTCTGGGGTAGAATGGGTTAATACACGTGCTCGTTAGGTACAGCAACAGAAGCTGTTCGTACGGTAAAACAAAAGAAATGGTACCCCCCCCCCCACCCCCCAAACAAACAAAAAAAAGGATGAAAATTCATATTGTTGCTCCTAAACCTGTTGTTCAATCTGTGAGCCTGTTTAGCAAGTTTGCGGGCGGGTTTCTGCAGCTGAATTATTCACCGCAAGCAGTATTGTCGTTGATTTCTTTTACAATCATATTTAAGTATAGACCCTGTCTTTCGATATTAAAATCATCAACGGAATCCATTGAGAATGCGATAAAACATACACTTGAACAGCCCACCTACCCACCCACCCACCACCTGTCAATGGATCGATCAATCAATCAATCAATCAATCAATCAATCAATCAATCCATCCATCCATCCTTCCGTTCACCCAAATCCGTACATCCATCCATCCATCTATCCATTCATCAATACGCAAACATATGGATATGTATAGAAAACTATTGTGTATAGCGCTTTTAAATAGGTTCATACTGGTCAAGAAAACCATAAAATCATGTCAGTTCGAGCTTGTTCATTGAACAATATCAATCGAATGCTGATCAACCATGTTATATCGTGTCTTAAACTTCCCCACCGCTTTTCTTCACACAAACAGTATGTGTATTTTCTGAAGCAAGTCAGCAGATTGGATTTGACTGTTTCCTGTGCTGGTCTGTGATTTTGGACCTTGAGGCTTTCAACCGCAAGGTCCAAAATCACAGACCGGCACACTTCATTTTATTTGCTTGTTTCTGGCTTGGTCGTGTTTTGTATGAAACGGACGCTGAACTCTTCAGTTTCCCACACACCCACACTGCGGATGTGATAAGTTGGGAGTCGATGTTAGGTGATCGCCCTTGTAATTTGGAGACGAACGCAGCGAATCCGTGTACACCCCCGTGAACGTCGCAGTCGTCTTACGTTTTAAGACAAAGTAAGGCCGAGGTTAGCCCGGGGACGGTTTTGCTCACCTGGAATTTCCTCTTTGTCAGCATGCGTGTGATGGGATCGTAATGTGAATTTGGACGACTTTAGTGCGAACGGGTGTGACCAATGTACGGGCAGTTCTCTTCGGTGTTATGTTCTTGGTGGTCATAATTCACAAAGTACAGCGGACCTATCGCTTGGCAACGTCATATATGGCTAACGTCCAAAGTGGCAATGTTTTTTTTGTTTTTTTTTTAGAGGTCCCCCACATATATTTTCTATGTATATTACTTCTCTTTGGGTATACCACAAAAATGTGTGACATTCTATTTGTTTTATTCGCAAGCGGGAATTTTGATAGAAATCTTGAATGTGCCAGCTTTGTCAATACATATAACCTTAGCTAGAAAGGACATCGACCCTTCCACCTAAACACCCACACAATCTACAAGGGATTACGGGGAGAGGAGGAGGGAAGTGGGTGGGGGGAGGGGGAGGGGGGCAGTGCATGTAGGGCAAATCAATGTAACGATCTCGTCTGCGCTTGCAAAACGACATACAAGAGTCTGCAATAGACTGGTGAAGAGTCTCTACCTGCTGCGACATGTAGTAGGGATGGGTCACATCGTCATTGACGTCTGCGGAGGAGGATCTCTGCAGGGATCTGGCCTGTGATCGCATTAACAGGCTAAGGTTATATTTTATGTCCGACCTCGATCTTTCTGTCCGGCCTTGCTTGTGCTGTCGTTCGGCCTTGCACATCGCGAGTTGGTGCCGTATCAGCAAAACAATTCAATCATATGCAGCTGCAAGAGGCAAAAAAACCTCCTGAGCCCCCGCATGCGGGGGCTCAGGAGATTTTTTTTACCTCTTGTACCTTTTTTTTTTCCTCCTGCTTCTTGATATTTTATGTGTTGTTTCTCCTGCGGCGAAGTTTATCATCTACATTCGTTTCTTCAGACGAGAAGCTTATGAGACTGAGACTCTCTCTACCACTGCGTCTGACAGCCAAGTCGGGACGCTCGCTAGGGTCCTAGTGACACAGATTGCATGCGTGTATACGTCGCGTGACGTTTTCCCCCTGATCGATACGGAATCCCGTCTGAGGACGCGGGGACCCCGGCGACAGACGGCCGGCTTGCAATTGGTTGACATCGCAGCACAAAACGCTGACGTGCGCATTTCGTGCTGTCCTCGCCAACCTACGCAAGCGGCGATAACAAATCTGACGTTCTGCGTTGAATTTTTTATGGAGTGGTTTTACGTGGGTGCCCTAAATAAATGTTACACCATTTGAAGTGGAGCGCTGCACGGCACAAGTGAGTGAAGAAAATCTATAATCCTGCCTACAGTTTGACCCGTTTCTGGTGTTTCTAGCGCAGCGTCGTTTGCACCGCTTTACACGGCTCTGTGCTGAACAATACGAGCTGTGTTCTTTGTCCAGTCCTCTGTCTCAGCATTGTGTGGAGTGGAAGGTGTAACTTATTCTTAACAGTACCCTCTTTTCATTGACGGCACTTAAGTTTCCCAGGTTCTAACGACTGCATATATGTTTCAGCAGAAGATACGACTATGACGGTTCATGAGTAGTGTCATATTAGCTCTGCGGCCCCTCGCATGACGACAGTGCCCTTGACCCCGTCAATGCGGAGACATATGCAAAACCACTCAATTGCAAGGGGTATAGACTGCGGGGGGGGGGGGGGGGGGGGGAGCTTGAGGATCCTATGCCTCTTGCTGAAACCACTGTGGGTCGATGTTCCTTCTATGTTGAACTTATTTACCATAACTTCAAAAACTCGGTCCGGCAGCGAAGGAGTTAAACCGTCGTCGTCCGCCTCATCTCTGGTTGTACACAGTACACATTTGTATCTGTTTATTAATCATTTAACACGGTAGGGGCCTACAACAACAGCACCTGGTGCAAATTTTATTTTACATCCGCACTGCCAGCAGTTTCGACTTAAAGCCTCCGGCAGTGCACAGTCGAGAAAATAATGAAGTCATCATCGCAGCCGAATGCTTGCATTTACACTATTGCGCAATGCCGGATTTTTGTCTCTCCCAATGGTATCTTGGTGAGGGGCGGTAGAGTGCATGCCTACAGCATGAGTACTGTCGTTAATCGTACTCTCAGAGTGCAGCCAAGTGCCTGCTAACGCTATTACGTGTTAGTTTGGTGGCCGCATCCTGTTAACCCTTATCATTCGGAATACACCAGTGTGTGAAATAAGTTTGACTAAAATAGTTCAAGGGTAGTGCCAGAATAGCTTGGCGTCTCTAGGCGCCAAGCTATTCTGGCACCACCCTTGAACTAAAACCATTGGTCTATTATATATATCCTTATCTGTAAGTACTAAATGTAGCTTGCACAAGGCAGTGTACAAATTTGAAACTTTTAGCCTCAGTATGATATGGGTTAAGCTAACTTTTAAAGAAAAAAATCTCAAACAGTGAGCAAAATGGTCTTTGGGGCCGTACTGAGATGCGCTGGGCTTTTTACTGACTTCTACTGCCGATGTCGGTCCGAGGTCCTGATCAAGCTGTCGGTAGCAGGCTCTTTCAATTGCAGTGACGTGTTGTAGCCTAGACGAGAGATGCACTGATCAACCACGATTCCTCAACAGTTGTGCCAGATTATCAAAGTACACTGTCAGCAAAAGACCCCTAGGTAAGCAAGAGACCCCCTCCTGCCGACGTCGGCCGGGGCTCGCTTCCCTTTTGCTCACTGAACGATTTGAACTGAAGAATCAGTCGAAAGTCAGCAAGGATTAACTCACTGGAGACTGTCCGCGGTGCCGCATCCGATTGTTTACGCGGATTTTTGCTGCGTATCCTTATGCGGCACGCCTGGAATACGTTAAGGCACGTGTAATCTGTGATACGTGGATATATTTAGCGGCTAAACAGTGATTCACAGACTTTCGTGTTGCAATAGCAAAAGTTTGGAATTGCAGACGAGTTGGCTCATCATTCGAGTAGTGGATAAGAGTCTCCCACGTGCGCACTGTTAATGTGTGTGCTGAGTTGTGATTTTGAGCCTTACGGCCATAGGCCGTAAGGTTCAAAATCACAACTCAGCATACACATTATGATAAATCAGCATACTCATTTTCTCCACCATCCAAGAATGTGACTTAGCCATTCTTTATGTGTGCTGGTTGATCACTGTGTTTAAAAAAAAATGGCATAATAGCTCACAGATACGCAAGAAGACTTTTGTCGTGCTCATATCCGGTAAGCTAAACTTTTGTACCGCAGTATTATCGCAAACTATCAGTCGAATTTCAGTCAATACAAGAGTGTATGGCAGGCACTTACACCGTATTGGTTGGTTAGTGCGGGGGTTTAACGTCCACGGCACCAGACGGACGGCCCTCGGACGGGTTACTGATAGGGGACAGTGGCGGCTGGTACCTATGTGTTACGATCTGAACACAGATCCGTTCAGGTGCACTGCAGCTGTGCCACTTTGATTTACCTGGACCTTTCAACGGACATGCTACTTATACAGAGCAAGCCGGTCTCTCTTCTTTTTTTTTTTTAAAGACTTACGCCACATACGTTATAGAGCAGCATTTTTACAACAATCGGCATGACGAGCAAATGCCTGATCAAGGTACTTTCCGAGATGGCGCAGAAGAGATCGATGCTTTAACCCATTCAGCCCTGACGCACTACAGCAGGAGATGGGTCGACCATGATAATTCAAGGGTAGTGCCAGATTAGCTTGGCGCCGACAGGCGCCAAGCTAATCTGGCACTGCCCTTGAATTATCATGGTCGATCCATCTCCTGCAACTGGTGCATAGTCATTAGATGACGCCTCCAAAATTTGGGAAATACGGCCGTCGGGCTGAATGAGTTAAGTGGATATACACAGGGGGAACTAAAAATAAAAAACGCCGGACCAGGCTCCGCCCGTCAATGTGATCGTGGCAAGGTGCACGTACCGGGGACGGATTGAAATCACGCAACTTGCAGGTGTTATTTATGGCTCTCCCTGAACGAAAGGGGGTGAACAGCCCCTTCCCAGTGCGCACAAACTCATAGGGTTGACGTCGGCCGCGGTTGGCCAGCGCACAGGTGTGCGCAGGCCAACGGTGGCTGACGCCAGTCCAACGAAATATGCTCACTAGGTCTAGACTAATAAATCACCAACATTTGGATCAATAGGGCACGCCTTTTTTTTTTTTTTTTTAATCACGACGCACCCGTTACACAGTGTTTGCTGGTCTGTGATTTTAAACGGGCCTTTCAGCCGTAAGGTCCAAAATCAACGGCCCATCACACGATGTCTATCTCTTGTTTTATGAGCGATCGGTAGTACTCGAAGATTTTAACCCTGCACTTGTGTGATCTCCAGTATTGTTAGGTTTACATAGTCGAACGAGGTGGGAGTTTTATTTTGTTCGATGAAAAAAAGAACACTGGCATACACAACAACAACAACCACAGCAGTAGCAACAAAAACAGCAACAACAAGAACAACAAAAACACAGCAACAGCAACACTGAAACGCATTTGTAGAGAAGAACTTGGTATACACTGTATTTGACTGTACCAATCCAGCGTGTTCACCGTCAGCGAATGAAGTACGGCCGTCTCCAGCGTCAAGGTCATCTTTTGGTCTACTATTGACCATTCCGCCATCATAGTCAACCACGTCTTCTCCCTTACTCCATTGAGAACCCCAAAGCGCAATAATGCATCAGGCTGATGTTGGCCGCAGTTCACCCTGCACGACTAGCTGGTTAACTCATTCGCGGCGAGCCGCACCCGGATGCGCGGCTTATGCCGCGCGTCCGTATGCGGCTTTTACGCGAATGAGTTAACTGTACCGCTTAAACGTACACGGTGGCGTTCCGGTTGACGGACCTTGGGCGGGCTTAGTCTGACTTACTGTTCAGTTCCGATGTGCTAATTACATCCCTTGTATTGACTCTTTGTATTGAATTATCCTGAGAAGCGCTTCCGCTCTTGTATCAGTGCTACAACCACAGACAAGTGGTTTGTGAAGTCTGATAATGGCCGGCGCACAAAAAGTATAGTGTTGGGCTTTTCTTCCCTCATAACAAGGGCACCGATTAGCGTGCAGCAAAATAGTAGAGATTGGAGAGAAACAGATCAGTCTAATTTGTCAGTATCACTTCCTAACAGACGAAATGTTGTCAGTGGCCCTGAACTTCTTACAGCTTATGTCCTCGAAAATACATAAAGTTGACCTGGTGACACCAGGTTATCGTGCCGCCAACGCGTTTTCACTTTAACTCCTTCACTGCGAGTTGACGCAGACCCAAACTGTGTACAGTTTTTAAATCCTGGTTAATGCCACGCCAAATAGACCCAACTCCAAAGAATATGGATTCAAAGAGGTATAGAGGTAACTGCGGGGGCTCGTGAGGATCTAAACCTCTTGCAAGTTGGATGCTGTTTACGATCTCCTGGCAATGAAGCGGTTAAGGCTTAAGTCAGGTAAAATCTCAGCGTATACGAAATCTTCATGATCGCAGTCGCGCAGGTCAAAATCAGTCAGCGCGTCTCATGATCCTCGCTGGCTAGAAGCACATGAGTACCGGTGCATTTAAGTGCGTGTCTATTCCTCAAGATGACACACATCTTTAATGCCAGCAGGAGCCTGGCATATATCCTCATGAGCCCCCGCATGCTGCTGGGGCTTATGAGGATCTTTGCTTCTTGCATATGAAGGCGGATAGTTGGAAGACGTATAGCCATGATGAGGATTATGCGAGTGTTGCTGTGACGGGAAGGGCTGGCTGTGTGTGTTACATGTCGGAAAGTACGTGTGAAGTTGCTGGAAGCGTCCCACGCTGGGCGGTAGCTTTCTCACTTGTTAAGTCCTAGACATCCGTGTCACCTGCCCACACACACTCACACACACTCACAATCACACACACACACACACACACACACACACACACACACACACACACACACACACTCAACAACTTCCCTGCCAGAGGAAGTATTTCTTGTTTCTGAAATCTTCGTGCATTAAACGACCAAAAGCCACAACCGTACAAGAAACATTGATATAAACTGGTCTCCGCAAGAGGAATAGATCCTCATGAGCCCCCGCAATTCCGGGGGCTCATAAGGATCTATGCCTCGTGCAGTTTGGTGGTGTTCACTCTTTCGGCAGTTACGGGTTTAATTCGTATTCATAACGGCCAGTGCACTGATGCGCCCACGCACGCAGGCTCACACGCAATCACACACACACACACACACACACACACACACACACACACACACACACACACACACACACACACACACACACACCACCCCACCCCACCACACACACACACACACACACACACACACACACACACACACGCACACACACACACACCACCCCACCCCACCACACCACACACACACACACACACACACACACACACACACACACACACACACACACACACACACGTGTACGTACGCTATTCAACTCACTTTTTTTCAACGCAAAAGCAAGAGATTTCTACGAGTACCGTCATATACACACGATTTTTTTATGACCTTATACACCATACATTTTAGAATTCAATGGTGTGGAGGACTTTTACTGAACTATTTAGTATGGTTCAGAATCATCATGAGTGTCTTCATAACATGAAAGTTGATATATTATTCATCATGTTTTAAAGTTAAAATAAGAGACAATTACTGCCTGGTCCGCCTGCCTAGTTTTGTATTACAAAATTCCTGCGCGACCCGCTTAGCAAGGTGCTCCGCTATAGCGCTATAACTAGACACCTAGCTCTAAGGACTAAGCTCACTCATGCAACGAAGCCCATGCACCAGTTCTAGTCAAGGCACTATCGTGTCTTTCTCCTCACTTCTTATACAAGACTTGACTGCTAGCATTGCAAAGTAGATCATCGTTAACCCTTTCGGTGTCGGTAGCGGTTTTAGTCGCGATGATTCCTGCAGGAATCATCGGGACTAAAACCGTTACCGACACCCAAAGGGTTAAATGTTTCCGGACATATAATTCTTTAGGTACTACACGTGGTCTGCACTATTCTGCCCTGCGATGACAAACGGCAAGTCCATTTTTGTGAAAAGCGTGATTTTTCATTGTATGTACAATGGAAATCTCACTTTTTACAAAAATGGACTTAGAGTCTTTTGCCTTCAGAGGCCTGTATTATTAGCGCTTGTGTAAATACAGAGGTCTGACCCATGATGTCTACAAAGTGCTGATTCTCTGCCGTGAATGATAACGATCCCGTCTCGTAATCTAATTGCCAGTCGGATTTCGCCTGGCTGTACTCATGTATTAGGCAAACGATAGGCTACATGTTATGTTACACAAACGGAGAAAGGCAAAAACATACTCTCCTCCATGGAGCCCCACCGTCCGACCTCATCCCCCCCCCCTCATCCCCCCTCCCTCCCCCCCCCCCACCCCACGACCATCACCACTCAAACTGACATAACATTTTAACCCATTAATTGCTGGGGCTGAATTTTTTTTTTAAATCCTTATTGTCCTGTGCCGAAGGCTACATTACAAATTAGGAGATAGATCAACCATTTTAGTTCATGGGTGGTGTCAGAATAGCTTGGCGCCTCAGGCGCCAAGCTATTCTGGCACCACCCTTGAACTATCATAATCAAATTTATTTCAAGCAGTGAGTGTATCAGGAAGAAAATGGTTACGGTCACCTTCCCCCTCCCGCTCCAACCCACCCACCCCCGTCTTTTCCGGCCAGTTGTGCCGACCATTAGCTCCCCACCCACCCACGGCCATCCACCCTTTGATCTATTAAGCAGTGGAAAGTAAAGTCTGGCCTCTGGGTGCATTCTGTCTCAGTTGAAATATTACAAACAAAAGTTGGAACCCGCCCCCGAGCCTCCCCCGTAGGAAACTCGTCCGCCCCCTATTTACTATGCACTCTACAAATTCTGCACATTCTGTTAGTTTTGTCTATTGTTTTCGTGGGCGGATTCATGTCATGGCTACTACAGTTATGTTTTTATAACAGTGGTGTAGGAACCGGAAGGGGGTGGGTGGAGGGAGAGGGGCTGCCCCCCCCCCTCAAAAAAAGTAGGGAGGAGGGGCCACAGTGTCCCCTGCCCCCCCCCCACCTCCCCCCTACCTTCCCCTCTCCCCCTCCCTTTTTTTTTTTTTTTTTTTTTTTTGAGAAATAAAGTGCAACATGTTTTAATTTATTCTTTGGGGAAAGGAAATATATTTGGAGAAAAGATTTTATTTTATTTTTATTCTTTATTTTTGCGAAATTGTACTGCCGCTTACTTGAAGCCCCCCACTTTTTAGTTCCTAGGGTCACCTTGTCTAACCCCTGCAAGGTGGGTTCTACTCTTTTGGGGGTTTGTATTTCTGTCTTTCTGGTCCATTCATCTGTATTTTTCTTTTGAAATTCTCCCTCCTGTCTGCACTTCTTGCAGTTCTTTTTTTCATTTAGCGCATGCACGTCCTGAGAAGGCCTTTGTCGCTTGCGGGACGTAAAGCAATCTATACTCACTCACTCGCTTACTTGAAGGCTGGAAAGTAACATGTCAGGCATGCTGCATCCCCCCACCCACCCCCCCTCCCCACCCCCACCCCCACCCCCACGCATGCTGCATCCCCCCCCCCCACACCACCACCACCCACCCGCTCCCTTTCCCAATGAAAAATATCTTCCTACGCCACTTTATGACCACTGAATCGATAGACAAGAAAACACGTTTGACCCTACTTTTTGTCTCCTTGAGGCTTTGAGTTGCAACATGAAATGTCAGAAAATAACGACCAGACATTAAATATTTATTGCTAGACGTTATTTGATGTTCAGCCCGATCATTATCAAATGTTGTCATCTGTCGTCTGCAATATTATTCACGACAGTATTAGTTTAAAGCTTACCGTATGTGCAGTGGGTTTGCACGAGCGTTAGGTCTCTTATTAAAGTCCAACTAATGCAATAGAAACTTGATCTGCAAGAAAAAAAACTAGAGGAAACGTTTGTAACGACATTTTATATTGTATTTATTTTATTGTATGCTGTTACTTGAATACTTTATGTATTATGTTTTATTAATATACTGACGAGCTAAAGAAATGTGCTTATCATGGTCGACCCATCTCCTGCTGTAGTGCGTCAGGGCTGAATGGGTTAAAGTATTTTCCTGTTGATCGATTCGGTCGGATGTAGTGTTTGATATGCATTGTGTTTCACAACCCGCTGATTGTGACGTCACTTCCTGACGTTTTTAACCCTTTTTCTATAACCAGGAAACAAGATCAATTCGACTGTTTGTATAACCAGCCGTGCACTTAACATACTTGTGCTTTTAGCCACCCGTATTGTAAGCAGTAATGGTTGGCTGTGTCGATCACGCCGTGCCAACGCAAAAGCGAGTGTACAGATGTGAAACAAAAAAACAACAACAACAACAAACAAACAAACCAAAAAAAACAACTAAACAAGCGGAACAAACAATAACTGACGCCTGTTTTAACCATTTGATTCCAAGGCCAAATTTCCCAAATTTATAGGTCTCACCTACAACAACTGTGTACCAGTTGCAGGAGATGGAACGACCACGATAATTCAAGGGTCGTGCCAGATTGGCTTGGCGCCTGATGGCGCCAAGCCAATCTGGCACTACCCTTGAATTATCATGGTCGATCCATCTCCTACTGTAGTGCGTCGGAGCAAAATGGGCTACATTTGAATCCTGCCTCGTAACATATCAACCTTCCTTTTATGAAGATACTCAATGATAGTCCAGAACCATAATAAAGAATTCATCGAACTCTCTATATTGTAACAGTTTGTTGCAAGAACAAAGTTTCGTTGGCGAGGATAGTTTCTTATTCTGCTCGCCATTTCAGATACTCGACCGATATTGTGGCTTTAAGTTAGTGCCCACTTGTTTTAACTCATTCAACGTCGACACGCCACGGGCAAGACATGGATCGAGCGTGATAGTTCAAGGGTTGTGCCAGAATAGTTTGGCGCCCATAGGCGCCACTGACGCTATTCTGGCACAACCCTTGAACTATCACGCTCGATCTGTTTCCAGAAGCGTAATACAGTCTTCAGTGGGCAACTTCAGAATTTGCGGAGTTCGGTCCTGGAGCAGAATGTGTTAACGTATCGTTCATGCCCCAGGAAACAACGTAAGTGAGTTTGATAAAATTCAGATTCGTTGTTTCGCCCTGTAACTGAGAGGGTGCAGTAATAACGAACAGTGTGGAGAGATTGTATTTTTGTCATTATATATGTATTATTGATGAATTATTTATGATTGTTTTGTTCGGGAAAATTATGCGGCGAAATACTTCTCTAACCCCTTCACTTCCGATCATGAAATCGCCCGCAGTTGCGGGGGTTATGTGTCCCTGACACGGCTCCGGGCGTCCGAACGCTTGGCGGAGCCGTTGTCAAGGGCACACAACTCGTCGTGCAGATTTCCTCGCCCTGTGGCTTTGCTAAAACAGCGTTTTATCAATAACTGAACAATTGTATCAAACACAACGGCCTGTTATTTGTCCTTATTAATGCGGTTCTTTTCCTGTGATACCGTCACCGCACCGCCAAAATAATGGTGGTGCTTATAAATTTGCCAAAATAACAAGACCACCGTAACCCCTTCGCTGCAGAGGAAAAAGTGAACGGCGATCCAACTGCAAGAGGCATAAATCCTCATGAGCCCCCGCGACTGCGGGGGCTCATGAGGATCTATGCCTCTTGCTGAGACCACTTTGTGTCCATGATCTTTGGACAGTTGTGGCTTTTGATCGTTCAGTGAACACAGGTTTCAGAAACAAAATCAGTGTACGTGCAGTGGCAGGAAAAGGGCTAAACATGATTTGAATACCCGATTTCCTCCTCCGGCTAACAGTTAATTTTTCAGCAAGAGGCATATAGTCTTACGAGCCCCCACATTCAGAGGCTCATGACAATCTATGTTACTTTTGGACTAAAGTTGTCCGCCGAAGAAATATACTGATTGATTATTACGTCAACTAGTTTTCAACCTTGTCATTTAAAGTACCATTACGCTTAACTCTGAAGACACATTTCAGCACCATTTGTGTTTGCGATGCCTTGTCGACACACCTAATAGCGTGTCGTAACCATCTGTGACAGAAACGTGTATTTAAACAACACGCTGTTACGGCGGTAGTGGGCCTTCAATGTGTTTTCCGTCATCTCCCAACAGAACAATATATCGTGTAGGTCAAAGTGACCTGTTCAAGGCTATACAGCAGTAATAGTTTGCAATGTCACCATTATAAACCTTCTAAGTTTGTTTGGCAATTACGCTGGAAAAGGGCTTAGTTTAAATGTCTTTGCCCCATTAGATCCTGAGGATGATTTTTTTTTTTTTAATTTGCTTATTGCCCTATGACGGCTACATTAAATATTAGGAGATAGATCAACCATTGTACCCTTGAACTCTCATATTAATTTCAAGCAGCAGTGTATCAGCATGAAAAGGGGCAGTCAGGAAGACTTTTCCGCGTCCAACTCGGGAGAGTTTCGCCGACTAAACCCAGGAGCTGTAGAAAAACCTCTATCAAGTGTGGCTACTCACGTAAATGTAAAAAGAAGGGTAGAAAGTCAGCTGGGGCAAGACAACATTGAGAAGCCATTGCTTCGGCACATTGCCGCCCTGGAGCAGGAAGTTTTAACCTTTTACATTCTGAGGCTGATTTTGTAAACTTATTGTCCCATGAGTGAAGGCCCTATGTTACAGATTAGGAGATGGATCAACTGTTTTTATTCAAGGGCGGTGCCAGAATAGCTTGGCGCCTGAGGCGCCAAACTATTCTGGCACCACCCTTGAACTATCAGTCAAATTTATTTCAAGCAAAAGGTGTATCAGGATGAAAAGGGTTCAGGGTTAATGAATGTGCATCGCATGGATATATCCTAGTGTGTCAGTTAGGATAGTGGGCAGATGTTCACATCTGCACGGGACATAGACGACCCCGCCCTCCACGAGTCGCCTGCTGCCTTGCAGGCCTGGCCGCTTGGCTGCGGAAAGGCTAAGGGAGGAAACCCCTGACATCAAAGCCCCCGTGTCTCCGGGGAAGGCTTTTGAGCCAGAGACTAGGACAAGGACAGTCTGATATAAAACCTACGACCCGAGGACCTCGATGCCATCGTCCCAGCTTGCTAGGCCATGGCAGATGAACCAAGGGTTTAAATAAAGGGTGGGGCCAGTACTGCGCACACTGCACTCCACCAAAAAGCTCCACTGCGCAGGCTTTAGGAAACGTCCACGGACCATGACACTGACCATTCCAAGTCCTGTAGCGATGGGCGAGGGGCGAAACGGCAGGTGAAAGATGTCACTGGAAGCCGCAGTCTCAAACCTGCATGCAGGCGGTTCAGGATATTGGTCGCCTGATGTTGACCTGGGGATGACAACATCACTCGGCACACCCTGAACGACCAAGCAGCCTTCTCTAGGGACAGCACTGCTTGCTCCACACGGAGAGGGGCCTAGAAAAGGTGGCCTAACCAAAGCTCGTCCCCTCGCAACCCCAGTTGGCTAGCCGCGGTCAACGGGCATCTTCTCCTGCGGTCAAAAAACAAGAAAGAATAACGGATCCACTCTCATGACGACCACGACCGGACTCAATGTAGCATGCTGGAACGTCCGAACCATGCTCGACAAAGCAGACAGCGGACGCCCTGACGTCCGCTCGCTCCGCCTCATTGCCCATGAATTGCGGAGGTTAAACATCGACATCGCCGCGCTCAGCGAAGTACGCCTTCCGGACGAAGGCAGCCTCCAAGAACTTGGTGCTGGGTACACCCTCTACTGGTCAGGCAGGCCTGCATCAGAAAGACGGCTCTCAGGCGTGGGTTTCATGGTCAAGACATCCATTGCGACTAAGCTGGAAAACCTACCAACGGGCCACTCAGATCGCATCATGTCCATGCGCCTCCCACTGAGACACCAGCAACACGTCACCCTTCTCAGTGTGTACTCCCCAACCCTCCTGGCAGAGCCTGCTGAAAAGGACAAGTTTTACACTGACCTGCGCAGCCTCCTACAGAGTACCCCAGCAGACGACAAAGTCATCATCCTTGGCGACTTCAACGCCAGAGTGGGCCAGGACTCTGAAGCCTGGAAAGGAGTCCTCGGCAAGCATGGCGTGGGGAACTGCAATGACAATGGCCGCCTACTGTGCTGTGGAGTTCTGTGCGGAGCAGCAACTGGTCATCACCAACACTACTTTTCAGCAAAAGGACAGTCGAAAGACCACCTGGATGCATCCTCGCTCCAAACACTGGCACCTTATCGACTATGTCCTAGTGCGTCAGAGGGACCGCAGTGACGTCCTCCTCACCAGAGTGATGCCCAGCGCAGAGTGCCACACTGACCACCGCCTTGTCCGCTGCAAACTCAGGCTCCACTTCAAGCCAAAACCCAAGAAATGGGGGCCCCCCAAGAAAAAGCTTGATGTTGCCAGCCTTCAGCGTGATGATGTGAAAGCTGCCTTTCAGACAGATTTACAGCGCAGGCTCAAAGACACAGCGGACCCAGTAGACTCCTCCCCTGAAACACTTTGGGAACAACTAAAAACTGCTATTGCAAAATCCTCTGCAGAAGTCTTGGGTTTCGCCAGAAAGAAGAACAAAGACTGGTTTGACGAAAACGATGTAGAGATCCAGGAACCTAGCACAGGAACACCAGCAAAAAGAGCCGCCATCAGGCTCACCTAGCCCAGCCTTCCTGCCCTGTGAAGAAGTCTGCCTTCCGCCTCGTCTGCAGCAGTCTCCAGCGCAAGCTCAGAGATCTCCAGAATGAGTGGTGGACCAGACTTGCACAGAGGACCCAGCTTTGCGCTGACAATGGTGACTACAGGGGTTTCTACGAAGCACTGAAAGCAGTGTATGGCCCCAGGCACCTGGTACAAAGTCCCCTGCGAAGCGCGAACGGCCAGGCACTCCTCACAGATAATACCTCCATCTTGAACCGCTGGTCGGAATACTTTCAGAGCCTCTTCAGCGCTGAGCGCACTGTTCAAGAAGCAGTCGTCCTACAAATCCCACACCTCCCAGTAAAGGTTGAATTGGACGAACCGCCCACCGCTGAAGAGACCCTCAAAGCCATCCATCAGCTCAAGAGTGGCAAAGCAGCAGGCATTGATGGAATACCGCCAGAGATCTGGAAACAGGACACTGGAGGCACAGCACTGCACAACAAGCTCCATGACCTCTTTCTCTGCTGCTGGGAGGAAGGAACACTACCAAAAGATCTCCGTGATGCAGTCGTTATCACCCTGTACAAGAACAAAGGCGAGAAGTCTGACTGTTCCAACTACCGGGGAATTACCCTGCTGTCCATTGCTGGGAAAATCCTTGCAAGGCTGCTCCTGAATCGGCTGGTACCTGCCATCGCTGAAGACCAACTCCCAGAGGGCCAGTGTGGCTTCAGAGCAAACAGGAGCACCACCGATATGGTCTTCGTGCTGAGACAGCTACAGGAGAAGTGCCGCGAGCAGAACAAAGGGCTGTACGTAACGTTTGTCGACCTAACAAAAGCGTTCGACACTGTGAGCAGGCAAGGCATGTGGCAGATCCTGGAGCGACTTGGCTGTCCCCCAAAGTTCCTCAACATGATTGTCCAGCTACACGAGGACCAGCAAGGCCAGGTCAGACTCAACAATGACCTCATGACCTCTCAGAACCATTCCCTATTCTCAACGGTGTAAAGCAGGGCTGCGTGCTGGCACCGACCCTCTTCACCATCTTTTTTAGCATGATGTTGAAGCAGGCCACAGTGGACCTCGATGATGACGATGCAGTGTACATCAGGTATCGTCTCGATGGCAGCCTGTTTAACCTCAGACGACTGCAGGCCCACACGAAAACCCTAGACCAACTGATTCGCGAGCTGCTTTTTGCTGATGATGCTGCCCTCGTTGCACACACAGAGAGAGCCCTGCAGCGCATCACGTCTTGCTTCGCAGATGCTGCCCAGCTCTTTGGACTCGAGGTCAGTCTTAAAAAGACAGAGGTCCTCCATCAGCCGGCACCCAAGACAGTGTACCGCCCTCCTCACATCACCATCGGCGAGTCTGAACTAAAGTCAGTGCACCAGTTTACTTACCTTGGCTGCATTATCACGTCGGACGCCAAGCTGGACAAGGAGCTTGACAGCAGGCTGCCTGGCAAAGCGAACAGCGCTTTCGGGCGACTTTTCAAGCGGGTGTGGCACAATCAGCAGCTGAAAACAGGCACCAAGATCAGCGTGTACAGAGCTGTGGTCCTCACCACCCTGCTGTATGGTTCCGAGTCCTGGGCCCTCTACCGCAGCCAACTACGACTCCTCGAACGCTTCCACCAGCGCTGCCTGCGTACCATCCTGGGCATTCACTGGAGTGACTATGTCACCAACGTCGAGGTCCTTGAACGGGCTGAAACTGTGAGCATCGAGGCTTTGCTGCTGCGGACACAGCTCCGCTGGGCGGGGCATGTCTCCAGGATGGAGGATCATCGCCTACCAAAGATCACCCTGTTCGGCGAGCTTGCTACTGGACACCGTGACAGAGGGGCACCAAAGAAGAGATACAAAGACTGTCTCAAGAAGTCACTTAGTGCCTGCCAAATCGACCACCACCAGTGGTCTTCGCTTGCTGCGGACCGTGACACCTGCGCTGCCACCTTTACAAGGCAGCTGTCTCCTTTGAGGACTCTCACAGAGCTAGCCTTAAGGACAAGCGGCTCAGCCGGAGAAAAAACAGAGATGCCGCAGCTCAGAACCCTGGCCATACCTTCCCCTGCAGCCACTGCGGTCGAACCTGCCTGTCTCGGATTGGCCTCCGCAGCCACGAACAAGCCTGCAGACGTCGTGGGCAACTCCTATAAAATCTTCGTTCGCGAAGTCAAGCCAAGAGAGTTAGGATATGGGTGGGGACTGTGCTTTTTCAGACCGTATTCGACTGCTGACAGCTCTCTCTCTCTCTCTCTCTCTCTCTCTCTCTCTCTCTCTCTCTCTCTCTCTCTCTCTCTCTCTCTCTCTCTCTCTCTTTCTCTCTTTCTCGCCCCCCCCCCCCACTCGCCCCCTCCCCAACCGCCACCTCCCCACTCAAATTGAAACAATGAATCAGGAATCTGCTTAAACTTTCGTGTAACCATTAGTGCCACCACACTCAAGTTTGCACACTGTTACAGATTATTTACATGTATTAATTCCTCTACTGCTAGCGGATGCATATTGTTTTGAGGCAAAGATCCTCGTGGGCCCCCGCAACTGCGGGTACGGCTCTTGAGGATCTACGCCAAAGATCACTGACCAGCCGTCTCTAGAAAAGTGGACTCAAATGGTGTCAGCAAGAGGCATGGGTCCTCACGAGCCCCCGCAACTGCGTCTCTTGCATCTCTGTGTCTCTTGCATCTGGGTTGGGTTCAAAGGGTTGATACGTGATGCATGTTCCTCAATGAGAAACACAGGGTGTGATGATACATAGAAAACATCCTGCGGTTTTTAAAAAAAAAACTGGAGTTCAATAATACCGTCGTCGTGAGAGTGTCGGCCACTCAGAAAGACAAAGAAAGTATTCATTAACACGTCACACTCAGCATTTCTCGTTTTGGTATGGATTAAAAAGCTTGCACAGAGACCTCTGATATTTGCGACGAAAGACAGAAACAACAGCCCTTGTGTCAAGAGAATTCGACCACTTTTGACTCCAGCCCTAACTCAATCCCACCCCACAGCCGAGAACACCGGCATAAACAGGCTTGTTGCAAGAGGCGTAGATCCTCATGAGCCCCCGCAATTGCGGGGGCTCATGAGGATCTACGCCTCTTGCAGCGGGTGCGGTGAAAGAGAGCGCATGTATGATAGAGTGAGCGTGATCTTTTTTTGTTTGTGTGTGTGTGTGTGTGTGTGTGTGTGTGTGTGTGTGTGTGTGTGTGTGTGTGTGTGTGTGTATGTGTGCGTGTGTGTGCGCGTGTGTGCACCATAGCGGAAGCCCTCCCCCGCATTCTACTCATTCATGAATGGGAGATGGATCGATACTGGAGTAGAGCTGGCCGGGTTCCTTTCATTCACAACGGCCGGACGGTCATACGACCTTCAACTTTTGCTAGCAGTCTCCATCCGCATATATAATATCGGCAGCCTCCTCTGCGCGAGGAGACAAAAGAGCATATGTAAAACGTGGTACACATAGTACTAAGGAGGGAAGCATAGATGTTAGTGTCACACAGAATGCCACAGGCGGAAACGCCATTGAAGGGTCAGTACTGGTACACATACTGATTCGATCAGGCCTTTTTAGCAAAGCAAGAGGCATAGATCCTCATGAGCCCCCGCAATTGCGGGGGCTCATGAGGATCTATACCTCATGCATAATGCAGAGGACATACCTATGCCTTTTATCTATGGGGTCTAATTTGTCAGCCTTTTTTTTTTGTGCCCCTCTCCGCCTCATCCCTCCCTCCCCATCCTCGCCCCCAAAGTACCTCAGTTGATCGCCTCCGTCCCGCCACGCATCTCTAGAGGACTGTCAGTGTTAATTTGCGACTCGACGGCTGTTTGCCAGCATTACACACACACACACACACACACACACACACACACACACACACACACACACACACACACACACACACACACACACACACACACACACACACACACACACACACCGCACACACAGAGACAGAGAGAGAGAGAGAGAGAGAGAGAGAGAGAGAGAGAGAGAGAGAGAGAGTTTTGGTCGCAGTGTCAGTGTTGTGTGTTTTGAAACAAAGGATAAAATGATATTAAATATATACAGTGTTAGTAAAATTAGACCCCTCTTCATTATCGTAACATATTTTGGTTTCTAAATCCCTCATAAAAGTAATCCGTCAGCCGTCAATAATCCCACACGTCATCCAATCAATCAATCAATCAACCAATCGGCCAAACCAACCAACCAGCCAACCAACCTACTCAATCATTTGGCCAATCGAACCAACCAGCCAACCAACTAACCAAACAATCAATCAAGCAAGTAAGCATGCAGTTAAGTGAATACGTCCTTCGGCCAGTCAAACAATCAAGCACTTAATCTTCAGCAAGCAAGCAGATAAATCAATTAGTCCCCAGGCCACCCAATATGTCAATCAGTCAAAGAATCGAGCACGCTCACCGATACGATTTTGCCATCATCGCTTTCGCCGCTGTCGATCCCTCGCAGTCCTTCCACCCATACAGGTCATTTTCGGAGTATTGCCCTAGATATACGTGCATTAACCCTTTGGCTATTGCCGACAGCGCTTTTTGTCGCGATGATTCCTTATGCCGGCAGTAGCCAAAGGGTTAAACGACGATGGGAAAGATTTTTCTTTTTAGCCGATCCATTCTGATACACTGCGGCGGAAAGACAAGTCGATCATAAAAGTTCATGAGTCATATTGCCAGAATAGCGGCTTCTAGGCGCCAAACCTCTGTTCTGTATTGAACTGCCCACGGCAGTCTATCTCCTAAACTAGTTTAAGGACACCTCCCACATTTCGGAACTTAGACCTTAGGGCCGGCTTAGGTTTTTTTTTTTTTTAAAAGGTCTCTCTCCCATCTGTTGTGATTCTGAACATATTACCTGATCTGTCCCTAATTCCACAGGTAGGCCTACAGTACTCGTATGAAGAACTTCGTTGACCGGAATTCGCGAACTGTGGTGGTATTTACCACGGGGGAGGGGGGGGGCGGGGGGGGGGGGGGAAATGCTTGTCTTCATAGTCTGAAAATTGCGTAAGGGAGCATTAAAAAAAAAACTGTTCGGTCTGCACTGTCTGGCTTTCCTCTAGAGTACCCTCGGATCACGACTGAAATAGTATACCTCTTTCATTTCAAGGGCCATCTGCGCTTGAAGTGAAAGAGGCTTACTATTGAGAAAGGAATGCGTCTCTTCTATACTTGACTTTTTAACTAATTGTGCCCGAGGTACGAAATACCCACATTTTGGAGTTATCCTCTGAGGACGGCATTACAATTCAGGAGACAGATCGACTATGATAGTTTAAGTGTGGTCAGTGGCAGAATAACTTGGCGCCCATAGGCGCCAAGCTATTCTGCCACCACCCTTCAACCTCGAGCCATATCTTGCTGTGGTGTTTCGCGGCCAGAATGAGTTAATTTAGTTAACGCCGTGCAGATTTTTTTAAAGGAGTGAAAACTGACTTTTTTTTTTTTTAGCTAGGATGAAGCAGTTGGACAGAGGATCAAGGGAAGTAATTTCACAGCGTAGAAGTGGGGGGAAAAGGGGCTTAACAATGTCACCCTTGTGTGTAACGATTGACACTGGCTTATCTGCCCTGCTCTCGTGCCAACCGGCCTGCTCAGACCATCATCATGGCCGCCGTACCGTCACGAAAGCGTCGGCGGCCTTACAAATGTGACAACGGCAAAATTTGAGACGACCTTTGTATTGATCTTTCAGTCCTTGAATAAGGTTTCTTCGATGTGCATGAGACTGACATAGATTCACATGATTCTGCAGTGCGGGCGCCCGGCGTGGCCGCTCAGTCATCAGTGATGACTGAGAACATAATCTGAGTACTGTGACTCAGGCTCAGTCTGGTCGCCGCTCCGCCGGCCACGCCGAGTGTCCGTCAGAGCTGTATTAGTGCTGTGTCAGAGCCCCTTGCCTCTAAGTCTCCGTCTCACATCTTATCTTCACAGCCGTTGGCAAGGGACGGGATGCCCGCGGGTTTGAAGTCCGCGGCGGCCTCAGTGACGGGCGCTTGTGAGTCCTGCGCGTCTGGCGGCCGTTGCGGTCTGATGCGCCGTTTTCACCCGGGCCGCCGCTTGGCTGTCGGTAGCCGCACTTTCTGTCGCGGTGATTCCTGTAGGAATCACCGCGACAAAAAGTGCGGCTACCGACAGCCACAGGGTTAATTCGTATATGCAGTGTTAAACGGTCGGTTAAACGCACAAACAAACAAACTAACAAATAAATAAATAAACAAACAAACAAGCACAAACAAACCAAAAACATAGGCAAACTAACAAAACAAATAAAAACGGCTCTTGAATAGCATAGAACTGATGTATTGAAAATCTGACGACTTATTCAAACTGGCATGTAATGTTCGCGTAATGGTTTCAACCTGCAGGTGTAGCTAAAACACTATTAACTCATTCAGCCCGACGGCCGTATTTCCCAAACTAGTTTTGGAGGCGTCATCTAAGGACTATGCACCAGTTGCAGGAGATGGATCGACCATGATAATTCAAAGGCAGTGCCAGATCATATAGCTTTACGGCGACAGGCGCCAAGCTAATCTGGCACTACCCTTGAATTATCATGGTCCACCCATCACCCGCTGTAGTGCGTCAGGGCTGATTGGATTAAACCCTTCAGTGCGACTGATCTCAAATCTGTAGGTACTAAGTTCAACGCGAAAGAGCGGCTCCAGCCATCCCATGAATAATGGACACAAAGAAGTTTCAGCGAGAGGCATAGATCCTCATAAGCCCCCGCAATTGCGGGGTGGGGGGGGGAGGCTCATGAGGATCTATACCTCTTGCTGGACTGAGTGTGGTGTCCCAATGTTTTTCGGCAGTGAAGGGGTTAATAGTATGTAAATTATAATTTATGCATGTTGCCTAATACAACCGATCTAAGACCGGCGAAACACGTGCTAGAAAAACTCGCGCATCAGCACGATGCGGAAAAGGGACGACATGTGTATAGCGCGGATGTCATCACAACGCAGTGATTTAAGTTTGACAAGAAATAGAGACTCGCTCGGTAAAAAAAAAAAAAAAAAAAAAACCCTCGTCAATGCTATGGCAACCCTTGTTTTTGTAACGTTATCGGATATAGGATCTGCTGACCAGTGTTGTGCTGTTTTCTGTTTGCGTTTTAGTGATGTTAACCCATTCAGCCCTGATGCACTATAGCAGGAGATGGATCGACCATGATAATTCAAAGGTAGTGCCAGATTCGCTTGGCGCCGAAAGGCGCCAAGCTAATCTGGCACTGCCCTTGAATTATCATGGTTGATCCATCTCCTGCAACTGGTGCATAATGATGACGCCTCCAAAATTTGGGAAATACGGCCGTCGGGCTGAATGAGTTAATCCCAAAATACTGGACAGGTTCGGTTTGTAGATACTTTTTTTCTCTATTAAACAGCCTAGAGGCAGTGCGTCACAGATTTACTCCACTCTTTTTAGAATTACCTGCTGCGTGGTGGGTAGAAAAAAAAAGATTTCCATGTTGAATATAACTCATCTTTCCAGTTTCCATCATGTTAGTATTGTTAGGGGACACACACGATCATAAGTAACTGCAGTCTATTTCCGAACCAAAAGATCAACCCAAAACTTCGTTCGGAACTGCAACACTCCCCCCACCCCCCCCCCCCCCCCCCCGCCCCACCCCCACTGATTCGTTCTTGGGCAGAAGTAGATTATAGTCAATACAATTTTAGAATTGGACGGCGCCTGCTACAGCTGTGGCAGTATTGTGCAAGATTTGATCCCACAACTATTTGATTTTAACTTGCAAATAACATTTTGCGTGGCTGTTTCCATCTCTGATTTCAGCTGGATTCATGTCTGTAGGCAGGTCATGCATTATAGGGGACGTGACTGACAAGAGGTTTTTGTTGTTGTTGTTGTTGTTGTTGTTGTGCGGAATATGAGATTTATTATACGCTGTAGCCGACTATTCTCATTGCCTTACGTCTGGAATGAGTTAAACTTTCGGACACGTCATCAAAGTCACAGAGACAGACGTATCGTATACGTAGGATGGATCTCTTTCTCTTTCTTCGGGCACTACCCAGTCGCAGGAAATGGATCAATCTTGATATGTAGCTAATAATGGCCACGGTTGTGCCTAATTAATCCTTTGGCTGTCTGTAGCATTTTCTGTCGCGATGATGCCTGCACTGAGGTGCAGGTGCAGGAATCATCGCGACAAAAAGCCGCTACCGACAACCAAAGGGTTCACACTTTCGAGACATAATTATATGCCGCTTGTGTAGAACACAAACTTTATTTGCCGTGTATCCGTATGCGACACGTGTTGCTGTAATGTGCCAAATTGACACTTCAACGTCATTCAGGCGCCGTGTTGAGCGATTGTCGGCCCATATCCCGTAATTGGAACTAGGAGTGAAAAAGTAACCATTCACCATTCAATAAATTGATCGGTTTCTGATTTAGGGTTCGTCGTTACATTTGGCGGCACAATATCATTACAAACTAGCCATGCATTCACTTCGTGCACACGCCATCGCAAGGAAACAGCCCGAGGTTAAATCCACAGTCAGTGACTCAGTGCAGTGAAAAATATTAACAAATATACATGCTCAGTGTCGAAAAATATGCCAGTGTCATTTGCATAATTTACAAAAATTAATCTGCAAAACTAGTACGTGGCAAAGCAAACCGTTAAATAAGTGTAAGCTTTACAGACTTGGACGCATGTATTCAGTCATGACACCATATGATGATCTGCCCCTTCCAGATACAGCATGGCAGCCATGTTCTTCCCGTTGACCTAATTATGTACAACACTTATCCGCAAAATTATCAAACATCAAACATCTAAAATGGGAAACTGAATGAAGTCAAACCCACATATATGTTAATTGTATCAAAGACATGTTTCCTAATGTGCAAGCAATGTTTAACGATTTAAGAAACTGGGACCTGTAACGTCAGGTAATGCCAATTTGAATTCAGCCATCTTGAATCTGGCCAAGATGACTATACCTTTCGCAAAATATTCCAGCCTCCTGCCATTACTAAAACACGCACATTCATGCCATTTTAGTGAATTATTTTTAGTGATTTAGTTCATACTAGTGAGAGCACATTTGTCAGTCTTGGCTTCGTAGGCTCTGACCGAAAAATAAATTCTTGCCATTTGGACGTTGTCGCCCGGGCGGCCTTGCTTTGTGCATGGCAATCCAAAAATTTCACGCCGAAAATATCAAAGTTTAAATCGTCTGGGGACTACTCATCTTTTCTGGGGATACATCGACCTTGATAATTCATAAAAGTGCCAGAAGGGTTTGGTGCCTGGAGGCGCCAAGCTCTTCTGGCGGCACTGCTTATGAATCAGTTGTCAGGACGGTCGATCCATCGCATGCTGTAGCGATTCAAGGGTTAAATATAACTGCAAATCGCTTTATTCACACGTGCTACACTTTTAACCCATTCATCCCTGACGCCCTACAGCAGGAGATGGGTCGACCATGATAATTCAAGGTTAGTACCTGGCGCCGACATGCCCTTGAATTATCATGGCGATCCATCTCCTGCAACTGGTGCATAGTCATTAGATGACGCGTCCAAAATTTGGGAAATACAGCCGTCGGGCTCAATGAGTTAAACGCACTCAATCGTGCATTTATTTTGCAAAAACTCAACTTTTCACACTAGGCTAGAAAAACGCGACTGACAATCATCCTTTTGTCAGCCATATTTCCAGTCTGCCGAGGCCCGCTGTGATTAGTATGATGGTCAAACATCATCACTTAAGAACGATGGCGATTATTTTGCACATATATTACCTTTTACATCCCTCCAATTACCAGAGAGCAACACCAAGAACCTTAAATGTCCGGTACTTATTTGCCTTATATACTTTTCACAATGCCATGACTATCAAACACACATTTACATATTGTACAACGCGCTCAAGAATACATTAATTATATGACTATATCATCTAATTCAATCCTGCAGGTCCTGTACATAACCCGCACTACTGTTCACGACAGTGTGTCAATGTAAATGTTATTGGGCTGGGTATGGATATTCGGCAGCCATTTTGCGTATATTCTGTTTTGCTCAGTTCGTACTTTACAATACCGAATATATCAACAACATTAAACAAAAAGGCAAGTGCACCACCTTCACCTACAAGGAGTCTTCACCTACAAGGAGTGTATAAAATATTACTTTTTGTGCACGGTGTCAATAGTTATTTTCACTGAAATTAATTTGTCTGAATTGCTGTTCCGTGAACCACATAACCAATATGCATACACACAAAATGTATGTACACTAAGTGTGTACTAGTCTGTAACATTGCCAACAGTCAAACATATATTGCCATTTTTCATACAAAGTGCTACCAAAACATATATAATCATTATATTTTTATAGCTTTATATGCAGCTCTGTGATTTTTTACCTTATGGCTGAAGCAGACCAGCACACACTATATTCCACCAGGAACTAGCCAAGTTCAGCCATATTATTTGTGCATCTATATTATTTTGCATGAACCACTACTCCTACACAAACTGTTTATTACTGGCATCTCTCGTAAACATGCATAGGTTATCAACGTTTCATCTGCATGCATTCAGTATTTTGTAATCTTTCCCTTGGAGCTGTCAGAATTTGTTTTATTTTGCATGACCAATTCAGTCATATTGCTACAGTTATGATCTGACCATATGCATGCGAGTGTATGTAATGCTTGTTTTTCCAGCATAATGAACTGGGACGACATGTTAAAAATGTAAACCAAGGTTATTTGCATGAACCATCAGCTCCATCAGCTCCATTGCAGCATTTATGTTCGAACATGGCATTAGCACATTGTTGTGTGGGTGTGTGGCAGCCCGGCTGTGGCAATACTAGCAAATAATGTTTAATGTTAGAAGTGCTTGAATACCAAACTCAGCATGTGTAATACAATTACACTGTTTACCTGTGTTTCCCTTTGCATAATCTTAAGTCTTGTCTAAAAATGAAGTTCAGTTGGCTACTCAGAGATATGTTTTCAGCCTGACATGGTTAAATGTATGTGTAGCACTAACATAGTCATTACAGAGACATCCAAAAGAGGCAAATGTGGTCACCAGCCACATATATTTTCCTGTTTTACATCTTTTTAACTGCTGTTTCCAGATGCATTTGTATAACCAGCCCAACTCTGCTGTTGCTGGACATGACCAGTTGTCATATGGATATGGGTCATATGGACATGGATATGGGTGCCACCATGTTTGTCATATAGCTTGAAATGCTTATGGCGTCAACCACTGAACAGAACTCGAAAATGTGTGCTGGTATGTGATTTTGGACCTTACGGCTGGAAGCAGTAAGGTCCAAAATCACAGACATACACACAATTTTCAGTTCCTTATCAATTTCCTTATGGATATGTTGACTGGAGTATAGCTCAAAAGTGTATTAGTTACTGTATAGTATAATCTGTACCATTAAGTCAGCCAAGGTACTTTGTTCACACACCACACCTGCTGCGCAATAACCCCAGTATCATTATTTTATTTCATGTCAGCAATTTATAAATTGTAGAGGAAAATCTTCGTTTCATTCCTATTTTGCCTTACATTTTGCCTCTCTTCATGTCACTGAGTTTCAGTTGCAGACATTTTGAAATGTCCCCACTACTACTGGGGCAACTGTGATGCCTAAGTTTCCATAATTATGCCTCTGTGTTCAGACGCAAAGTAAACTTATTTCACACTGCATTTCACACATACACAGATACGCTTCATTCATTTTTTTTTATTTAGCTGCTGAACCTTTAAAACCTGAACACTGATGTTAAAATGCATTTCTGAATGTCATTTGGGTGCGACCTCTTCTGCCACATCCCTTTTAAAGGGTTTCCAGCTGCCTTACTCACGTGTGTTATCAACAAGTACGCTTAACAGAAACAAACAATACTCTGTGCCTGTGTGTAATTAATTTTATTTTTGAAATCATAACCGTTGTACTATGTTAAATCATTCAAAAAACTCCATATCAACGATATACCCCTCCGCACCCATTGATGCGGGGCGCCTTAAATGAGTTGAGATGAATCCACATTCTTAACTCATTCTACCCCACGATCGAAATCGTCAAATTTTGAAGCTTCCCTCTGAATGGCTGTATTACAATTCTAGAGACAGATCGAGCATGATAGTTCAAGGGTGGTGCCAGAATAGCTTGGCGCCTATGGGCGCCAAGCTATTATGGCACCACCATTGAACTATCATGCTCGATCCTTGTCTTGCTGTGGTGTGTCCGGGCTGAATGAGTTAAATGTCATCTGGGCCGGTAAGATTTCTGGCCGGGCTGCAGTTTTATGCTTGTATGGTTTGACCAGCAGCATATCAAATTAAACTGGTCATTTCCCGCAAGTTTTAAAATGAAAGCAGAAGCAAAGATAATGCTGGATTTTTAATTACGCTCAGTTTTTAATGTCATGTGGCGTCATGCTGCGCCATTAATGCATAAAAGAAATGTTATCAATAGAAGAGTTGTATTGAGTCCTCTGGTAGTTTTCACGTTCACAGATTTAGTGAATGCCCGTCAGGTTTTAGCACAATGTCATGCTAGTCTGCAGTAACAATATCCTACATATGTGTGTACTGTTTTGTGGTTTTGTACCTTACGGCCCTTGACCGTAAGGTCCAAAATCACAGTTCAGAACACATTTAGTTTTAGACTTTCTATCATTCCCTTCATTGGCACACGTAATTGAACACAATTAACATGTTTTCCGTGTCTAAGTGGCAGCTAGATCAGCTCAGTAGATCATTTTGCCGGTCAAAATGTTGGGTTATATCTTGATGCAACATATAATTTTAACCGTTAACTTACAGCTCTTCATTGTCAGCACAGAAATACGAAATAAATGTGTGTGTGTGTATGTGTGTGTGTGTGTGTGTGTGTGTGTGTGTGTGTGTGTGTGTGCGCGCGCGCGCGCGCGTGCGCATCATACCCAGTCTAGTCCAGCCAGGTATTTGCATGCAAATACTTGTCCAGCCACACGCTGTAATCAGTACAGGGCAGTAACAAACATTTACCAAATAATTCTTTACAAAATATTAAGTGCTCAATTGCTTATTGTCTACAATATCATGCTTGACAATATTGCTTTGCTTTGAAACTGCCATTGTCCTTTGCTATTTTATTTTAGAATATAATAAAATTTAAAAAGTAACATGGAAATCTGTTTTTTAGCTGAAGAGTTTATAAAACAATTGAATTCATTCTTGGCCATTTGATTTTTATCATAATCCGCCCACACAGGTTATAAACTCAGTACTCGAACACCAGGTGTACAATGTTTACAATCACTCTTGCACAATACTATCATCAGTGGCTCATGCGACTATGGTTAATGGCTTGTTTTTGTCCGTTAAACACATTATTGATGTACTGAACCCTTTGTTTGGGGCTGTCGGCAGCGTTTTTTGTCGAGATGATTCCTACAGGAATCAACTCGACAAAAAACGCTACCGACAGGGGCACATTAGCTTTTCATTTACTGTGGGGTGGGGTTATTGGCTGCAAATACCTTTCATCGGATAGAAGATTCAAGATTGTAAAAAAGTATTCTCTATGAAAATTGATTTTTTTCCGTCGGGTCTGCCAAGAGTAAACAAGTTAAAACATGATATCATAACCGCAGGATCACAGAAGTTAGTAGAATTGTATGCGCTGCTACAGTATAACATTAATGAGACGAAAGATTGCTTGATTAAGTTAAGTATTGGGTTAAATCGACTGTCACATCACAAAATGGGACGTAAATTTAAAGTTACTATAAATACTATGATGATAACAATGATGTGATGAAAGTCGCATCTGATGTACATCACGATGAGTTGCATGTTTGGAGTTTGTTTTCAGCATGCTTTAACGGCCGGGGCCCTGAGGTGTCTTCAGCATGCACACGACTCAGTGGAGGGCTCACACAATCTAAATATATCTCTTTTTGTAGATGAGTCCCCCTGGCTACAAGACCTAATGACACCCAATAAGCAAAACAGGCCGATGACGGCCGCAGTAGGGCCCGCGCGAGGGTCATTTGCTTACGGGGTACGCACTGTCAGGCATGTGACGGGCCTGTATTGTTGCACATCATTTTGTGACCTGAAGTCGTCACTAGAGAGCACACATTCAGCCATTGTCCTTGTGCCCAGCTGTGTAGTACAACAGCGGGCGGTTATTGGTGTCCAAAGCTGTGCCCCACACCCGCACCCCTGGGGTTGTTGCGTGCTAAACGATTAACCCTTTGGCTGTCGGTAGCGCTTTTGGTCGAGGTGATTCCTGAGGGAATCACCTCGGCCAAAAGCGCTACCGACAGCCAAAGGGTTAAATTATGAGAGCGTGTGTCACCCAGTGGTATACAGACAAAAATTCACTCTGTTCCTGCACAAAACTCCATTTGTGGAGTTTTAATTGTAACAGATGTATGAATTTGTTTGTTTGTTTGCGTGTTTTGTTTGTTTGTTTGTTTGTTTGTTGTTGTTTTTTTAGGGGGTCTCCTTTCTGGGTTGTGTTTTGTTTTGGATTCAGTTTCACCCCAAAGAAACTCTCTGTGTCTTCGCGTGCGTATGTGAATGTGTGAAACAATAATTAGTGTCTGTGCGTGTTTTTTTAAGTTTTTTTTTTTTAAGTGTGTGTGTGTGTGTGTGTGTGTGTGTCTGTGTGTGTGAGTGTGTGTGTGTGTGTGTCAGTGTGTGTGTGTGTGTGTGTGTGTGTGTGTGTGTGTGTGTGTGTGTGTGTGTGTGTGTGTGTGTGTGTGTGTGTGTGTGTGTTCCTGTCAACTGTTAGAACCTTTACATTATACAACTTGCATCTCGTTTCTCAACGATGGAGAAACAATGTGTGATCTACTTAGCAACACACAGACATGAACACAGAGGGAGTCAAAATTTAATATGATTTGATCGTACACAGGACTTGATTTAAGTGACGCACAGTTATGCAGTTAGAACAGAAATGAATTATTTTTGAATTGTGACGTATGATTTTGACGTCACATGCAAGTCTTTTTCTCTAATTTATGGTAAAGCAATGGTCGCTTCTTGTGCATGTATTCACGCTGGCTTTACGGCTCAAGGCTCAGGGGGTTCTTTTTTTTTTTTTTTTTAGATAGTGGTTTCGAGTGTGTCTAGTCAATTATCGGAAATTTGTTTTTGAGCAGTTTATTTGGTAGGAGAAATGCGAGTCGAAGCTAACATTTCTCCACTAAAATAACTTCTAAAAACAAAACAAAACAAACAAAACAAAAAAAACATTTGCCACTGACTGGACTCGCATCGTCTAACCACAATTTTCTCCGATCACGTGCAAGTTGAATGTGACATCGAGTCACGCTTTAGAGCAGTGACCCAATGACACAAATCCATGCTGATGATTTTCCACATACCGACACTGACGGATCTATGATTCTTCTTGTCAAATTCTCAAGTGGCATTTTTCACCTTTTGACCTTACCTTGAGATCATGACATCATAATCTTTGAATGTATTCAGCTCATCATTGTTTATTTGAATCTAAACCACCTCATCTTTTTTGTATTTTTTTTGTAACTCGTTTGTTTGAAAGAGAGACTTTAGTCCCATCATTGAGGGTGTGTGTGTGTGGGGGGGGGGGGGGGGGGAGGGCAATGAACAATGAACAATAAACCTTTATTTTACAACGGTAAAAGCATTTGGTTACAAAACCTATTTTCAAACTTGCCGTTGCTACTTCTAAACTACAAAATATTCACAGGGGGGAGATGGCGTTGGGGGAGGAAGGGGGTGGCGAGGGGTTCAGTGGTGGGCGGGTGAGGGGGTTCTGTTAGTAGCAGCGCACAAGTTGTCGGAGATGAAAGACGGTAAATGCCATAACAGTCCAAGATCAGTGTCTAATTAACTCGGCGCCTGGGACCATGATAATGCAAGGGTTGTGGCAGATCAGCTTGACGCCTGCGAAGCGTCAATCTGATCTGGCACCACCTTTTAAGTCATTGAAGGCGTCCCGTATCAATAGCCGCTGCGAAAGTGTCGTATTGCGTTGCCGCCGGCAACGCAATACGACACTTTCGCAGCTATTGATGCGGGGCGTCGTGAGTGAGTTAATTATCGCCCCAAATCGGCTTGCACCGCAGTGTGTCAGGGTGAGTGTGTTAACCCTTAGGCTGTCGGTAGCGTTTCTTTTGTCGCGATGATTTCAGCAGGAATCATCGCGACAAAAAGCGCTACCGACAAAGAGTTAATGCTTTGTCTCAGTTTCAGCGTGCATATAGGGCATCTGTCTGCAGAACAGGCAGCCAGTCAGCGGTTCCGTTATATCTGAAGTAAAATCTGATTGGCTTCTGCTGAGTTATTGTTTAATGGCGTCGCAGTTACCAGTTGTGCTGAGCGATTCTTCTTCCTCCAAATCTTCTGCGTTTTTTCGAAAGGCACGCATAATTTCGTTTAGAATTGCTTAATGTCTCTTCGATTAGAACTTTGGTTTATGATTTTCAGGCTTTAATCAAGTGCCTTTGTGTGTGCATAGGTGTACTTTTTTCAGACTTTTTAGATGTTCCGTTAAGACGAATGAATACCTCTCTCTCTCTCTCTCTCTCTCTCTCTCTCTCTCTCTCTCTCTCTCACACACACACACACACACACACACACACACACACACACACACACACACACACACACACACACACACACTCCGTGAGGAATACCATTATACTTACCTTATTTTCTGAGTGGGTCGGAGCAGTATTGATCGCGGTAAAGGAACAGCGAAGAAAGATTATGACAACTGCTTTTTACGGTTTGGTGGGTTGACAAAGTGTGACACCATTGTTATTTAACCCCACGGCCGCATTTCCCAAATTTTGAAGATCTCACCTAACGACTATTGCAGGAGATGAAACCACCATGATAATACAGGGGTAGTGCCAGATTAGCTTGGCGCCATGCTAATCTGGCACTACCCTTCAACTAATAGTCGATCCATCACGAGCTGTAGTGCCTTAAGGCCAAGTGGCTTACGTCTAGGGGTCATGTTGCGGCAACACAAATAGGTGTTTGGTTCAAAAACAAGAAACAGTTGGGTTTTCTTCTTTTTCCTTCTTTTTTTCTTTTTTTTTTTTTTAAGACGGGGGGGGGGGGGGGGGGGGGGGGGTAGGAGAGAGGTAAAAAAAAACAGACATAGAAAGTTGATTCAGTATGTGGAGAGAAAAAAAACCGATAATCAGCTGAAAAGTGAAACTCTAACCATGGCCGTAGCGGGAGCAGCTTTTTACCGTAGTCTTCGCTCGTTAGCTTCACACTACATTTCCATCCGGCCAATCGCAAGCAGGAAGGCTGTGAGCCTTGGGAGGTTGTTGCAGCTGGTACTGGTGGTGTAGTTGCTGTCGTATGTGGATTTTGGGGTCTGGCTGGTAGCCTTGCGCCAGTTTCTGCCGACTTGCTGGTGCTGACTCATCAATATTTGTGTCATCTAGAGCACGGGCGGTACAAGCATATCTCCGCCCACAGGTCGCTCTCAGTTGATTTGAGACGATTCGAATCTCTGCATAGCTCTTCGTTTGATAACCCAGACTTTACGTAGGTTCGAGTCTTTGTGTCGCCCTCATTCACCAAATGGCACCATTTAATCTTCGCTACTGATTCGCACTCAATCTTCGGTAAAGGTTCGATTCTTTGTGTCGCCCATGCGTTAAATAATCAAGACTTGTAAGTGGTGACGAAAGACACCTGCCTGGCTACGAACATTGAATCTTGACGAATAAAGGCTCAATTCTCTGCATCGCCTCTCGCTTATCACACGACACCGCCACTGTTCATAACAAATCGCTGTGGTTCTTCACGTTTTATGGTTCGATTCCTGCTATAGATCTTAGTCAAGCGTCTTCTGATCGGGACTTTGATACGGCTCTCGCACCTGGAAGGCTCAAGTCTCTTTTCTACCCCTCGTCCACCGAAGACACTTGCTCACTCTGATCTGTTACTAATCTGTGAATTTTCAAGATTGAAAGTTCGACTCTCCTTTTTGCAATTCACGCAGCGTTTAGTGTTGGAGACTTTGGAACGGATGGATTCTGACTATAGCCCATTAACAACTGTTAGCTAATCGAGACTTCTAAGGCAGTTTCGTCCTCTACCACGTATTTCACGAGCTCAGCTGCTCTCGTTCTTCGCGGTTCCAGGACCATCCGTCTACACTGGACCTCCCCGAGCACCTGCTAAACTTGTGGAGCGAGGACGTCGACGTGCAAGGAAGCTTGACGTCTTCAGGTGATGGTTCTGACTGTGCATTGAGCCTTTAAGCTCTGACACATAACAGCCGGAGACTTAAAGAACACGACAGTTCAAGGGTGGTGCCAGAATAGCTTGGCGCCAAGCTTTTCTGGCACCACCCTTGAACTGTCATGGCCGATCGATCATTTAACAGTAATGCAGTTTTCAGAGGACACCTTCCAAATTGGGCATTTTGACCTGACGTCCTGACGTATTCACTTTCATCGGGAGATCCCCCACCCGGGTCTGCCCTGGGGGACTTGGGTGGGGTTAGGTATTTTTTAGTTCCCAGGGTCACCCTGGTCAGCCCCACAGGGTGGGTTTTTCTCTCTATTCTGGGGCATGTGTTTCTGTCTACCCTTTGTCCATTCACCTGTATTTGCCTTTTTAAAACTCTCCCTACTGTCTGCACTGCCTGTAGCTCTTGATATTGGATGTGTGTTGCTAAATGGTCTTAGCTTTATTTAGGCCCCATGTGTTAGGTTTATTTAATGTATTTGACCGGCTGGCGACATACATTCAATGTTCTGTTTAGTTTTTTTCACAAGCAGTGCAGGCACGTCCTGAGAAAGCCTTGTTGCTGTCGGGACGTTAAGCAATGTACAATCAATTCATCGGGAGATGGATCGATCATGATGAGTCTGTCAAAGGTAGTGCCTGGTAGTCTTTTCGCCTGGAAAGGCGTAAACCTACAGAGCTAGGCTTGCACGATCCGTTTACCCATAAATCCCTGACATGCTATGATAGCATGTGGATCGACCTTGATAGTTCAAGGGTGGTGTCAGAATAGCTTGGCGCCTACCGGCGCCAAGCTATTCTGACACCACCCTTCAACTATCATGGTCGATCTTTCTCTAGAACTGTGATCTAGACTTCAAAGGATATGTTTTTTTAAAAATGATAATTTCATCCTCAGGATGTAAGGAGTTAACAATCAATGTTTACTACTACGAAGATACCGTCAAGGCGATGCACTGAAACAAAAAGGATTTCGTAGGTCAAACCAGATTAGCTTGACGTTTGAGAAGCCGTCATACTTATCTTGCACGCTTTTGGAGCAGTCAGAGTCGATCTATCCCTCGCGGCTGGCATGTACTGTCACTCGAAGTCACCCAAAAATGGGGAAAAAAATGAGAGAACAGTATCTGTGTTTTGGTCTTATATAATCAGAATCATGTCAAAGCGTCATTTAAAGGGTTCATTCCTTTTGATTTGTGATTTGCGGTTTCTGATTTGTGATGTCTTGTGTTTGATTTTGCACATTGTGTACTATTTGGCTCTGAGAAAAAATTTCCGCCATGTGCGTGATAGCAAAGACGATATACAGAAACGAATTTTAACATTTTTTGGTTGTTGTTGTTGTTGAAAATGTCGTAAATGTACCGGAAGCAGAACTTAGTGCGTCAGCTTTGTCAGTCGACAGTCACCTTGGCAAAGCGGGACGAATTTTTCCTCTGTTCCGAGGAAAGAAGTTGTCCCCACTTGATAGGATTGTCGACAGCCAACCCCTTCCCTGCCACTGTATGCAATCTTTGTTCATTCAACGACGAAAAGCTAAAACTGTCCAAGAGGCAAGGATACACATTGGTCTCAGCAAGAGGCATTGATCCTCATGAGCCCCGTAGACGCATGGGCTCATGAGGATCTATGTCTCTTGCAGTTGGATTGTGTTCACGTTTTCTCGACAGTGAAGGAGTTAATCCGATGTAGTCGTCAAGGTTTCCAATCCCTCCAGTCACTGCGGGATAAACGCTCCTGAACGAGACTCATGAACATGAGGCGAGCGAGAGGTACCGCATCCATGCCTCTTGCATTTAGGTGTTGTTTGTTGGACAAACAAACACGTAATCTGTTTCCGCATCCATGCCTCTTGCATTCAGGTGCTGTTTGTTGGACAAACAAACAAGTAATCTGGTTCCGCATCCATGTCTCTTGCATTCAGGTGGGTTTTTTTTTTTTGTTTGTTTGTTTGTTTGTTTTACAAACAAACAAGTAATCTGTTTCCGCATCCATGCCTCTTGCATTCAGGTGCTGTTTGTTGGACAAACAAACACGTAATCTGTTTCCGCATCCATGCCTCTTGCATTCAGGTGCTGTTTGTTGGACAAACAAACAAGTAATCTGGTTCCGCATCCATGTCTCTTGCATTCAGGTGGGTTTTTGTTTGTTTGTTTGTTTGTTTGTTTTACAAACAAACAAGTAATCTGTTTCCGCATCCATGCCTCTTGCATTCAGGTGTTCTTTGTTGGACAAACAAACAAGTAATCTGTTTCCGCATCCATGCCTCTTGCATTCAGGTGTTGTTTGTTGGACAAACAAACAAGTAATCTGTTTCCGCACCCATGTCTCTTGCATTCAAGTGTTGTTTTTTGGACAAACAAACAAGTAATCTGTTTCCGCATCCATGCCTCTTGCATTCAGGTGTTGTTTGTTGGACAAACAAACAAGTAATCTGTTTCCGCACCCATGTCTCTTGCATTCAAGTGTTGTTTGTTTGCCAAACAAAGTAATCTGTTTCCTCATCCATGTCTCTTGCATTCAGGTGTTGTTTTTGGACAAAACAAACAAGTAATCTGTTTCCTCATCCATGTCTCTTGCATTCAGGTGTTGTTTTTGGACAAACAAACAAGTAATCTGTTTCCTCATCCATGTCTCTTGTATTCAGGTGTTGTTTTTGGACAAACAAACAAGTAATCTGTTTCCGCATCCATGCCTCTTGCATTCAGGTGCTGTTTGTTGGACAAACAAACAAGTAATCTGGTTCCGCATCCATGTCTCTTGCATTCAGGTGTTGTTTTTGGACAAACAAACAAGTAATCTGTTTCCTCATCCATGTCTCTTGCATTCAGGTGTTGTTTTTGGACAAACAAACAAGTAATCTGTTTCCGCATCCATGCCTCTTGCATTCAGGTGTTGCTTGATGGACAAACAAACAAGTAATCTGTTTCCGCATCCATGCCTCTTGCATTCAGGTGTTGCTTGATGGACAAACAAACAAGTAATCTGTTCCCGCACCCATGTCTCTTGCATTCAAGTGTTGTTTGTTTGACAAACAAACAAGTAATCTGTTTCCTCATCCATGTTTCTTGCATTCAGGTGTTGTTGTTAGACAAACAAACAAGTAATCTGTTTCTGCATGCATGTTTCTTGCATTCAGGTGTTGTTTGTTGGACAAACAAACAAGTACTCTGTTTCCGCATCCATGTCTCTTGCATTCGGGTGTTGTTTGCTGGACAAACAAACAAGCAATCTGTTTCCGCACCCATGTCTCTTGCATTCAGGTGTTGCTTTTTGGACAAACAAACAAGTAATCTGTTTCCGCATCCATCTTTCTTGGAATTCAGGTGTTGTTTGTTGGACAAACAAACAAGTAATCTGTTTCCGCATGTCTCTTGCATTCAGGTGTTGTTTGCTGGACAAACAAACACGTGGTCTGTTTCCGCATCCATGTCTCCGCTTGCATGTAGGTGTTGCTTGCTGGACAAACAAACAAGTAATCTGTTTCCGTTCCCCCAAACACACCCATCCTAAACGTTTTAGCGAGGAGGATAACAAAACAAAACCACAAAACAAAAGAAACAACAACAAAACCACCGAGGTATTGTTTCAAATTAGCAGATGCCCCTCAAGGGACATCAGTTGTGTCGACTTTTTTGCCATAGACATTCACAGCCGTATTTGTTGCTAAAAAATGAAAAAAATAGATACAAATAACAATTTAAAAAAGAACATAAACAAAGAAAATTTGTTAACAAGCAATTTTCTTAACCAACAGAAAAGCGACGTTTTTTCAATCATCGGAAACACTTTTCCCCAAAAAATTATGTATTTATTTTGGTCCTCAGTATATAACAAAAAGTATGTCCGCCAGCTTTTTATGTTATAAGCAAAGTTTCAGATTCTTAAAATAAAGTTCTACAAATGTCTTACAGGTACATCGTCAATGTAGATACAGGTGATTAACACGTTTCCACTTTATTTATAAACAGAAAATAATACGAAGTGTTGTTTTGGGATGGATTAAGAGTTCACTCCCGAACCAACCCGAGACTCCTTTTTGGCGATGTGAATGCGACTCACCTTTAGCTTAAATAATTATTTTACTTTTGTTTCACAAGTATTATCGTTATTGATCGCTCCGGTAAATAAGCACTCTTCTGTAAGTTCGAACAACATTAAAGCGACCTGCTCTAGGGCGGTCCTTCGCCGATACAACGGTCCGGCTTCTCAGTGTTTTTTTTTTTTTTTTTCTAGCTTTCTTCTCACAATCAACCTGAGTAGACTTACGTAAGGGTGGCTTTTCTACTGCTTCTGGTACTCATAAGGTGGGGGCAAGTGAACTCTCCTGTGTAGCAAAGGGAAAAAAATACCAGACAGGTCTTCATTGTACCACATTTGTTAGAATAGTCCTTCTGCGCAACATTTTTGTAAGACCTATTAAGAACATTTAAAAGGAAATTATTGTAAGTGTTAAGCAGGTAGCTTTAAAACAACAACCCATTTATCGCTAATACATCATACTGATTTTGGAAGGTTGTTGTCTGGCCCACGAAATTGTAATTGTCTGGCATCTGTACAATCGTTTCGGGCCTTCCACAGTACAGACGTCAGACGAAACCCATGATAAACTCTTTTTTAAATTAGTCACTGTGGAGGGGCTGATCGTGGGGGGGGGGGGGGGGGGAGCAGGGGGGGGGGCAGATTCTAGGTCTTGACATACATGCACACCCCCCCCCCCTCCTCCCCCGTTGTTTGATATTTTGGTGAGCGGTGAGAGTGGTGAGCGGTAAGAGTTCTGACAAACGCTCTTACGCCGTCCCCCCGCCCCCCATCCTTTGCAGGCCCAAAATAGTCAAATAGTCAATCTTGTTACTTGCATTTTTCAAAACGGAAACGCGAAATATGCTTATACTGTAACATTAACGAGTTCTTTATATGAAGTAGTGATGAAATACTTCTTAGTGAACGTGCGCTCAACATTTCTTTCATATACACACGCATAAACAGGGAGCAGACGCCAGAAAACGAGCCAAATGAATTAGCTGAACGAGTGAAATTGACTGACAAGACGCCCGCTAACGATATCGTAAGCGTCAACCCGAGGAAAAGGCAAAATAAACAAACCTGCTGGTATTTTTCGTCATTATCTGTGACCTAATCAGCCGTAAACTGAAGGACGCAAAGTAAAGTTTTGTTTAAATTATATTGAGCCAAATTTTGCTTGATATAGTGCCGATAACCGAACAGATGTGATTACTTGACCGGAATCAAAATGCCCTCGCCTTACGACTCGGACATTTTAATAATAATAACAAGTCGCCTATACATTGTCAGAAAAAAAAATCGTTAAACGTTTAGGGCCTAATGTCTTTTGTCCAGCGCGAAGGTGATTTCAAAGACAGGGCATCGAAAAGAGGCCTGTACAAATTTTGGCCCCAGCTGGGTTCAAACCCACGACCTTTTGGAGCGTTTGGACGAGAGTCGAGCGCTCTACCACCGAGCCACCCAGGCCCCCCTATCGTACATATGAACAAGAAAAATATTACACAAAAAAAGGGACAGAACAAAAAAAAGAACACACGTACAATTACACAAAAAACAGAAAATGACTAAATACATGAACACTGATGGTCAAGATGGGAAAAGTTGGGTTTTAAGAATGCGTTTAAAACTGGCACTGGACACGCTGTGTCTCAAGGATTTAGTAAGCTCATTCCAGACTGATGGACCCCGGTAAGAAAAAGATCTCTGCCCAAATCCGTTAGTCCTTACTGTAGGAATCCGAAGCATTTTATTGTCAGAAGAACTGCGCAACTGCCTGGAAGGGATATAACAGTGATGGAGCTCTGAGAGGTAAGTGGATCCAGTGTCAGACAGGGAAACATGAAAAATAGACAAGACTTTGTGTTTAACTCTCTCCTTCATTGGCAACCAGTGGAGAGCGTGCAGGATGGGGGAGACATGGTCTGACTTTTTCTCTTTCATGACCAGATGTGCAGCTAAATTTTGGACGTTCAGGAGTCGATCAAACAGATACTGCGGTCATCCAGATAGGAGTGAGTTGTCAATGCGGGTCAAAACAAATGCACAAACCAGAGTTTTTGTAGCTTCGGAGGTAAGGAACTGACTAATAAAGCTTATACGACGCATCTCCAAATAGGCTGCCCGGCAAATGTTTATCACCTGTTTACCCATGGACATTGATTCGGGTCTCGTAATCACATCTGCCTGTTATCGGCACTATATCAAGCAAAATGTGACTGAATATCACAAAACGCAATAGCGTTCATGTTGAGCAAAAACCACTAAGCCACCGTGAACACACACCGCGAAACGCAGAGCAGTAAGTTTACAGAAACGATAGTTAATATATTATCGCAGAAATTCACCAGAGTCAAACTCATTATTGGATACTGCTACAGTCACTTGGATTGTTGTTTACGGTAGACAGCACCCAAATGAACACGCCAGCGCGTCAAATCATGAACGGAGTTTGTGTAATTTGATTTTATAGCATGTCAACAACAACAACAACAACAACAACAAAACGCTCCCAAAAATAATAATAATAATAATTTTAGACCGCCAAAACTTTTGCCTGAGAAATCATTTTTGTGTATGGCAGGACATCAATGAAAAGTACTGGGATGAGAAGGAAATGGTGTAAACTAGGCCCTTTTGCACTTGAGAGGGTACAATTTTACGTTTTAGCTCCCGAAACATAAGCCATATAGCACTGTTTCTGCTCCACCAGCAACAATTCTACATATCCGAAAATTCCCAGAACATTGCTTTCTTGGGCTTGCCTCTTCTCAGATACTTTGACTAAGACTTTAATCATATATAATCCTTATCAGTACAATCAATAAAACAAACAGGCCAATGAACTTCAAATGTTGTGCTTTTAACTTTTTTTTAATAGGTAAAGGAAATATTAACCGTTTCGACAAGAAAGCTTCATTAAAATTCATATAACACTCGGTTTAAAATATTAGCAATTAGTACACTAAAAGGAAAGGTATGTAACAATAATTCAGCTTTTTTCAACACTGTGACACGATCGCTCTGTGGAACTTTCAAACTACAATAATGACGTCATTTCCCCTGTCAATGGAACTTTCAAACTACAATAATGACGTCATTTTTCCTATCAAACAACGTAAACGTTAACTTTTGTTACAATCATAATGTGTAACGACGGGCAATGTAACGAACTAAAATGGCTGGTCTATCTTGTAATCTGTAAAGACAATAAGCACATTTTTTTTTAATCAGCCTCAGGATGTAATGGGTTAAGGCTCCCCATGGTGCAAAATCACAGACCAAAACGCATGCTTATATGGGTTCCTATGAAAGTTGTTGGAAAGTTGTTACTGACTTACAAATTTAACGGCCATTGTTGCTTACAAATTTAACGGCCATTGCTTTTATCATTTTCAAAAATCATCTTTAACGGCCATTGCATTTATCATTTTCAAAAATCATCCGACACCAAAGTAATATCTCGTAAGTCCTATGGGAATTTGCTCACTTCACCACTAAGCGGTTCGTTAGAAACTCAGCGTTCATAAGTTGTGAAATAGCGTCAGATAAAGGACGATGATGTGAACAATTTTGTTAGCATAAGAGTGCGTAGAACTTGTCGGATGCCCCCCCCCCCCATCCCCCTACATCCCCCACCCCCTCCCACTGACCTACCCAGTGTGCAAAAGCCATTGGGACGACGTCGGCCCGATGGTCTTTTGCGCATTGGGGGACGTTGACCAGTGTTCTGTATCTATTTCCCATTATCAAACCAAATGTGTATGCAAGAATAGCCAAAATATTACTTTCATAATCTTTTCCAAAAATGTGACTGTCAAGCGTGCAAAATGCAAAGAAATCATAAGAAAGAAAGAAACACGCTCAGAAAGGCCGAGTAAAACACAATTTGTATTAATTTTGTTTCAGTATGGTCATGCAAACAAAAACCTCAACTTGTTTCTGTCATGAATTTCCTTCAAATCACTGTAAACACTGGCACAAAACTCCTGTGACTTCGTAAGATGCCGCCGCTGTGTCCTACTACATAATGGCGAGAAATGCCTAGCTACCTGACGTCAGACTCTAATTTTAAAGCTGAAAAGACGCACTTCCCTGCTCCATACTGGGCATGCGGCGTTTCACTATGCACAAGGCGTCTTACGTCACACTTTCACTTCAGCGTGTGCTCATGTTCGTGAGTTGTTGCAAAATTAAGTCCTCGGTCTATTTTGTTTGCTAGGTAATCGCAGGTTGCTAGGTAAATCGCACATTGTTAGTCCTCCTTTTGAAAATACCCTGTGAGTGGTACATAAGAGTATAATTTTCGCGTGACACCTTCAGTGCCAGCTGACGCAAATTCTGTTTCTGCAATTTTCGTTTATTCAGCACCAAAAACGCCTCGCTGCCCCAGTAACAGGGATTAAAAGAGTTGTCAGCAATAGGTATAGATCCTCATGAGCGCCCCCCCCCCCAACCCCCAACTGCGGGGGCTCATGAGGATCTGTACCTCTTGCAGTTGGGTGGTGTTCAAACTTCTTGGCACTTAGCAGGTTAAGGAACTTACTTATATTCGCTTCTTGCGAGCATCACCTCAGGTCAACTATGTCGCATGCAGCGCATTCAGAACGCAGCCATATTAATTCTTCGCAAGAAACGCTCTGACCATGTTACTCCTCTGTTAAAACAACTCCACTGGCTTCCTGTCAAACAGAGAATTGAATATTAACTGGCTACCCTGGCAAACAAGCACTTTGACAACACACTCCCCCTGTACCTCTCCTCCAGTCTCTGCTCTCATAACCAATCCCGTAGCCTACGTTCTTGTTCCCAGAAATTACTGGTCCAACCCAGCGGAATTAACTTGAAGACTGCAGGTGCTCGTTCTTTTCAGTACAGGTCCCTCATGTGTGAAACTCTCTACCTCCCCATGTCCGTCAATCCCCGACACCCTCAGTCTTCAAACCAACCTGAAAACGTATGTTTTTAATTTGGCTTATAAGTGTTATCATTTGCTTTCCATGACTGTGATTTTTGGACAGAATGTGTTCGTTGTGTGAAAGACTGTGGTTAGTATGCCTGAACTTTTTTTGTTGCTGTTGTGATTTGTAGTTTATTGTGTGTGTTTATAATCATTTGTAAAGCGTTCCGAGCCTGCGTAAGCATGGATCGGAAGGACGCTATAGAAAAGCGCTGTATTATTAATTTATTTATTATTATTAGTTATTATTATTATTATTATTATTATTATTATTATTATTATTATTACGTGATATTTTACTTGCTCTTTCTGAGCGTGTTTCTTTCTTTGTTGGGACTTTCTTTATTTTCATGATCCCGGTACGAACGCTATGCTTACTTTAACACATTCCGCTACCCCAGTACCGAAATCCTCAAAGTTTAAAGTTGACCTCGGAAGGACTGTATTACAATTCAATAAATGACATGAAGTTAAACTTTATTTCTCAAGGATAAATGATTAGTTACACAGACCTAGAGACAGATCGAGCATGATAGTTCAAGGGTGGTGCCAGAATAGCTTGGCGCCTGTGGGCGCCAAGCTATTCTGGCACCACCCTTGAACTATATACTAGACCCATGTCTTGCTGTGATGTGTCAGGGCTGAATGAGTTAACAGTGCCAGAATAGAGATGTAAAATGGCTGAGCAAAGTATATTATTTTCATTATAGTTAAAAGCAGTCAAATCTAATAGATCTAATCATTGAAAAATCAAGCAAACATACGTCGCAGGGGCGGATCAGTTACCTCGGGTGGGGGTGGAGTTGTCCAACATTTAGTCCGGAAACCCCTGGGACCCCCCCCCACACACACACACACACACACACATACACACACTACCACCACCACCACCACCCCAGATCCGCCCCTGCGTCACTATACTGTATAATATGCAAGATGCGAGCTAGGTTACTCTTCAATTCGGAATGTGAACGGACGCTTAAAAGGTTTAAAAAAAAAAAAAAACCGTGCACACAAAAACAAAATTTACCTGCATTTTCGATACAAATACTGTATTATGACAGAACAAAGAATATTATAAACGCATACCGGAACTAAAACAAAGACAGAACTAGAAACAAACAACAAACACAATATATAACGTTACTGAACTAAGAAAATAGACATATGTTTTGTCATTATGCCATACAATGAAAAGCTCGCTTTTCAAAATGGACAAACTGGCGTCTGCCAAATGAGAGCAGAATAATTGTACCAAAACAACCTGTGACGTTCGCCTGTACTGGCAAAATGACTCTTATACAAGTATACTGGTCCATATTTTATCAGAAATAAAAACAGCAACCATTAAATACAGAACAAAGTACGATAATATAAATAGGAGGAAGACAAGGCGTAAATGACGAAAGCAGCAACATTACCAAGAAATTACAAAGAAACAAATGCGCTGCAGAATGGCGCTAAACTGTTTTGTCCTCATCATCCTACAGCGTGTTTCTTTCAGTCTGTTACGGTTATTTCCTTCAATTGTGCACGCTTCTCAGTGATTATTTTGGTCTTGGTCACAAAAACATCAAGATCCCGCGTAACGTGTGTGCAAAGCAGGCAATAAAAATAAATCTATTAAGCAACGAAAAGAAGAAAATTACCATTGTTAATGCGACCACCGTACTGTTTACTATACCGGCGACTGAATGCTCTATCATTAACGCTTTGCACGTCGGTAGCGGTTTTTGTCGCGATGATTTCTGAAGGAATCATCGCAACAAAAAGCGCTACCGACACGCAAAGGGTTAACAGCAGTCACAATTAATATGTAACGCGTCTGCGTTTCACGTACTTTGACATTTAATTATTGCAGATTTGTAACTGTTTCAAGTACGGTCACTGCCACAATAACAGTCGTTTGTTTGTCAAGGCGGTAGTTTGCATGGGAATAAGCTGAATATGTAAACTTTTCTAAAATTAAATCAGTGTGAATGAAATTATCAAACCAGCAGCTGGCCCTACATCTAACGCATCAGCGAGTCACTACCAGGAAACTAAAACACAAACACATTATGACGCACAGACTTATGATCTGTGATGGCGGTCAACAGCTTCCTGTTAGACGGATTAAAGTACACTGAGACATGATATTTTGATCGGTGGCGGACTCTGCCATTACGTGTATAGAAACCTATCTGCATTGTTTGTAAGATTTTTTTTGCAGCAGGTTTATAAAATATTCATTTGTGCTTGACGCGCTTCCGATTATCTGTTTTCTTATGATAAACAGTCAACACAACCACGTTCATTTCCGGTTTGTATTTGCTTATGTCGAACATGACACTGGACATGTACAACTATTTTTAAATCATTGTGAGCATTGTCAGGCAGGTTCATTTAAATACAGTAAACTTTGGATATATCAAATCGCCCGAGGACCCAATTTTCTCATTACATCCTAAGTTTGTTATAAGCGAAGCATAGAAAGAGTGCTGTCGGGACCTCTGGAAAAAGTGATCTTAGATACGACTTCGTTTGAGTGAAGTCGACTCTTCATCCATTGAATCAGGTCTGTTGAACCAGGTCTTTCCAATTCACCGTCTGGACAATAAGACAGATACTAAACAGCAAGAGGTAAAGAACATCCCCACTAAGCAAAGGTCTTCGGGCCCACTTCGGCTGTCGTGGGCCCGGCTGAAGACGTTTTGCTACTGGGGACAAGAATCCCCTCAATCGCCAGTGTTTATGATTTTCTTTACATCTTGAAGAATCCATGTCAATCCATGTTCCATGGATGGGGTTACCTGGCGTTGAATGTGATCTCGTTTCAACGGGACAAAGAAACACGCTAGTAAAAAAAAAAAAAGAAGACATTTACAACACAGTTGTATTTAAACTGTCATTTCTATGTGTTTTTCTTTCTCTGTTGTGTTGTAAGTGTCATTTCTAAGCGTGTTTCTTTTTCCGTTGGACGCCTTTCTCTATTTTGCACGCTCGACTAGTTTGGTCAGGATTTCTTGGTCTCACTAAGATATGTTCGCTGCCAGTCTGCTGGCCGTGAAGATGCCAAAGTGCCCTCAGTGTGAGCGAGGCTTTTCAATTACCTAGATGAATACTCATTTACAAATTCAAATTACTTGATTAACGCATGGACGCAGTCAACTCTTTAACCCTTTTCAACCTGATAAACCCATTGCTCGAAATAAAATTGACTAATAGTCAGTTCAATGGTGGTGCCAGAATAGCTTGGCGCCTGAGGCGCCAAGCTATTCTGGCATCACCCTTGAACCAAAACAACTGATCTATTTCGTAATGCATAATGTAGCCTGCATTTGACAAAAAGCAAATTTTACAAAATCAGCCTCAGGATGTAATGGGTTAACGCATGGATGCGCGGCAGAAGAAGTTAGCGTGTGAGACAAGCCGCATAAACACGGCATGTCTCGGACAATAACTGTGCCGCGTACCCGTTTGTATCTCGTTTCGAATTTGCAGCATGATATCCGTATGAGGCACGTTTTTTAATGACAACATCGTCTGCACCTTAGCTGCCTGTGGCACGTCTCGAATGTGTTAATTCATTCGAGACGTGCCCATTAAGGATACGAGGCGAACCGCCGCGTAACCGTAGGCGGCACGTCTCAAATGAGTTAATCCTTCGGTTGTCGGTAGCGGTTTCTGTCGCAATAATTCCTGCAGGAGTCATCGCGACTAAAAGCGCTACGGGCAGCCAGTGGCTTAATCCCAAACGAGTAATTGAAAATTAGCAAATTTAAATTTGAATATATTTCCATTGCAAGGTATTAAAGACAGTTTGTACCTCCATCTGGTAAGGTCTGTGATCAGAAGATGCGCGTAGCACACCGTCCTTGGAATATTTGGGGCGGTCCGTGGCGCAGTGGTTAAGGCGCCTGCCACCAATGCTAAAGGTGCGTGGTTCGACTACGGGTTCCGGCGTCGGATTTTTCTCCTCTAGTAAGTGTCACCGTTAATTCGGGCGGACCGTCGGGGGTTCTTTCTCCGGGTACTCCGGCTCTTCCTCCCCCTCCACTTTGGTATCAGTTTCAGCCCACTTAATCAAATTTCAAATAAAAACGATTTTGAATTTCCAAAACTACAGTAGCTCGCTTGAGCTTGCCCTTAGCACCACGTGAATGTTCTGTGTTTATGTACAGTGTGTGAGTGAATGCGCGTGATTCACGTGAGCGTGCTTGTTGGGTTCAGTTCGCGGCGGCGCTTTGAGCCGATTTTCAATTGGGATAAAGCGCCTATTTAATGCGCTTATTATTATTATTATTATATTAACTTAATGCTATGCAAGATAAATTGAAAAGAAATAAAGAAAAGAAAGGAGGGGGAAAAAAGAGGAAAAACTGCTGTAAGCGTCCAAGGAAATGCCGATATTTGCTAGTTTTGAATATTAACTCATTTGAGACGTATCGCATAGGGATACGCGGCAATTTGCCCCGTATCCGTATGCCGCATGTCTCGAATGAATTAATGTGATGTGACACAAAGAAGAATGTCAGCTTGTCTCTTGTTCTCGATCTAGCCGGCCACTGTTTTGTAATTCCCACTAGGGTGTCACCATCCACCCGAACTCACCCACATCCCATACACCCACCCGTTTGAATCTGTATTTAGAATGTGCTGAAAGGACATTTTACAGACATTGGGCTGAATATGTTTTAACCATCACCCGTTTCAAGAGCATTCGAAGCGAAGCAGACATAGTATGACCGGCCACACAAAACCTTCTTTTTGCAAAGCTTTTTGCAAGCTTAAACTAAACGACGACAAAACGGAAGCCATGCTGGTAGGCACTCGCCAGAAACTTTCCCAGCTCCCTCCCTCCCTCCACCTTCAACTCGACAGCACCCCCATCTCACTCTCTGACTCGGCCAAAAACCTCGGCGTTATTCTCCATTCCTCTTTCCATGACCAGCTTCGTCTCCGCCACGGCCCAGGCATGCTATTTCCACCTCCGCCGCATCAGTCTGATCAGAAAATACCTCACTACCGAAGCTGCCACCAAACTTGCTGTCTCTCTCATCCTATCTCGCATCGACTACTGCAACTGTCTCCTTTTCGGCCTCCCTCACTCCACCACTTTCACTCTCCAGCGCGTCCAGAACAATGCTGCCCGCCTCGTCCTCAGAAAGAAAAAATCCGACCACATCACTCCTCTGCTCAAACTCCTTCACTGGCTCCCCATCCCCCAACGCATCCAAAACAAGATTCTGTCTCTCTGCTACAAATCCCTGAACAACTGCGCTCCTGCCTATCTCTCCAACTTACTTCACCTCTTCACTCCTTCCCGCTCCCTCCGCTCCGCCTCCGACCCTCTCCGCCTCCACATCCCCCGCAGCACTTTCGGCCCCCGCTCCTTCTCCATCTACGGCCCATCCACCTGGAACACTCTCCCACTCTCTCTCCGTCAGAAACACTCTCTCTCCTCCTTCCAGTCCGCCCTCAAAACTCACCTCTTTCAACAGTTCTAGCTCTATATCACCACACTCCCCACCCTAAGCTGACTGTATTTCACTATTTGTGGTACGTGAGTCGTTGTCTAAAGCGTGCGCATGCGTGCGCGAGTTGTGAGTGCGCGCTTAGAGTTATAATTATTATAAGATACGCGCATTATAAATACCGTAATTATTTTTTATTATTATTATTAAAGACATTTCCAGTAAAGAAAGAAACACGCTTAAAAGGAACGAGTACATCATTCCTTCAAAAATGTGCGCGGGTTCCCAACAAACGGCAACACGCTTAGAAGGTACAAGCACAACCCCCAATAGCAAAAATGTCTTGGGGCCCACGACAGCCGCAGTTAACCCGCGCACAGCCGTGCTCGGGCCCACTGCGTCTGTCGTGGGCCCTAGAACCTTTGTTTTCTGGGAAACATTGTTTCAGATAATTTGAGACCAAACCGGTTTTCTTGCATTTCCACCAAATCGAACAAGACAATGATTATGTTATGTCACTTAAAGAGCAACATCTTACGTAAATAATGACAAAATATCGTAAATTTGTATACAGCGGTTTTCGAGATATAACTTCTTCTTTTTTTTTCGAATTTCACATTTGGACACTGCCTCAAAACATGGCCCAAAACTTGCCGTTTCGTAATGGAAAGCGTAGCACTCTGAACATCGGTAGCGCAGGTACTAGCGGATGGGAATGCTGCTAAAACCACCTCTGCTCCATGTAAAACAACAGTTGGTATTTAGAGAAAACATCTTTAGTCGGGAAATTCTGGCTTTGAAGTGAGCAAGGGGAAAGTCTAAAAACACGATATGTTTAACCCATTCAGCCCTGACGTCCTACAGCAGGAGATGGGTCGACCATGATAATTCAAGGGTAGTGCCAGATTAGCTTGGCGCCTGTCGGCGCCAAGCTAATCTGGCACTGCCCTTGAATTGTCATGGTCGATCCATCTCCTGCAACTGTTGCATAGCCATTAGATGACGCCTCCAAAATTTGGGAAATACGGCCGTCGGGCTGAATGAGTTAATAAAAAAATTAACCCCTTGTGTCCAGGCAGTCGTCGACGCAGACCCAAGATTTATCCTTAGTTAGACTGTTCAACATATTGCCGTACATTTGTCATCTGTGTGCAGAGCCTTGGCAAAAGGACTTAGATACACTGAATAGGGTCTGCACGTATTGGGATGTGCATTTTTTTTATACTTAAAAATAAGAGGAGTGTGGTGCGCCCACAAAAGTACAGACACTCTGACCCTAGACACTTAAATGAGGTAGTTAAATGCAATTACATTTGAATTAATAATTTTGAGTCCAACAGAAAGGTAAAAACTAAGGTCAGGGTGCCCGAAAAGGGGGGAGGTTTGGAAGGGGGGGGGGGGGGGGGGTCTTCGGGTAAAAATGGAAGAAGCCGTGACTCTCAAAGTTGTGTACACTGTCGTTTTCAATATTGAAGGATCTGTTCTACAAGTACCGTGCAAGACAGAAGACACCATCAGTGCCATGTTTTACACAGACTCTGTACTTGCTGGGGTGAACAGTTTCTGGACAAATGCGAAAACAAACATTGGAATGCCTACAATCAAAATCCCACATGAAAACGCACCTGCCCACAAGTTATGGCTGGTACAAGAATATCTTCAACAGGAGAATTCCCAACTTTTCCACTACCTGCAAACGTACATGGTCTGACTCCTTGCATTTTGTACTTGTTCCCACTCTTCAAGTCATGCCTTACTTAAGCATTTGAAACACTCGCTCAACCCTCGGAATCGCCATTTTCCAGTGTCTCTTACCTACTCCCAAAAATGACTTCTTTGGAGCATTTCTGCCGTTGATAGAACAACTAAACTAGTGTTTGGCCGTTGAGGGGAAGTGGCTCTATCAGCTCCGCTAGAATATAAATCTTTTGTGAAAATAATGATGTCAAAAATGTGTTAGGTATCAAAATATCTGAAACATCTTCGTATCTCGTATTAATAAATTATGTAGTATTTGTACCTTGTAAGCGCGTTTCTTTCTCTGTTTGGAATTTATTTGCATATTAGACGCTTGGCAGTCACATTTTTGGTCTCCTCTCTGCAGATGAACAATGAACCGATATTGTGCAACATTTGTATTTGGTTACAATACCAATTTCCAAATTTGCCACTGCTACAACTAAACTGCTACAGACTACTCATACACATGATCACAAACACGACAATGGCCCAAAAAAGTAACTGAGCATCTATGTCTCTTGCTGAAACCACTTTGTGTCCAAGTTTCTTGGACCGGCTGGGTCTGCTTGGTATTGAACGTACACTTACTTACACATCAGTATTTCAGAGGCCGCTGGCAGTGAAGGGGTTAACATTTTTTTTTTTTTTTAGAATGAGTTCTAGAACGTAATATGTTAATATAAAATCCCCCGTAACAAAATAAAAATAGACATGCAGAAAGCTGGTGACAACTGCACATGTCTTCTCAACTTTTCAATAAAATCAAATCTCTTCAGTTTGTGTAAATCGTACTCTAGGAACACGAATTTCAGTATTTATTTATTTTTGTTACTACTACTACTACTACTACTGACATCGCGCTTAGACATTCGGTCGGCCGCTAGATAGGAATATTTTAGCCCGCTCGGCTTTAACCCCTTCCGTGCCGAGAAAAAGTGAGCACGATCCAACTGCAAGAGGCATAGATGCTCATGAGCCCCCGTACCAACTACGGGGGCTCATGAGCATCTATGCCTCTTGCTGAAACCACTTTGTGTCCAAGTTTCTTGGACCGGCTGGGTCTGCTTGGTATTGAACGTACACTTACTTACACATCAGTATTTCAGAGGCCGCTGGCAGTGAAGGGGTTAACATTTCGAGGTTGTACTGTATACCGATACGGAGGCCATTTGCGAACGCGTTAACCCGGATGTCTACCCAATGAAAAGCAAAGGGTCAGAAGTGCGAATTCAGGCCGCCATTTTAGCACAGCCCTGGGACCTTGTGAAACACTTCTCTACCTCTGGTTTGACGAGCATAGGCAAAAAGAACACCCACACACCTGTAACGCCCCCAAGCAAAGACCCTCGGGTCGATGTCGGCCGCAGTAGGCCCGCCGCGCACAGCCGTGCGCGGCGGGCCTACTGCGGCCGACATCGACCCGAGGGTCTTTTGTTTATTGAGAAGCCCCCCTTTTTCAGCTCTTTGGGATTGCAGTGGCAACCAATACGCTGACTCCGTTTTCATTCCCGGCCCCTCAAACAGCCCATGACTGAACTGTCCATGAGACACCTGTCCCCATGAGCCATTGCAGGCTACAGGGGCTCATGAGAATCGATGCCTTTTCCTGACATAGATCGACCTCATTCAAATTCGCAGATTGAGGAGTTTACACCAGGCGGGTTTAAGTCTTGGACTTGCATACCTGTCGATCTGTACCGGCCGGTCGCCCTAGGGTACCAAGGAATAGTGTTTTAGCGTGGGTGTAGGGGAGGAGCCTGTGTATTAATACTTGAACATATGATATAACTCAGTAGGCAATGGGGCGATACGGCCATCTAGAGTCGTGAGGCCACACTTACTCTAACAGAGCATGTAAAATGCGGTGATCTTTTGGAAATAGAAGCGTGCATTCTTCTGCGTCCCTGCAACTGCAAGGTCTCATGATATTCTTGGGGGTTTATTTTTGATCATGGGTGATACACAACCAGGCGCTCACCAATCAATTTAAAATAATATTTTTTTAAGGATGTTTACTGATAGCCAAACCATGCATTTGGTCTTTGTAGTCATTCAGGTATACAAATACCACGTATAGACTGAGTCAGGAGAACTTACAAAGATTTTAACGATTAAAAAAAAAAATGCGTGTCTAAGCACGTCTGTTCATTGACCCAAGCCCCCCCCCCCCCACCTCCTCCCCCCCCCCCCCCGCTCCCCTCCCCGCCCCCTCACCCCCCCCCCCCTCATCCCTTTACTCACCACCCACATGGCAGGGGGGACACACGTTCATACGTTTAGCTGACTGAGGAATACAGATTGGGTGAAAGCACATTTGCAAGAAGCATATATCCCCGTCAGTGTGTCTCTTCAACCTGCGAGTTGTTTCCCGGTTTTTTTTTTAATTCAGCTTCAGAGAGCTTACATAAGCATAATTTCAAAACGTCCTTGTCGCTCTGCGCGGTCTTGCAGATTGATTGCATTCCGTGTTTCGGACACACGTGAGTGTTTAATCCCTTCGCTTCCGTGAAAGAAAAATTGCAATCCAACAGCAAGAGATATAGTTGTTGCGGGAGCAGTTGCGGTGGGGGGGGGGGCTCATGAGGATCCATGCCTTTTGCTTACAACACTTTACAGCATCTATGTGATGTTTCTTGGACGGATGAGACTCTTGGGCGTTGAATTAATTCTGCCTCAGGACTGAAATCCAGTAACTTTTGAAGTTGCCCTCTGAAGGACTGTATTGCCGCAATTCTAGAGACATATCGAGCATGATAGTTCAAGGGTGGTGCCAGAATAGCTTGGCGCCTATGGACGCCAAGCTATTCTGGCACCATCCTTGAACTATTGTGCTCCATCCATGTCTTGCTGTGACCGCTGTGTCGTGGCTGAACGAGTTAACATAGATTTCAGAAACACAATCTAGATCCATTGGATGAAGGGGTTAATTTATAAGTTTGCATTTCACAGTGTTTTATGGTGTATGGAAGTCGTATCCAGCATGAAGTCAGGGACAGCGTCCATAGCAACATAAATGTCTACGTTGCTATGTAGATAAGAACAAAGAGAGGGTGTTTTCCTGACGTCAAAGACAAATTTGCATAATTGATACTTCTAGTTCTACGTCCGTTTCACCTGATCAATTTTCGTGCTATGCACATAAATTGTTTGATCAGTTTCATTTTTCCTGGACCACTGCCGGTTTGGTTCAGAATCATTTTTGCGTAGTTCAGCCCTGTTGAGCTACGTTTCCATAAGCACGAATGGGATCGAATACGACCAGAACCCAATGCGGCAAAACAAATTTCTTTCCCAACTCGTGGAGCGCGTCAGTGTTTCCACACAAAACGTACGACATCCGATTTAAGCCTTTGTGGGAACCCCTAACATGACGCGAAGATCAGAATGGCGCGAGAACTTTTGACGTAGAACAAAGTTTACGTCATACTTTCGGCCAGAACACATCCGACATCCGGAAAAAAAAAAATATCGTTCCCCTGAGCGAACAATGGAAATTGTCTGTGTGAGCTGATAAGCATGCTCACGATAGTCAAGGAAATAGCCAACATAGGAGAAGAAGAAAAAAAAAACGCTTCTGGATTACACTAAACTCCCAGAAAGCAAAAGATCTTCGGGCCGACGACGGCCGCAGTAGACCCGCGCACGGCTGTGCGCGGGCCCACTGCGGCCGACGTCGGCCCTAGGACCTAGGCCGCCTGGGCTGTTTTGTCTTTATTATTCCGACGACAGCGCGTGTTTCTCATTCATTCATTCATTCATTCATTCATTCATTCATTCACTTATTTTTGCTGATATTTCCAATTGTTTGACATGCTTGCGGGCACTCGTCTGTTCGCCCGTCAGTTCCACCCACAAGTAGTTTGCTGGCACATTACTTTCACTGCATAAGTGAAGACGCCTTGATACGAAATGAACATGGCCATACATGTTCTTCACGGCAAGCGATCTGCTCTTGACAGTTCACAAGACCTCCTTCGTAAGCGATCTTAGCATGTATTACGATAATGCTGCAAAAAAGGATTAACCCGATGCGCAATGGGAAATTAAAAAGACCTGCTCCAGGGGCCATTTGCATGAGCGAGCTTAGTCCTGCAACAGCCACTTAGCAAGGTGCGCCGCTATAGCGGCTTAGTGGCTGGCGCAGGACTAAGCTCGCTCATGCAACTGACCCCAGGAAATAACGAATTAATAGTTCACAATAATTCCTTTATACATGTTCTTAGTAACTCTCACTGACAGTCTGACAGTTCCGGCTCATGAGGATCTATGTCTCTTGCAGTTGGGTCGGCAGTGAAGGGGTTAACAATCAAAGGTTGCCCTGGAGCATATCTCACTGAAAACAAATATCACTTCAGAATCGCATTTCAGCTTTCAGAAGCCAGTATTATGAATTGTACTGGTTAATGAATTAATCCAGACCAAAATGGTGACTGCCAAGCGTGTAATATGCAAAGAAGTACCCAACGGAGAAAGAAACACGCTTAGAAAAGACGGGTACAACACAATTTATTAATATTTCGGGTAAATACCCTTTGTCAAAATAGACAAACAAACAAACAGAGAGATTAGCCGCTACTTATCTTCATTGGCAGAAGGAATGTGGCAACTGAATCAAATTTAAGTAGTTTTACAAGCTTGAAATGATGTTCGTTTTGTGTTTTGTTGTCAGGAACCCAGAACATCGCAGGCACCCTTCTGTCCTGCACATAATCATCATCATCATCATTAATAAATAAATAAATAAATAAATAATTTTTCATGACATTATTAGTTTATGAGTAGTCCGTCCCGTGCGAAAGAAAATCAGTAAAGACGCTGATAAACTGCCTCCACCCACCCCCTCCCCCTTTCCCCCCCCCCTCCCCACCTACCCCCCACCCCCTCCTCCCCCTCCACCTTTTTTTGTTGTTTTTGTTGTTGGTGGTGGGGGTGGCGGGGGGGGGGGGGATTCTTTGTATTTTACACGCTTGGCAGTCCCATTCTTGCTGTGGAGTTCAAATGTTTGTAAACCCTACATTTGGAGAAACAAACGTTGGACTTCGTGTTTTCTGTGAATATCGGTGTTTCATATATTTCAACTGTTTTCTCTCGTCCATTAGAAGCCTAGCAGAAAACTGTTTTTTTTGTTCCATCGTTAATCCTTCGACTGTCCGGGCAGCGCTTTTTGTTGCGATGATTCCTGCAACGTGCTGCCGAGAGCCAAATGGGTTGTCTTCTTTTGCAATTTTTTCGTTTGGTTGGGTTTGTTTTTTATGCAAAAGATTAGACAACTCGACCTTGTTTGATTATCGGAACTGGAAAACCCAGGGGTCGAGATGTGTTTTGCAACAGTACCGTCACTGATTAGTATTTAATTTCAATATCTAACTTTAGCAGCCGCTAATCACGCATCCATTTGTAACTTTCTCTGAAATAGCAGTAAATGTATCTCTACACCCGCCGACAAGAGGCATGGATTCTTGTGAGCCTCTGCGGATGCAAAATTCAAAGGTGCTTTTCTAAAGACTCTAAACTGAATTGACGACGTAATCCTGAATGACTCAGATGAAATATTACCCTGACTCAGGATAATAGATGATAAATGGCCGTGTCGGGTAAGGTGACTGACTGTGCTCGTCTTTACTTTCGTAACGCATTTGTGGCGCGTGACGTCCGTCCGCAATAGCACAGTGTCTGACAGTGCAGAAGCACTAAAAAACAAATAAAATGGGATGGTTGAGATTAGTACAAATGTACCCGGTGGTCAAGCGTGATATCACGCGTCTGTATCATTGTGGGCACGTTAACTCATTCAGCCCGACACAACACGGCAAGATATGGCTCGACCGTGATAGTTCAAGGCTGGTGCTAGAATAGCTTAGCGCCTATAGGCGCCAAGCTATACTGGAACCACCCTTGAACTATCATGGTCGAGCAGTCTGTCTCCTGAATTTTAATGCCGCAGTCCTCAGAGGACGACTTCAAAATGTGGGTATTTTGTGCCTGGGACACAATCAGTTAAGTCTTTGGCTTTGTGTTGCCATGATTCCTGCCGAAATCGTCGCGACAAAAAGCGCTACTGACAACCAGAAAGCCTATAGGTGAGCTGATTTGTGATTTAACTCATTCTAGACGTGCCGCCTCCGGATACGCGGCATAAACCGCGTATCCGGAGACGGCACGTCTCGAATGAGCGAAAGCTTACTCCGGCCTAACCGTGCGGCCCAACATACATACACTGATTTTGATACCGTGACTAAACCTAGCTGCTTCGTGTGTGCTTGTTCACTCTTAAACGTGATCTGCTCCATGGCAGGCTTTGAAGGCCCCGACTACCGCCGTAACTGTTAGTCAAAGATACACCTCTGTAACAGATTGTTTCGAAACGCTACACACAGGTCTAATTGCGGTTCATTTAGACGCATGACAATCCAGTTTATCATCACACGTCGCGGTCTTGATATCAAGTAACTTGACAACGACTCCACTCCGTTCTATATATACAACGCCATCAGTACGAGAAACAGCTAAAAATAGATTGACACACTAACATAAATAAATGCGAGTACGCTCAGAATAAATAAATGCGATTACTGACGCGAGTGCATTTGCTGCGTGTTCAAACTGCCATAGAAGCTCATTAATTGCGTCGAGTACAAGGGCATAATGAACGCAAATAGTAGTAAAACTGTTGCCGCTAGGGTTTCACGTGAAAGAAAAACGGCAGAAGATAGTGGTAGAAAACCCTTTAAAATAGAAACAAATAACCACGTTTCGGATCAAAGATCCTTCTTCAGGTGACATCACCTGAGGAAGGATCTTTGATCCGAAACGTCGTTATTTGTTTCTATTTTAAAGGGTTTTCTACCACTATCTTCTGTTTTTCTTTGAACGCAAATAGTGCTGAAATGTGTCTTCAGTTTTATTGCGTAATGGTACTTTAATTCTCTGATGCCTCAGTTAACTCTTTTCTACCCTTCTCTTGACAATCCATGTGAGTGAGCACTACACCAGCGCACGCCGCCAGAGGTGTTCCACTGTGCTTTGAGCGCAACTGACTGAAGAAACTCTCATGCGCCGCCCGTACAGACGGGAAAAGCTGAGTTCAAAAATCTTCCATATTGCGCCATTCAAACTTCATAATTTAACCCATTTAGCACCACGGCCGCATTTCCCAAAGTTTGGAAGTGTTACCTAACGACTAATAAGTACCATTTCCAGGAGATGGATTGACCATGATAATTCAAGGATAGTGCCAGATTAGCTTGGCGCCTTTAAGGCGCCAAGCTAATGTGGCACTACCCTTGAATTATCATGGTCAATCCATCTCCTGCTGTACGGCGTCGGGGCTAAATGGGTTAAGTTGGCGCATTTGTCTAGCATTATTGTTAGACATGTTATTGCGAACTATTAACCGGTTACTGCCTGGAGTGGGTCACATAAAACACTCCGTCCAAACAATGTGAGAGGGCCTCCGCTTTTGGATCTCGCGCCACTCACGATCTCACGAAGGTACGAACACTTTAGTGGGGTTTCATTTGAAACGAACGACTACAGACAACAAACGAGAAAGAAATCGCGGTAGATAACCAGCTTATACCATAAGCATAACAACACCCCAAACATCTCCAAGAGGCATAGATCATCATGAGCCCTCCGGGCTCATGAGGATCTATCCCTCTTGGCGATGTTTGGAGTGCTGTTTATGCTTAAGGAACACGCTTGTTACTGCCTTTATCCGCTGTGACTTCGCTCTTGTTCGTTGTTAGGAGTTGTTCGCTGCAGACGAAACCTCACGAATATCTATCTCTGCGGCGCGGCATGTGTTGGTTCCTTTGGTCCTTTTTTTTTAATTAAATTAAAATTATTATTATTATTATTATTATTATTATTATTATTATTATTTTTTTTTTTGCGACTTGAAGAGAACCAGAAAAAGTCAATCCTTAAAGGGCAGTCCTCAGACCTGATCAATGGCTGCATATCCGGTTTCCTTACTGACGAATAACGAGAATTAAAAATAAACACTGAAAGAAAACTTTTCCTCATCCGGGCTTCGAAACCTAATGTTCCTTTTCCTGTTTACGTCATTTGGTGGTTGTTTATAGTATGTTTCATACTAAACGGGATGTAAGTATACAGCTTAGCCCCTTTACCGCTAATGGCTAATGGCTTGGTGTGTCTGAAGACATCGCATATTCACTGCTATGATGACCGTGTCGGCCACAGGGACACGGAAATAAATGTGACCGGCAAAAGCCACAGATCCTCGTATTAACTCCTTCTTCACTAATGACCATGAATGAAACCAACGTGGACCCGCGGCCGTTTTGCATGAGAAAACCCTGAGACATGAACAGAGCATGCAAGAGGCAAAGATCCTCATGAGCTCACACGACTGCGTGGTCTCGTGAGGATCTATGCCTCTTGCAACTAGCCAGTGGTCGCTGTGTCCCGGCAAGGAAGGGGTTAACTGTGTAATAGTATCAACCCCAAGCCACCAATACTGTCAACAGCATTCGCACAGGCATGGGACCATCGTTGATAACTGGTCACCTCTTAACGCATTACATCCTGAGGCTGAGTTTGTAAAATTTACTTATTGTCATACAGATTAGGAGATAGATCATGTGTTTTAGTTCAAGGGTGGTGCCAGAATAGCTTGGCGCCTCAGGCGCCAAGCTACTCTGGCATCACCCTTGAACTATCAGTCGAATTTATTTGAAGGAATGGGTGTATCGGGATGAAAAAGTTTAACGGCAGTAGTAGTAAATGGTGCTGCTTACGAAGTTAAGAAGTGACCAACTACGCAACGATCATCCTATGCCTGTGAGCATACGCAAGCATGATGTCCTGTATAAGTTATTGGTCGGAGGGGTTCGCTACACGGACCCTTGTAGGCCTGAGGGAGGTCAAAAGAATCATTGTACCCCGAAGGCCGAAGGCCTTCGGGATACAATGATTTCTTTGACTTCCCGAAGGCCTACAAGGGTCCGTGCAGCGAACCCTTCCGACCAATAACGTATTTGTTTTCATTCCTCCACTATTTTCGTAAAAGAAATCAAGAAGACATCTTGCGACCTGGATCACGCCAGACATGACTGAGGTCAAAGGAATATACATTTATACATAATAGACTTATGACGTAATTTTAATATGTCTTGACGCTGCCGTCTCCAGTACTGAGTGTGCTTGTTGTTTCGAACAACACTAAGTAACTTTGTACTTTAGAACGTTTGGCGATCTTTTATAGAACAAAACTGGCATCCAAGATGCGTCATCGAGAGGGCTACAAAACGTCCGCCATTTTTCGCTACAGGGGTTTTTATATCACGGTCACATGGTACGGTTTGCGCTAAAGTGACTGATCGTGTGACGTAGGAAGGAAAACAATAATTATAAGTTATTGGTCGGAGGGGTTCGCTACACGGACCTTTGTAGGCCTGAGGGAGGTCAAAAGAATCATTGTACCCCGAAGGCCTGAGGGGTACAATGATTCCTATTGACCTCCCGAAGGCCGAAGGCCTGAGGGGTACAATGATTCCTTTGACCTCCCGAAGGCCTACAAGGGTCCGTGCAGCGAACCCCTCCGACCAATAACGTATTTGTTTTCATTCATCAACTATTTTCGTAAAAGAAATCAAGAAGACATCTTGCGACCTGGATCACGACAAACATGACTGACGCCAAAGGAACTGATATACATTTATACATAATAGACTTATGACGTAATTTAAAATATGTCATGACGTTGCCGTCTCCAGTATTGGGTGTGCTTGTTGTTTCGAACAACACTAAGTAACTTTGTACTTTAGTAGTACGTCTTTTTTGGGGCGATCTTTTATAGAACAAAACTGGCATCCAAGATGCGTCATCGAGAGGACTACAAAACGTCCGCCATTTTTCGCTACAGGGGTTTTTATATCACGGTCACATGGTACGGTTTGTGCTAAAGTGACTGGTCGTGTGACGTAGGGAGGAAAACAAACGTTTTTATTTTCAGCTTCGGTTGTTCTGACTTCTGCACACCGTAGGGGCAAAAGAAAAATATTTACAAACAGTAATGCTCACACTAACCCATTTAGCCCCAACGCCCTACGGCAGGAGATTGATTGACCATGATAATTCAAGAGTAGTGCCAGATTAGCTTGGCGCCTGAAGGCACCAAGCTAATCTGGCACTACCTTTGAATTATCATGGTCAATTCACCTTCTGCACTTGGTACATAGTCCTTAACCCTTATCATTCGGAATATATCAGTATGTGAAATAAGTTTTACTAAAATAGTTCAAGGGTAGTGCCAGAATAGCTTGGCGCCTCTACTGTGAAGCGCCAAGCTACTCTGACACCATCCTTGAACTAAAGCCATTGGTCTATATCCTTATCTGTAAGTACTATAATGTAGTTTGCATAAGGTAGTGTACAAATTTGAAGTTTTTTGCCTCAGTATGATATATGTTATGTAACACATCAACAATTTGGGAAATGCACCCGTGGGGCTAAATTAATATAAAGACAAAAGCTGAGGTTGCTGAGTAGACGTTATCACACTGTACATACTATGGGTCCGCTGTGCATTATGGAAGCAGTTACTAGATAAGACTTATTCCGAAAGGAAATCGCTGTGGTACATTACGTAACAATGTACAACAGCTAAAACATTAGCTATTAGACATTTCTCCTGACTGCAGCTCAATCCAATGATAAAGTACACTACAATCTGTCACCTCCACACACTTTTGGACTGACGGCCTATCATTCACCCCCTCAATGCACATACGGTGTTTCACTTACTGAGTTTTAGTGTGTACAAGTTTTGACACAGGTGTCCGGTTAAAACCAGTCCACTATGTAGGCCTGTGTTTTTTTTTATATATTAGGTTTATACGGTACAACTGAGCTGAAACAAATGTTCGTTTGTCGTTCGGACGTAGTCAAAGCTACGGAAATAGCGTGCTCACGGAAGATAAGTTTGTCAGTAGTGTGTATGTTTATCGCGACCATGGCGCAGCAACGAATACGCTCAGGAAATTACCTACGCAACAGCAAGGGACATAGACGGCCCTCATCATGCAGGTCCTGCAGATTGCAGGGGCAGATGATCATCATCGTCTATCGCTGGCCGCATGATTTGCATCCGTTCAGATGCGCGTCTGGCGTGTAGTTTCACTTATAATGGCCGGCATAGCGACTAACAGCAACAGTCCAGATACTCAGTGTTGTACATGATGTTACTCTACGGAATGTCCGTCTTCCGGGTGACAAAAACATGCGGTGTAACAACTACACCCGTTCAGTTGAGCCCTTTCACATTAGTATTACAACTGAGAGACGGGTCGATCTTGACAGTTCAAGGGTCATGCCAATATGCCTATACGTAGGCGCCAAGAGGCTATCCTGGCACCACCTTTGACTATCATGGTGGACATATCACCTGAGCTGTAGTCCTCAGAAGGCAGGCAACTCGAATTTGTGTAACTGACTTTGACCATGACAGTGCGTTAATGTTTTGAAACAAACTATGCAATTGTGACGCCATCGTTACACTAAATTGACTAATTGCACTGAATGAGCGCCCTATGACCACCTCCCCCTGAGGAAAAGTTGCATGCATCTGAACTCTGTCTGTCAGTCTGTCAGTCTCTGTGTTTGATAATTATGCTGTGTAGTTTGTAACATGCCAGTTTCGAATAGTGACAAAATAATGCCTAAAACTGTATCATAATAATACGTTTCATCATCGTCATCATCATCATCATCATCTCTCTCTCTCTCTCTCTCTCTCTCTCTCTCTCTCTCTCTCTCTCTCTCTCTCTCTCTCTCTCTCTCTCTCTCTCTCTCTCTCTCTCTCTCTCTCTCAAAACGGCAGATTTGAAAAATGGCATTGCCTCTGGCATTGTTAATATATTTACCGTTGTAAAATAAAGATTCATTGATTCATTGATTCATTGATTCTCTCTCTCTCTCTCTCTCTCTCTCTCTCTCTCTCTCTCTCTCTCTCTCTCTCTCTCTCTCTCTCTCTCTCTCTCTCTCTCTCTCTCTCTCTCTCTCTCTCTCCTCTCTCTCTCCCCTAATATAGAGTGCATGTGGTTAGAAGTTAAAACGACCAAGTCCTCGCCTGTTCTTATAGGTTTTGTATATAGAAACCCAGCGGCCTCAGCCTCCTGGCAGGACGAGTTTGTGTTAATGATGGATGTGGTTCAGGAGTCCAAAGATGATGTACATATTTTGGGAGACTTCAACATAGACTTGCAAAAGCAAGGACACACTTCGTGGAGATCCACGTTGAATTTTTTTAGGGTTGAAACAGCTTGTCCAGTCACCTACTAGAGTGACTTCCTCATCTTCAACGCTGATAGACCATGTATATAGCACAAATGTCAGCGTTGTAAAAAATGTTAGCGTACCTAATATTTCCATTAGTGATCACTTTCCTGTTTGTTTTACGTTGTCTGTTAGGTTAGCTAAACAGTCAATCAAATTACTACCATAATGTATAGATGTTTTAAAAAATTCGACCAAACTGCTTTTTTATATGAACTATCTTTAGTACCATTTTATGATATAAAAAACTGCAAAAACCCTAACGATGCCCTGTCACGATGGTACGAGCTGTTTCTCGCCGTTCTGGATAGACACGCGCCTAAGCGCATCAAACGCGTCAAATATCCTGTTATGCCAAAATGGCTCTCTGGTGAGATAAAACAAGCAATGGAAGTAAGAGATGAATTAAAACGAGACAAGAAATTTACTGAATACAAGAAGCAGCGAAACCATGTCAAATCTCTAGTTCGTAAAGCACAGAGGCAAAATGCAGAACAAATTATTGCCGACGGCAAAGACATCCGTTCAGTCTGGCAAGTAATAAACACTTTCACCAAAGGTAACAGTAAACGATCGCCTAATATTCCGCCCGATCTTACTGCTGATGCGTTCAACGCTCACTTCATAACTGTTGCTCAAACTCTGGCGAAGTCAAATACACCTAACCCTGTAAACTACACTTGCTCTCATCAACTACGTCACCATAGTCAACAGAGAGCCTGCGGCCCATTTTTAGTACCGCTTACGACTGTCCTAGATGTAGGCAAATCTATTTCCAGTTTAAAGAACAAATCGTCTTGCGGTCCAGATGGCATTAGTAGTCAGATTTTAAAACTATCTCTGCCCTACGTCGTCGAATCCCTGACCTTTATGTATAATTTATCGATCAGACATAACGTTTTTCCCGACGAGCTGAAAAAAGCGAAGGTAATCCCGCTTCCCAAAAGCAAAGATTTATGCAACCTAAACGAGTACATGCCCATTTCCATATTATCCTGTATTTCAAAACCGCTCGAGAGACATATCCATACTCATCTTCTAAACTTTCTGGAGCAAAACCATCTGATAACTGCAGCACAATCAGGATTTCGACCTCTACATTCGTGCCAAACTGCCCTCAATCATTTAATTGATAAATGGCTCTCTGCCATAAATGACAATAAAGTATCAGGTAAATCTTTCTTGACCTGAAAAAAGCTTTTGATCTTGTCAACCACTCTATCCTACTAAAAAAAACCACCATTCTATCACATTGACTCAAATACTGTCTCCTTTATATCTTCCTATCTTAGGGACAGAACACAGAAAGTGCTGCTAAATGGCAAGTATTCCTCTGATGGTTTAGTAACTTGCGGTGTTCCACAGGGGTCTATTCTAGGGCCCTTATTATTTAATCTTTTTATTAATGATCTGCCACTGTGCATATCTCATTTAGACGCAAACTGCGATCTGTTCGCAGATGACACGACCATACACACATCTGATAAAGATATCACAACCATTAATAAGGTACTCCAACAAAGTCTTGATGAAGTAGCAGGCTGGTGCAGTGATAATCACATGATTATTAGTATTCCAAAGACAAAGAGCATGTTAGTTACTACACGTCAGAAACACCAGCATGGCCTACCACCTTTAACACTTTCCTTAGATAGACAGCTTGTTGAACAAGTAAATAGGCATCGCTTATTAGGCGTTATAGTGGACAACCAATTAAGCTGGGAGCCGCATACTGACTCAATATGCAAAACAATCTCCAAAAATATGTTCCTGTTATCAAAACTACGCCATATAGTTAATACTGATATCCGTAAACTCTTTTTCCATGCGCATATCAAAACGCATTGTGACTACAGTTCTACCGTCTGGGATGGATGCAGCGAAGTTCACATGAAAAACGTTAATTCCTTGTATCGTCGGGGCATTAAATTAATACTTCCCAGTCCTACTTCGACTGATGAAAAATTAAAATCTCTCAAGTTACTAACATTGAAGAAACAGTTTGAATTTAATCGCTGTGTTCTACTGCACAAGATCAGGCACGGAAAAGCCCCACCCTATCAAAAAACTCTATTTTCCGACAATAATAGGAAAAACACGAGAAATAGTTCGATCCACCTTCCAAAAATTAGATTAGACATCTGTAAAACCAGTCTGTCTTTTTCAGGCGCTAAAGCGTGGAATATGTTACCTCCACACCTGAAATCAATTTGTAAGATTAGCGTCTTCAAAGATCGCCTCCATAACTATTTACTTCAGAAGTAATAGTATGTTCGGCTCCCTTATGCTACTATTCGTATAGTTAGTGACAAGTTTTCTATTACCTAATACTCTTCTACTGTTGCTACAGATTATGTAATAGCTCGACTGTCTGCATTAACATGTCAGGTTCATTCCTGTGTATATAATTATATATATACATTTTTTTTATTTCTATTTTTTTCCCTCTGAGTGGTGGTGGTGGGGGGGGGGAGGGGGGAGGGGGATGGGTCTTTTTACTTACATATGTTTTATCTTTTGATGTATCGTCTGATGTATTTTTGTATGTGTAGAGTAGCAGGACAGTTTGGAAGATAGACATTGCTATGCCTAAAACTTTTTATCCTGAATAAAAACGTTTCATCATCATCATCATCATCATCATCTCTCTCTACTTTGTTTTCTTTCTCTTTTTTGTTTTTAGGGGGGTGGGAGTGGGGTGGGGGCTTTGACACTGTTGTATCACCGAAAAATGTCTGTTAAGAATATTTTGCAACACTAATAGAAAAAGCCAAAAGCCCTCGAGTGCATAAAATGAATGTCCTCAACAGAGCATGCTATGAGTGAAACATGCAGGAACACATTTTCCCAGGCTTCCCTCGACTGACATACAGTATATTATACTTCCCCCGTGGGTGATGTTATCACCGAACGCTCCTCTTCTGCTACCTCCACAAAAACAGATTTAAATTGCGTTAGCAAAATTTATAGACCAACATGCAGCTCTGCAGCCTGCGGGGCTGTATGTTGGTCTACGCTCCTTGCAAATTTCTTTTGTATGCTAAGAAGAGTCCTAGTGTTCTTCTTATCAGCATCGTGGGGGAGGTCCCTGGGGCTCAGAGTAAGCCCTTCTGGGTCTAGATGGGATCATCCTGCTATTGGTTATTGTCGAATTTCGTCGGCAAGAAATGCTAATGCAACCAAATAGGTGTCCCGCCACCACGAAATGAGTCGTAATGTCCCTGACCTGATTTCCCGCTATGGGTGAAAATTGTCGGGTGGCGTGGTCGGGTACATGTGTGGGGTCCCCAGTTTCTATAAACCATAACTCAGTGACCAATCGTATTAGTCATTTGACTATTTGGCTGTATTAGCATTTCTAGTCGACGATATTTGTGTGACTATCCGGTTGTGTTGTGTTACTACAGCCAGCAATGAAAGTAGTCAGTAACTGTTGGTGCGTCTTGGCAACGTATCCCGAAAACATAGTCTCTGTTTACAGCAGTATATCTTTCTTTCTATCGCCATGTGAAAGTCATGCATGGTCTATTGTAGACCAAGGGTAGCGATCAATGTGAATCGCAAATGTCTTTATCTAGAAAGAGTCGAACACGCATGATAGTAGCTCGCTTGAGCTGGCCCTTAGCACCACGTGAATGTTCTGTGTTTACGTACAGTGTGTGAGTGAATGCGTGTGATCACGTGAGCGTGCTTGTTGGGTTCAGTTCGCGGCTACATTCTGCGCATTGAGTTATATGAGAAATGCGCCATATAAATGCTATGCATTAATGATAGACACAATCTTTGGTTATCATAATGGTTGGTCCATCTCAGTACCGCGACTTCGACGTAGCCCTTGCATAACACATTAGGATCGAGGGTCTTTTGGCGCAATAAAAAAAGAAATGGATAGTTGTCCTCTGGAGACTACATTACGGTTCAGAAGACAGTTCGACCATAGCTTGGCGCCGAGAGGCGCCAAGCTATTCTGGCACCACCCTTCAACTATCATGGTCGATCCATATCTTCGTGTAGTGTGTCGGGGCTAAATGTATCAATAGGTGTTGCAATGTGAGGCGTATGAAAGGCGCAGCCCTACAAGCTTACCTGCCAAAGTTTTCTCTTGCGTTGGCAACACTATCGTTTGTCAAACCGCTGACGCGCAGAAGTACCGACAGTCCAGGATATTGGCCTTGCAACTTGGCCGGGAATCCATCCTTGCGGCGCATTTGATCAGTCGTTGAACTATTTTTGTGGAGTTTGCAAAACATGATAAATCTGGTGGCTAGAATTGTTCAGTACAATGAATTAAAATTAGCCCGTGAGCAACTTTCAAATCTGAAGCTGGAAAAGCCGGCAGGATTGTGTTGATACCTGAAACCCAACTGACTGATTTTGTATTTGAGAGAATATAAACACGATGTATCTGATTCATTTTCTTCATCCTCACCTGAAGACAGAGCTAGGTTCCTTACTGAGCTAAATATAAGCAAAATGTATCTCTAATTTGTATTTGAGAGACGAAAAACACATCGTCGTGTTTTTCTTCTCTCAAATACAAATTAGAGATACATTGTGTTCATCTTTACCTAAAGATAAACCTGGGAACAGTTACTTCGTCACGCCGGCCATCATTTTTTTTCCCCAATAAATATTAGCACCATTCAACCTTTCCTTCATGTATGGAACCCTAACGGTAGTTTGTATGTACTTCAATTTACTTCACCCCCACCCCCACCCCCCACCCCCCACACTTTGGTACCGGTCTCAGGCCACTTTACAACAACAACAAAAAAAAAAAAAAAAAAAAAAAAAAAATTCCAATACAAGCGATCAAAAATCTCTGTAACTTCAGTAGCTGACTGGCCCTTCGTTTGTCTTGTACTGTGTTTGTACTGTGTTTGTCTTAAATGGCGTAAATCCGTGTCTGTTTCGTGAGTGTGTGTGTTGGGTTTCAGGCGCGGCGCTTTGAGTCGATTTCCCCAAAATTGAGAAAAAGCGCCTATATAATAACGGTATTATTATTATTATTATTATTATTATTATTATTATTATTATTATTATTATCTGTTTTGAAGTTTCGCGTGATTTGTCACAACCTTACGGTACCACAGTGTCTGCCCCGTTGTCAGCAAACCACATCTTGGCTTCTTAGATTCTGTGCAGTTCAGTAGTAAAATATGCAGGACAGCCCAGTAATTTAATTTGTGTGCGCAGGCGCCTTTAATTTTTGTATAAGTTATTGTGTGTGTGTTATCTGGAGCCAGAGTGCCGTGTTCTAACTTTTTTTTCCCGCGTACTAAAATGACGTATAACAATATGCTGCCCATTTTAGCGACCCATATTGTGTCGACGTACACATTAAAGTGGCCTCCAGACAATAGGGCGTTCATCGACTATAATCACGCTTTAACGTGTTGTTTCCTGGCCATAAAATTTTTTGTCCACGACATGCGATAAATGCATGAAAATTGCTCCAGCGGCCAGGTGCGGCGATACAGGGTGGCGCAAAACAAACTTACCGTCAAACAACCCTTTCTTTGCATAGTATGTGATATATATATATATATATATATATATATATATATATATATATATATATATATATATATATATATATATATATATATATATATATTATATATATATATATATATATATATATATATATATATATATATATATATATATATATATATATATCAGGGACGTAGCGGGCCACTCCGGCGCTCCGGCGACCGCCGGAGTACTTTTTGGACAAAAAAAAAAAAAAAAAAAGAGAGAGCGAGAGAGACAGAATGAGAGCAAACCTGTCGTGGTGTCAAAACTTCGCAAGTGTATTCATGTTTACCAAAAATGGCATGTTTGCGCCAATAGCTCAGTGCACCACTTAGCAGTGGCTGGTAAACAGAAAAGTGTCAATTTAATCGCTGGCCCAAGAACGAAAGCTACTGGCCGAAGTGCATCAACACAACAGACTTCTGCACCACTAGCTCCACCAATTTAGCAGTAGTAAAAAACAAAAATAAGAACATGAGGCACCACTAGCAAAAGCCGCACGCCGACTCCAAACGGTAACAGCCTCAAGTCATGACACACTAAACGAAGCACAACGACCTCCCAATAAGAACTTGAACCAACTGGCATTGGAAATATCTTATTCCTACGCGCCACACCGCAACCAATACAAGGCCCCCCCCCCCCCCCCCCCCCCAAACAACTGAACCAGAAACAGAAAAACCGCCAGACTGTTGAACTATGAAATCATCATAGGACCAGCACACAAATGGGCGGGGAAAAAAAGAAAATACATGAGGACGAAAAACCTCCCACACTTTCAAACAATCCTACTAGCCGCATTCATCTTCTCCAATGGACTGAACCCTACGATATTCTTTGAATGGGTCGACTTCATGGGCCTTTGCAGAGACAAGGGAGCAAGGAAACAACTAGAATACCTCAGTCTTCGTATACTTTAAAGAGGGCAGATACAGCAAAGCTTTGTACGCCTACGACATCATTGATCAACGGGCGCTCGAATACTTAGGCGGAACCCCGAAACACCACAGACAACCACGGAATTGTCCCACCAACAATCAAAACTAAGGACACGACATGAAAAGAACACACCACCACTCTCCACTAGCCTTTCCAAGTTATAGTGTAAGCGAGAGTACATCCTCTTGAACAATACAAAATAAACCACAAAACAAACTACCATAAAACCTAACAACAAAGGTTTACTCAGTCAACAAAAACAAACGGGTCAGCACGCTTGTGAAAGCAGCCCTTAGCCAATAAAGGCTTAAACATGCCGGAAATACACCTGACAGCTAACTCAAAACGTGACTGATTTGTGAATTGTCATATGGGTATACGGCTGGTCACATCAAGCCATCACACAGTGGTGTTCGATGTACCAAAAAAAAAAAAAAAAAAAAAAAAGATCACGTAAGCACGAGGCTCGATTGAACCATGTCCACAAGTCTAAAACTGACTCACTCAACTTGATTCGTGTTGCCAACAACTTTAATTGTGGCTTCTGCAACACGCAGGCAAACAGTTTTTAGGTCATTTTCTGAGCTGGATGTGTCAAGAAACCAGTCATAAAATCATAAATCAGTCCCTCGAGTGAGGCGTCTTTCTGTCAAAATTCAAATCAGCCTTTGTCAAACCTCTCCTGAAAAAGTCGAATCTTGACCCCAACCAGCTAAAGAACTATCGCCCCGTTTCAAACCTACCCTTTCTTTCTGTCCAAAGTTCTTGAGAGAGTCGTTCTGACATAGCTCACTAAATATCTACAGTCAAACAATCTCGTCCATCCACTTCTGTCTGCTTAACGTGCTGGGCACAGTACTGAAACTGCTCTCCTCTGTGTCGTTAATGACCTCCTCAGTGCCTATGATGAAAACCTGAGCTCAGTTCTTGCCATGATAGACCTATCAGCTGCGTTTGACACCATTGACCACTCCATCTTGCTCCAGCGTCTAGAAAACTACTTTGGTATTTCTGGTAAGTTCTACTCTTATCTGTCTTCCCGTCAGATTAACGTCTCTGTCAAGAACGCTCTTTCTGAAGCTGCTGCGATAGAGTTTGGGGTCCCCCAGGGCTCTGTCCTGGGCCCCATTCTATTTACGCTGTACACTCAGCCTCTCTCTCTCAGGTTATCGCATCGCATTCAACCGATCATCACATGTATGCGGATGATACACAACGTCCGAAATCTGCACCTCCAAACAGCTCCAGTCGGGCTATTTCAGATGTTCAGAACTGTATCTCAGATATTAAGTCCTGGATGTGTGAAAATAAACTCCAGTTAAACGAGGGCACGGCAGAAGCTCTTCTTATCGGTGCCTCTCGACTGCTGCCCAATTCTCCTGACTCTATGCGCATTTGTGACGCACCTATTCCATTTTCTGATTTAGTTCGCACTCTTGGCGTTTTTCTTGATACAGATCTTCAAATGAAGGACCATGTAAATCATGTCTGCAAAATTGCTTTTTTAGAATTACGACGTATCAGTTCTATCCGTCATTACCTTACCACTGAATCTGCCACCAAACTGGCCGTCTTTTTAGTCTTGTCCCGCATTGATTACTGCAATTGATTACTTAGCTGGCCTCCCTCGGTCTCTCATTCAGAAATTGCAGTGAGTTCAGAATTGTGCTGCACGTCTTATCGTCCACGCTTGACAGCATCAGCCCATCACTCCTATCCTGAGACAACTTCATTGGCTACCAGTCAAACAACGAGTCTCGTACAAAATCGCCTGTCTGTGATACAAAACTATTAACTACTCTACCCCTGCCTATCTCGCTGATCTTCTTCAACTATACACTCCCTCCTTCTCAGATTCCCGCTCTGCAAACAGAGGTGACCGTTGTTTTGCGCACGTTGGACCTCAGTGTTGTCTGGAACTCTCTACCCATAGATATTAGACATTCTCCCTCATTCACTGCCTTTACTGAAATCTGCCCTTAAGACCCACCTATTCGATACCCCAATGTAGCTCGCGCGCAGTTCTTCGTCAGTGGCCGTTACTGATGTACCAGTGTGTTTGTCGTCTGTGCGTGTGTATTGCTGAATCCTTTGTTCCTCTGGCTTTATGACCCCCTCTACTCCCACTCTTTATTTGTAAGGCGCTAAGAGCTTATTTTAGTATAAGCGCTCTATAAGTAGCCATTATTATTATTATTAAGAACCAATGTGCTTCAAAAATCCCGTGTAGCACAAACGTCTGCTGTCAAAGTTGATTCAGGAGATGCAAAGCTTTCGTGATGAACATTTCTTCATGTATTATATCTCTTTTTAAAAATTTTGTTTCGCAAGTCTCATCTACAAGAAACGATCTTCAACTCTGACATGTTGTAATCTTCTAACTACAGAAAGGCGAGTTTGTTTACCAATTGATTGGTTTCCCCATGACCACATGAAGGATTTAAACAATTGTGACATTTCCCAATTCTTGATTCCAAGCCAGCATATCATAGGTAAATCTGTCTTTGGATGTGAATGTTGTTTCTTTGTAAAATAGAGCTAACATTTTAGTATCAATAAATAAGCGTCTGGTCGCCATCGTCCCTCAAATAGTTTCCGACTTTCCGAAACCGCCGGACTACTTTTCTCATGCCCGCTACGTCCCTGTATATATATATATATATATATATAGAGAGAGAGAGAGAGAGAGAGAGAGAGAGAGAGAGAGAGAGAGAGAGAGAGAGAGAGAGAGAGAGAGAGAGAGAGAGAGAGAGAGAGAGAGAGAGAGAGAGAGAGAGAGAGAGAGAGCTAAATAAATCCTTGAGTCACAGTGACTCCGTGCAGTGCCAGTTTTGACATGCACCCTTAAAAATTAACTTTTCCAGTCCTTAATGTTCATGTACTTGATTATGCTCTGGATTTTCATGTAACTGACCTGCATTTTATATTTGAGATCACATCTGGATGCAAATGTTGCTTTGATTTTTTTTTTTTTTCTTCTCTCCATCCGCATGTCCATATATGAGCATTAAAGGTAGATTCTTCCTTATCATCCCTTCGCTCACCGTCATTGCAGGTCAGATCCGTACAGGGCATCCATGCAGTGACTCTTGTGAGTGATCTTCTGTCACTGATTGTGTTGATAGAAAAACAATGCTGCGCACTAAAATAACGACATGCGATGCCCATGCAAAAATCGTCATAACTCATTCAGCTCGACGCACATATTTCCCAAATTTTGGAGGCGTCATCTAATGACTATACACCTGTTACAGGAGATGGATCGACCATGATAATTCAAGGATAGTGTCAGATTAGCTTGGCGCCGACAGGCGCCAAGCTAAGCTGGCACTACCCTTAAATTATCATGGTCGACAGGGCCGGACCTGGGAAAAGTCGATGGGGGGGTTACAGATTCAGTATAAAGCGAAGGCGCGAAGCGCCGAGCCTTCTAGGGGGGTCCGGGGGCATGCCCCCCCGGAATTTTTTTTTTCAAGGATGCAAAATGGTGCAATCTGGTGCAATCTGAGCCTTGAAAAAGCCATTTGTGATGGTCTGGGGACTTTGAGCTTTTTGAACAATCGAACTGACAAACTCTGGGGTACAAAAATTATCACCTGCCCCTCCCTTAAAAAAAACACCCACACCCACACACACACACACACACACACACACACACACACACACACACACACAAACATTTATTTATCAACAGAGATGTTTTGTATACTATTATTATTCACTACTTTTCGTTGATCGTTAACGGTATAAAGCTTTACCTTGTAGTTTATGAACATCAGGGCCCTGCTTTCACTTCAGTTCAGTCTTGCTGCACTAGGTTCCTCGGCATTAGTACCATTTGTGAATTGTATCTTCTGGCAAAACAGTTCACTGCCTCTTTGAAGTCAATATCAACATCCCTGTGCACTTTCAGTAAAGCAAGTGCATTGAGTCTCTGTTGCCCCATTGTAGAGCGCAGGTCAGTTTTTCAGGTTGCGCAACTGACTGTTTGAACGCTCACACTCGGCAGTAGTGACAGGCAGGGTGCAAAGGTTCTTTAGCATGATGAACAGGTTGGGATAAAAATCCCTGTCACAGTGTTTCAGTGCTTCTGATGCCGTGGATGGGATGATAGCTGTCACATTCTCAGCAGCACTTCGCCATTTGCAAACCCACCGTTGGTATTCTGCATCAAGGGTAGCGTTGTCTGGTAGGTCAGACTCCCACAACATTGCCAGTGTCTTCACCCCTTCTGGAACCTGCATGAAACCATCCTGGTTGTCTATTAAAGTGCTTGGCACCAGACAGAGACCATCAACTGCTAGGTCAGCATTTTTGAACCTCGAGTCCAATTCGGTTGACAGGTGTTCCAAGAAAGGAATGGCAATGCTAATCTTGAAATATTCTTCTGGAGTGGCCGCAGGTTGGTTGTCACGGAGAGTCTGGCGGGATGCTTGACGAGGAACAACAACATCAGTTGTCAAAGCATTTGCCATTTTGCTGACTTCACCAAACCAGGCAACGAACGCTGTGTCGACATCTCTTCTAATAGAAGACATGCAGTTACTGACCTCTTTGATTTCCCTGTAGGCATCGACAACATCTTTTGTTCTTTTCTGGAGCTTCACTGTCAAGGGTTTTAAGTAACGCAAACAATTGCGGACGACAACGAATGCAACGAGGAAAACACTGCTGCTCAAGGTGTGGAGAAAGCCAGTTGCCTTGGTCAATGTCTCACTGTCCCAATTGTCACTGTCTTCACACATTTGTCCCAAACAGTCGTGAACAACCAGGAAGAGAGATGTGTAAACCTCCAGTGCTTCATGTTTTTCTACCCATCTTGTTCTGCACAGATCAACAAGCTTTGTCTTTGTCGTGTCAGGCTGAGATGCTTCGATGGTATCTTCAAGTTTTCGTTGTCTCTTTGGAGAGTTTGAGAAAAACAGTGACAGTTCCCTCAGTGCTCCCATCATGTTCTTCACTGCAGGCAAGCCGCATGCTTTTACAATGCAGAGACTCAAGCTATGGGAAGCACAGTGAAAGTACAGTGCTTTGTTGTTCCTTGCTTGAAAACGTGCCTGCACTCCTTTAAACTTTCCTGCCATGTTTGCGGCCCCGTCATAACCTTGTCCTCTAACATTGTTGAAATCAAGCCCCCACAAGCCCAGACACTCAACAATCTTGTTGTAAAGTGTTTCACCTGTGGTATCTCTGCACTGGACAAAAGCCAGGAACTCTTCACGAACTTTCAGACTTCCATCGACGAATCTCAATATAATTGAAAGTTGTTCCCAGTTTGAGCTGTCTGTGACTTCGTCAGCAAGCACGGTAAACTGTTTTGCTGCAATAATTTCTGCAAGAATCTTGTTGCGGATCTGATCACCAAGAACCTCTATCAGTCTGTTTTGTGTACTTTTTGAAATGTATGTGGCCTTCTTATCGCATGTATCTAGATGTTTCCGGAGAGTTTCATCTCCTGCATTGATGCACAGATTCAAAAGGGCATTGAAATTGCTTCTGTTCTCACTCTGAAGAATGCCATCATCACAGTTGCCCCTCAGAGCTAACCCCTGTCTTCCACACACTTCAACAATCCTGAAGAGGCTTGTCAGAACTTGTCGATTTGCAGCGATGTTTTCTGCATTTTTCTGATTGATTTCACTGGCGATGCTCTGCTCTGGTTTATCCATGATTGTCAAAAACTGCTCTCCATTTGCCATTGCATCTTTGTGGTATTGTAATAACGAGTGCTTTTTGATCTGATCACAGGCTTTATTCCAGTTCTTGCATGGCGTCTTCACAAACTTGCCCAGGTTTTCAGTAGACTTTGCAAATAATAGGCAATACTTGCAGTAAGCCCCATCCTCGAAAGGAGAATACACAAGCCAGGAGTACTTTTGCAACCACTCATGCTGAAATTTTCGGTTCTTGTTGTTTATCACTGTTGTTGGAAACTGAAAACCAGGTGATGGTCTCCAGTGTTGCCTTAGAAGATGCTCCTTGTCACGGCTTGACAGTGAAACGACTCGCGTGTGTTTCTTGAAAACTTCACCAAAATCGATATTTTTGTTGCTGGTGATCTGAGAGGAGAAATCTGAAGAGTCAGAAAGCAGGCTCACATCAGGCTGGTTGGTCATTGGCATGGCAGAGGATTCAGAAAGCAGGCCCCCGGCAGGCTGATCAATGCTTGAGGAGGAGTCTGAAATACAAATAAAAGTTGGGTCTATGAGAAGTCTGAAATACTAAAACGATTGTGTGTGTACCTGTGAGAGAGAGAGAGAGAGAGAGAGAGAGAGAGAGAGAGAGAGAGAGAGAGAGAGAGAGAGAGAGAGAGAGAGAGAGAGAGAGAGAGAGAGAGAGAGAGAACAATGAACCTTTATTTTCCAACGGTAGAAGTTATTGGTAACAGGACCAGTTTTCAAACTTGCCGTTGCTACATCTACTACATAAGTGACATAGACATGTAAACATACACATACCACACACTGCTGCATTCACTGCTGCATTCGCTTACGCACGCACGCACGCACCACGCACATACACACACACATACCCACACACGCACTCAGGTACGCACGCATGCACATCACAACTCGCGCATGCACGCACGCACACACACACACTCATGTACACCGCAATTCAGTACGCATGCACACACGCACGAACACTCACACACACACACACACACACACACACACACACACACACACACACACCACACACACTTACACACGCACGCACTCAGGCACATACGCACAAAAACAAACACACGCTCTCGGACACGCACTCCAGACATTCCTACCCGCATACGCGTACGCACAAAAATATAAAATGAGTAAAAATACAAAGTAAAGCAATAAACAAAGAATCATTAAGTACATTAAAGTTCATACAGCAAGGGCAAATATGTATGCAGGTGCTATCTCCCCCCCCCCCCCTCTCTCTCTCTCTCTCTCACGCCGACACACACACACATACACACACACACAGCATGCACGCACGCGCACACACACACACACACACACACACACACACACACAGAGTCACACATACTGAGAGAGAGAGAGAGAGAGAGAGAGAGAGAGAGAGATCAGAGAGAGAGAGAGAGAGAGAGAGAGAGAGAGAGAGAGAGAGAGACCTGCAACAAGATAATTACATTTAAAGCATATATATGTCTTCGTTTACACACTTCAGTCAAGCTTAGATATATATTTATGATCTGAAATAACAGCTTTTCTTTTTAGACCCCTCCCCCCAAATGATGGACAAAATCTTTGCTACCTTATGACTCGTAGAGTCTTCTTAGGCTAATGATAGCCAATGGAACACACCAGTCATTTTGTTTAATATTAATTATTAAATTGAAACACTCAATCACGTATCAATTTCAGGTTGTATTTAATTTATTTATTTTTTTTTTGAGAGGGGGGGGGGGGGGGGCGGGGCAGTAAATTACTCACCAACACTGCTTTTACTTGTTCCCATGTCACTGTTTCGAACTCCACTGCCAGTGGTCTCACTTTGGGTTGATTTTTGTCTCTTTCGAGGAACTGCATCATCTGCCGTTTAGAAAAACAACTTTTATTATTATTATTATTATTATTATTATTATTATTATTATTATTATTAAAGGTTTTCTTATATAGCGCTTACCTGTAAACAGCTCTAAGCGCTTTACAATTTACTCAACAACAACAAACAAAAAGAAAAAAAAACAAAAAAACAAAAACAAAGACATAACATAAAAATTAAAACATGAAATTATCCTAAAAGCAACAACAAAAATGTAAAATAAAATAGAACCGTCTTTTCAACATCTTATATATATATGATTATGCATTGCAGGTGTTAACACGTCTACTACAATTTTATAATAATAATTTAATATAAAAAAACAGTGGTTTTCTGATTAGTTCTTAGCTTATTTTAAATTTCATCAACAAAAGGCCTAAGGGTGAATAATCTTATTTTGTAGCACGCTGTTCACAGGCATAGGAACTGTTAACAAATTTGCTGATTTTCAGCAGTTGGCAAAATTTCAGCACATTTTTATTTTCCATTTTATTATGTGAAAAAGGCAGTGGTTGGGATGCCGTCATGATGGCTTCTTGTCGTTCCAAAAACCGAAGTCGTCATGACGGTTTCGCACCCGGAAAGGCTATGTTGCCGTCACAATTGATGGCGACGCTGTCAAAGTGGTGTCAGATAGGCTATGGTTTCCATAGTCAGCCATCAAGACGGTTCTGTTCTGCTCTCCGAAGAGATTTACGTCACAATACATAGCTAGTAAGCTGCACTAGTGAAAACGATACCTTATAACTTAGCCCTTGGTTTTGTTATTGAAAACGATATTTTGCCGTCCAAAGATTTTTTTTATAAATATAAAAGCAATATTGATCATTGATGCCGATATCTTTATTCTTTAAATTGACATTTTTAAAGTTATATATCATAATACTTTGTGAAATAAATTTTAGGCTATGCATTACTTTAATTGTTACCTGTTTTGGTATTTTAATAAGTGGGGCTGTTTTATATCTATGATATTCATTATATGCAGCTAGTATCAGCTCCTACAGCATAGGCTACACTCACAGGAAGGAAGTACCGGCGCCATCGCCACGTGCTCATTTGAATCGAATTCGGAATGGGTGAATTTTACCTAGTTCTACTGACTACATTTCTTTTATGAGACAAAATTGGATTTAAAAATGTACCCACCTTCTGAAATGGAGCTTGATGAAAACCAGCATGACAGTCGCCTACTGCCATCAGCATCTGTTTTTTTCAGTTTCGGCATTTTCGAGGAGACAGCAAAAGTGAAGTGTTACCAAAGAAAATAGATCTAGATTTAAACTTCCCCCCACAAACCTTAATGACGTCAGACGTCTTTTCACTGATCTTTCTCGGAAAGACATGCACTGAAGGAAAGCAACTCTTTTGGGTACCTGGTCGATTCAACGGAAATCCATTTCAACGATGTTTTTGGACGATTCAACGATGGTCGTTTCAACGGATGTTCGTTACAACGAATTATCATAATTATCAACTTAGCGTCTTAATTAATCTTTCTAAAATGTCGTTTTTGGGGGATTAGGGCTGTATCAAGGTGAAGGCGCTGGAAGAGGCTTGTAGCCAGAACAAGAAAATATGGCTGCATTTACTAATTTAGGGTTAGGGGTTGGGTTACTTGGTTGTTTCAACGGGAAAACGTTTTGGACGTTTAAACGGATCCCTTGAAATGGATTTCCGTTGAATTGTCTATAAATAACTCTTTGTGCCTTGGATCAAAAGTGACTAAAAACTGCAATGTTTTAAAAACAATAAAAAAAATAATAAAACTTTGGAACTCCCTTTGCATAAAACAATTCACTGTTCTTTTTTTTTTTTTTTTTTTTTTTTTTTTTAGTTGGGAGGGGGGGTTCCGGAACCCAGGTAACCCCCCCCCCCCCTGGGTCCGGCCCTGGTCGACACATCTCCTGCTGTAGTGCGTCAGGGCTGAATGAGATAAACCCGATGTCTCGCGCCTAGATTAGAATAAACCGCCATTTTATGTAAATTGCCTACTTCACACTGTTTAGTAAATATTATATTGTAACTTCTATTTTTGGTTTCAACGTGCAATATGTGGCACGTTGAAACAAGAAATATTAGGCCTACTATGCAATATCTCCGTATATAGAGATGCTGAGTCTGGGAAAACTGCTTCAGGAAAGCAGCCATTTGTAATCGTTCTGATATACTCCATAATCAAACAGTATGATTAACCTTTGGATGCATGTTATGGGCTATATCCTGACTGTCTCACGTGCATGCATATTGTCTTGTTTTTACCATGTTCTTCAGCATATTACTATTACTTCAACTATATTATAGTATGGATGAGTACAAACTTCAAAATGAGGTTCAAAACAAGCAATATTTTGTTACTACATGAAGAACCAACGTCCAGCAACATTACCACATTTTTGGACGTCTCGGCTATGTCAGTCTGATAAAATACGCCACGAAAGCAGTCGCAAAGCCGTGACGTGCGACTCTCATTAAAGTATAGGTGGTTGCGTGCATAATGGGGTTAACTTCTGTTGTACTCCCATAACTAAATGACTTCCATTCTGCATGCACATAGGGGTTAACTCTAAAACTCCCAGACCTAAATGACTTCCATTCTGTAGAATGGAAGTCATTTAGTTCTGGGAGCCGCCATTTAAGAGTGAATTATATTCGTTCCGTCGAGAATTGCTGCACACGGATACGCAACACTGACAAGACACGTCTCGGACAAAAAAGTTCAAGGCTTGCCCATAGACCGACATTAGACACACCAGTCAGTAGATTGAAGGTCGTTTTTGATAACCTTGTCGTACATACCACTATTGTTCAACTCCAACTTCAGCGTTTACTGCGCCGGCCCGCCGGATAGCGTGTCAGTTCAAGTCGTAGCGGCCATGATAATGCTACATGCCTAATTTCAGTTTGCAAGAATGAATGGACGCACAACTTCATTATCAAAATACGAAAGTCAAGGGTCCGGATTAAATTAAAACGTTACCCATAATTAATTAATTAATTAATTAATTTATATAATATCAGAGAGAAAAAAGTCAACACATATCTCGGCCTCTGGTCTTCCGGCTTTAGAACATTTTGCCCCTGGAAAAAAATCCCAAATTTTGAAGTTGCCTTCTGAAGGACTGTATTGCAATTCTAGAGACAAATTGAGCATGATAGTTCAAGGGTGGTGCTAGAATAGCTTGGCGCCCATATGCGCCAAGCTATTCTGGCACCTCCCTTGAACTAGCATGCTCGATCCATGTCTTGCTGCGGTGGTGTGTCTGGGCTGAATGAGTTGAATTGTGTCTTTCTCATCACTTTAGTTGCCATTATTTATTATTTATTAATTATTTTTGTTATTTCTTTGTTATTTGTTCTTTTCTGTCTATTTTGTTTACATTTATATTTACCTTCATACATTCATTCATGCATGCATACAGTTATTTATTCATTTATTCATTTCTGCACAGTGAAGTCAAAAGACAGCAAGCCTATCTTTGCGAAAAGCAAGATATTAATTGATAGGTTTATTTATTTGTGCATTCGTCCTTTTCTTTCTTATTTATATGCTCAATTATTCACATTTTTATTGATAGTTTGGTATTAATAATATATAAGCAGACATATGATAGACGGATGAATGATCAATCAGTCAATTATGCAGTCAACTAATCGGGTAACTAGTAATACAGAAACAGTGTGCATAAAGTCCCCGAACTGTCATAATAATGATAATAATAATAATAATAATAATTATTATTATTATTACAACAGAACAACAACAATGTGACAGTGAACATGCAAAAACGTGCCCAATTGTGGGCTGCATTTACACTGTGACATTATTAACATAATTATGTGTTAACTACTATTATTATTATTATTGTTTATTATTATCTTATTATTGTTATTGTATATTTCATTATTCTTGTGCGTGTATTTTATTTATCCTTGTTTCCAAAATACACATCAGTTTTATGACTTTATTTGTGCCACAGTCTGTGGTTCAGTGTTGCTCGTCATATTGCAGGAATGTATTATCATGTATAATTTATATTCATTTACATCATTATACATGAAACATTCTTTTGTTTTCAAATCATTTGACTTTCTGTTCTGCTACTTCAATTCTGCTGAAAACCTTGAGGATGCAGTTGGTTTAACCCAGATCATACTGAGGCTTGAATTTGTGCACTGCCAAATGCAAGCTACATTATAGTACTTACAGACCAATGGCTTTAGTTCAAGGGTGGTGCCAGAATATCTTGTCGGAGGCGCCAAGCCATTCGGGCACTACTAACCCTTGAACTATTTTAGTCAAACTTATTTCACTGACACACTGGTGTATTCCAAATGATAAGGGTTAAATATGCCAAATCAGACCTCTGTGTGCAGTTTTGGGCTGTTCCAACTTTATTTTCATTTGGCAGCATATGTCAGTATTCAGTGTCTACGTGTACGGCAAAGAATGGCCCTCAACAATATTACTATCAGTTGTGATTTCGATCCACTGATCACGTCAAGCCCATAAGTGTCTGCAGTTTTGAACACAGATACGTCGAAACCTCAACTGAGTTAGTTTATTTAACGGAATCCAGAATAAGTTGCCACATTCCTTCTGCATCTGAAGATAAGTAGCAAATAATGTCTCTGTTTGTTTGTCTATTTTGACAAAGGGTATTTACCCGAAATATTAATAAATTGTGTTGTACCGTTTTTTCTAAGCGTGTTTCTTTCTCCGTTGGGTACTTCTTTGTATTTAACGGAAGTATGGAAAAAATAAACAAGCCACTACCAGCACAAAAACCTGAGTCTTACACCGGCTCATTTATCCTTGAATAATATATATATATATATATATATATATATATATATATATATATATATATATATATATATATATATATATATATATATAATATATAAAATGAAATGAAAACCCAGTGGCTGAAATGTGTTATGGTACGTGTATATTTGCAAAGATTCCCAGAGCCGGACTGCCCACTGAACGACTCGCTCGGTGGGCAATCTCTGGCAAGCTTTGCACTGAATAATACACGTAAATATGTCTTAGTCGCCATCGGCAGTCCCAGAGCCCTCAGTCTTGTCCTCGTTTACACCTGCCAGCAAGGCACGATTTAACCCCCATGCACATGTAACCACAACACTGTAAACAGGACTAGGTGGCTGCGTGCACAGTGGTGTTAAAACCCGGGACAGCAGTCTTGTTCGGAGTGCCGTGTATAGCCATCTGTTTCATGTTGTAAATAATGCCAACTTCTACGCCGTGTAGGCGAATGGATTCTCTTGAGTCTTTGCATCTTCAAAGAGCCATGAAAATCTGGGCCCTTCGCTTACACGAAAGGCTGGCGGAGGGACAGGTTCGCGGCACAAAAATGCCGTTGTCAAACCTCTGTGGTCGTTTACTTTAAACCCGTCTTTACCTAAGTAGGTCACCTCCGTTGTATAATTTATGTACTGACACTCGACGACGAGTGCGAAGGTTCAAGCGGGAAAAAAGAGATGCTCTCCATGGCCTATTTGCAAATCTCTTCTCGAGAAACGTGACTGTGCGCGCACGCAATGGGAGTTTTCATAAACCTGCAGACTTGACTCACAGGCGCGATCTATTTTCAGCTCGAAACTATGGCTCGGGTGACCCCAAATCCCGCCAGACGAGGTTGCACAGCTCTGTTGCTAAACATAACCTAACGTCCGGAATATTCTTTACGTAAATTGCCGAAGCTGTACGGAAACTTCCATATACGGCTACGGTGTTTCCGGAGTCTATCGGGTTGCCGTCGGAAGTGTAGCTTCCATATATGGTCAGATTATTTCCCTATACGCTTTGACGTCACGTACTGCATAAACGAGGCTGGTGCACAGAGCTATGAGCTACGTTCTTTGTGTGCCAAATAAGGAAAGCCGCAATGTCCCGGATGAGAGGTCAACCTGCTTACGGCGACGTTTGAAACGTTTTATACTACGAGGAATAAGTGACACTTTTTCGGTGTAGCATGGCGTGACTTTTATATGTATGCATTCGTTATACTTTGCAGATTGTGGATATGTAGTTTGTTAGTGGAAATTTTGCTTTATTCTTGAGTTTTCTTGCATTTTGTTCCGATCAGTTGTGACCTACTTTGAGGCCGCCGGTAATTGATTGTAAAGGTCGTGGCCCGAGAATGCCGACGTCACGTTTGACGTCAAGGAGTGGTGGCTCTCGATTGGCTGTTGCCTTGGTAGCTAATCAGGTCTGTCCCATATATGGGCATCAGACGGCCGGCGCAGTTCATTCATAACTGCTTGTATAAAAGCAGCGGGTTTCATTCATAGATTCAGCCAGACTCGTGAACATCGTGCGTAAAGCTGAGTACTGTAGCGTATCAGTAAGTTGATCAAGTGAGGTGCCATTCGCATGGTGTTTCCTCGCCCACATCTGACATATATTAACAACTGAACGGAAGTGAATTGACCAAGCTATCGTGATGATTATGGACGGTCTGGATACTTTGTCACAAGTGGCACTCGCCGATGTCAGCAGCTTCTGCTTTGACACTACGGCCCTCGCCAGTGCCGGCAGACATGCCTCGGAAAGTTTTGAGGATTCTCTCAATACGCCTGTCACAACATGTTCGGAAACATCTTTCTTTGGACCGGATACTTTGGAACCACCACCGATCACAGCAACTGGTAGGTGTTTGTTGATTTTCTTTCGCTCGGCCGGTCGTGAGAGGCTGTAGTACAGCGGCATACCACTCTAGCCTAGACGTGCGCCATGTCAGCTGAGTGTATTATTAGCACAGCACCTACGTCATAGCATGGCGCCGCCTCGGTATTCACACTGCGGCTTGCCGAAGCCTTTGCCCTACATTGAAATATGGAACTTTCGTGACATTTTACCTACTGATACCTTGTTGTTAGGGTTTATACTTGCATGTTTCAGTTGTTTATGTTAGATTTATTCGGTTTGAAGTTCGAATCTGGTGGTTGTTGAGCGTGGGAATCGAATGGCCTCCCCGCGCACTTCGGCCGGCGGGCGAGAGCGTTTGTCAGCCAGCCAGCAACCTCTTACATATTCATGACCCTGTCGCTCCATTTGCGTCGACGCTGGCGCAGGCTGCTTGCTATTTTGGGAGCCGTTTCTGACTGAATCGCCACGCAGCAGTAGTGCACTTAGACCTCGCTTATGCTCCGCCTTTGGGCAAGGATGCAAACGTACGCCCGGTGACAGCACGCATGAGGCTTACATTGTCATGAGCCACTGCGATTGAAGGAGCCCATGACAATCAGTGCCGCTTGCAAATTGTAAGAGTCTATCTTAGGTATCTTTAAGTTTGCGTTTGTATCGGATCACGGCCCGATCACCAACACACGGCCAAGTCTCGGATCGATACCCCGCGATTAGCAGCATCCATTTTTAGTAGGCACAGCGCCTCATTATCACCAGCATTATCATGACTCGCCCACACACTTATGTTAAAGCTGAGGCGGAAGGTGGGGGTGGAGGGGGATGAGGCCTACACACATAAGACAGCTCTGGAATTGTCACAAGTCCTTCTGGCATCCGTGGAGACGACACTAACCGCTCGGCCGGTCTCTTCTGATTATCTCCCACTCAGTCGAGTCTTCAGCCATGCTTGTCCGCGGTGAGGGTGGTCTTGGACACTGATAAGGATGATGGGTCCTATAGTCACTGACCAATGACTCAAGCTGTAGTTGTCTACTGAGCTATTCAGAGTTACCTTAAACATGTTCCACAAATTGTGATTACATTTACCTCATGCTCTTGAATTATCATATTGAGTGCTTCCATATGGTGAACTTAATGTCAGTTACACACAGATTTCTGTATGGAAGACTCAGTTGCTCGGCCGGGTCTGGTCAACAGTGTTACTTTTATCAACTTTTCTGTCTGCGTATGTCTTTAGTATTTCATTATTTTACTCAGTGTCAGTGTACAGTGTCTCATAATAGTACGATGTCATAAGTAAAATTACGATAGTTCTGATGCCACTGTACCTTTACTACGAGACACAGTACACTTGAACTTCCGGAATTTTTTTATTTTATTTTACGTGTAACGCATTGCAACTTTTACCTATCACTGTAGACTTATGTGGACATTTGCCTTTGTCTGTTGCAGCGAACATCGTTGCTTCCATCAACATCCCGGACGCCAAGGGGGTGGAGGCCATGCTGCCCCACCGCGCCCAGTCTTCCGGCAGCAACGGCAACGGCACGACCCACACCATCACCTACAAGGGCACGCTCGTCACCACGCCCATGACCCCGGTGTCCTCCAGTGATGTCACAGGGATGGGACAGCCCAACTTTGCCACTCTCTTCAGCCCTCTGTCGCCCATCTTCAATGCCCTGATCGGCGGCTCGCAGAACCAATCCTTGGGTAGTGCCGGACACATCTTCCAGCAGCACCACCACCACCATCATCAGCAGCCATCCACATCCGGGGACTATGGGCAGCACAGCAGCTGCGACTTTTCTATGCCCACAGTCTGCAGCGTCAGCACCGTGTGTTCCGCCACAGAATCCGGCACCGCCTTTACCTCTACATCCCCCTCGCCCGCCTCAGTTCAGTCGCCCATGTCCCAGATGTCGCAGCACGACCCGGACACTTACTCCCAGGGATTTGGGTCCCCTCTTACACCAGGATCCGCACACTCCCCCGAGCCCCAGATGAAGGGCGAAGACAGTCTCAGTTCCTACTCCTCCCCGCCACCACCCCCTCCCTACTCACAATCGCTGCAGATGCCCACGTCCATGGACATTGGGATGGCGTCTCTGAAACAGCCTCCCACCTACAGCAGCTGCGCCCAGCATCAACAGCAGGAGAACTTTCTCAACCTGCCGCCCTGCTCGCTGCCCGAGACCATCCTCCAAATGCAGATCTCAGACTTTGGCCCCAACAAACAGACGCTGAACGCCGACCTGCGCTGGACTATAACGCCTTCCACTAGCGCACAGCTGCCCGACTTCTCCGCCCTGCAGGTGGGCGCGCCACAGTTCAACCTGCCCGGTGCCATCAAGACGGAGCCCGGGTCAGAGGGTATGGAAGAGCGCTACATGATGGGCACTCCTATGGACTTTGCACCCTCCCCCTCCACCAGCAGCAAGCAGAGTCACATGGCTGTGCTGAACCAGCCCTACCAGCAGAACCCACTCAAGCTGCTGCCCGTCAAGCCACGCAAGTACCCTAACCGCCCCAGCAAGACGCCGCCCCACGAGCGCCCATACGCCTGCCCTGTGGAAAACTGTGACCGCCGCTTCTCTCGCAGTGACGAGTTGACACGCCACATCCGTATACACACCGGCCAGAAGCCCTTCCACTGTAAGGTGTGTGGCCGCTCCTTCTCGCGCTCAGACCACCTCACGACCCACGTGCGCACTCACACCGGCGAAAAGCCCTTCTCTTGTGACGTATGTGGACGCAAGTTCGCGCGCTCTGACGAGAAGAAGCGCCACGCCAAGGTGCACATGAAGCAGCGAGTGAAGAAGGACGCCAAGCTTCTCGCCTCCACCGCCACACTACCCCCTTCCTCTTCCTCCGGCTCCTCCTCGTCCGGCTCTTCTTCCCCCATGACCCACACGCACGCGCTGCCATTGGTCAGCGTCTCCTCGTGCAACATGCCCTCCCAGTCGCTGCAGGACTCTATCATCTCCGCCACGGCCCACTCGGCCAGCGGCACCCTCCCCCTGGTTGTGGACTCAAGCGGACTGTGCAGTGTGTCGGGACTGGGTACCGTGGGCGTCAGCGGCATTAGCTGCTCCACCACCTCCTCCCTGCCTCTAGTGGTCACAACATCCTTGTGATGAGACTCGTTCAGTAGTAGACACAAACTCTATGTGATCAGACTCTAAGAAGTGGACCCCACGCTCGGATGACTTCCTCACAATCCAAGGGTGAGCTCTGCCAGCAAAAGGCATCGATCCCATGAGTGCTAGCAAATGAATGCGCCGGGCTCATGAGGATCCACGCCTCTTGCAGAGGATAGAGACCGGCTGCTTCGACTCAAGTAAATCCTTCACGAACAACGCTTCATCTGATTTTCTTCATCAGACAAACTGATCCACATTCATCGCCTCAAACATTCTCCGTTAGAATCATTCACTGCGGCGCATTTTTGACAATTCAGCAAGATTGACTGAAGCTGCATTTTTAACATTTTCTATTGGACCTATGGAAGTCGGCGTGCTGATCTGTGATTTTGGACCTTACGACTTCCAGCAGTAAGATCCAAAATCGCAGACCAGCGCACTAAATCTTTGTTTAATTCATGAAAAGATTTGTACATTTTTTTCCCCACTGAACTTACTCCCTCCCCACTCATCGTTCGCTTGCTGGTCGGCAACCCGGTGCTAGAACATCGCTGATGATCATCGTCACAGACTCTCAAATAATTATACGAAACTATGATACAGTACTATCTCTATATAACAGACTAAAAGATTTGCGGAACTAAATACATTGTATCACTGAGCTCTGTATTACTATACACAAAAAAAGATCGCAAGTTATTATTTACTACACAACTTTCAGCAAGTCAGCGCTTTTTGTGTATGGCAATTGTTGAAATATATTAACATAAACGCCCTTGCTTCAGATGTATAGATTTTAATTTATAAGATCAGTCGACGAGCGGCGGAATATTGTATATCCTACCCGGTAAACTCTCCTGTGTTATCTTCATTATAATTGTATACGTATATCGAAAATGGTAACAAGTTGTTCGTGTAATAATCCATAATTTGTTTGTACATATTTTTACCGACTCCTTCCCCTTCAGTCCCGTGCTTACGTTGATAAAAATAGCAGACTGGTGCTGCTTCGTTTTGACTGTTTCATTTGTTTTGCCTGTTGATTATTTTTATGTTTTATTATTCATACCAGCTGGCCCTGGTTTGTTTGTTGGTATTATATACCTCCCAGCCTGTATCTTTGTTGCGCACTGGATACCGCCTTCGATCATTCGCGGATCGAGGGAGTTGACCAGTGTGCAAGGATTTTCTCAGACCTCACGGTCGTCGCAACATTTCTTGTCAGCGGCATTCCTTTTGGAATCAGGTTGACCAGAAATGCTGCGACAGCCACGGGTTTAAAGGTACATAGCGCAGAGGCTGGGTTGGACACGATGAAAAACAAGTTTAAAAGAGCAGGATCTCTTGAACTGAGATGTATCTGTGAATTTTGCACAGTCAGGTTGAAATTGTCAAGGCATTTGAGGGCTTTGATGTCGTACCGATATGATGTTGTCTACCATAGTGAGTTGGCTGGTCCGTGTTTCTTCACACCCGTTATTGTCTGTGTTCAATATAGATCTGTAAACCTTAAAGGTTTTTTCACGTTCCTCTTTTTGGTCGGTGTTTCTTTTTTGCCGCCAGTTCGTGCCATTTTTCTTCTCCTTTTTGTAATGTTGCAAGATTCTTTATTTACTACACTTGTGTCTATGTCAAAGTTGGTTTACAGTCTGTTCCTTCAGAGTTTATTTTAAGGGCTATTGCACTGAGTTTGATTTTAAGTCTGTTGAATTCGAGTTGATTTTAAAAGCTGTTGTCTTTATCAGTGAAGAGTTTGGATGTTGGTGTGATTTATCCAGTTTTGAGTATTTTATTATCCTGTTCTGCACTCACACATGTATGTTAAACAGGCAGCAAATGTCTTCGCTACACAGGTATATGGTGATTGAAATGTGCGCTGGTCTATGATTTTGGACCTTACGGCTCAAGAGCCGTAAGGTCGAAAATCACAGACCAGCCCACAAATGTACACAATCGGTCAGATATCAGTTATCATGTCATAATAAATATACTTTAAAACTGCGCATTTTGTTGAGGAAAAAAAGTTAACCTTTGGCTGAACCGAAATTATTTGTAAAATTTCAAGCATTTTCTTGGAAGTGTTTTCATCATGAATTTGTACTTTCAATTGTTTTAAATATTGTCACTTCGATACCACCGTCACATGGCCGCATCCTTGTTTCGCTTTTTTGTGTGTGCGTAGCATTGATATGAATGGCAGTTGTCAACGTCAATCAAAATGTGAGATATATGACTGAACTTTGAATGGCCTTTGCAAAAAAATTTGCTGTACATTGTTGAGACTTTATGTGTACTAAGTTAAATTTCGATGTTAAATCTTTGTTTTCCGAGTGTTGCTTACACTGTTCCCCGTTCTCCTAACCTGCTTCTTTCAAAAAAGTTCTCAATGTGATACTGACTGTACTAACTACTCTTCATCTTCTGTGTACTGAAATCTTCAATGTATAGAGTTCTATATTTTGACACTTGTTTGGAGAGAACAGTACCATATTTTCAGTATGTTGGTCAACACTATCGTGCGAAAGACAAAAAAAAATCAACCTGCTCTTTGCTGAGTAAGAATGTTTGTGTACATGAATGGCATACTGCCAAATATGAATGTTGGTGAATTAAATGCAAGTGAAATGTATTTGATCTTTTCTGTTTCATCCTGAGAAAAGAAAGTGTGTGTGTGTATGTGTGTGTGTGTGTGTGATGGTGTGTGTGTGCGTGTGTGGTGTCGTTTGAAGTGTGAGTGTGCTTTTGTATTTGGGTAATAAAGTTACATTATGCACACACTTGAAGGAGATGGATCGACACACACACATTACACAGTGCATCACATGGAATCAGCATGCACCAATTACACAATATTAATCCATTTAGCCCTAGAGCAGGAGGGGAAACGACCATTGTGATTCAAGGGCAGTGCCAAATTAGCTTGACGCCATTAGGCGTCAAGCTAATCTGGCACTGCCCTTGAATCATCATGGTCGATCCATCTCCTTCAAGTGATACATAGTCGTCGTAAAGTGAAACCTCCCAAATGCAGCCTCTGTGCTAAATGGGTTAAACTATCCAAGGAAAAAAATCCTTTCCAGTCGTATGTACACATACACAGAAGGAAACCATTGTGTTGATCGGAATATGCCGAGTTCCAAACTACACCCCGAGCATCAATCAACACTTTACCTGTGCACTACAGGGAATGTGTAGGCATCTTTGTGTGATAGTCTGTGATTTTGGATCTTACGGTTCTGGGCCGTAAGGAGATGGATCGACCATTATAGATTGTTTATAGAGTGCGTTGTATTTTTTTTTTAAATTGCGTTTTTGTAATTAGTTATTTTTGTACAATTAGTTTTTGTTAAACACCTAGATCTCTAATCCGAGGTTAGGCGCTATACTAGTACTCATTATTATAAGTCATGAGTCAAGGGGAGTGCCAGATTAGCTTGGCGCCTGATGGCGCCAAGCTAATCTGGCACTACCCTTAAATCATAACGGTCGATCCATCTCCTGCAACTCTTACATGGTCGTTAGGTGTCTCTCTCCAAAATTTGTGAAATCGGTGTGACCGTGGGGTTAAATGGGTTAAACACTGGGCTCTCGGGGTAGCGGTTTTTGTGGCGATGATCCCTGTCACTCATTCCTGACAAAAAAATCGCTGCCGACAGTCACAGGGTTTGTGATCACAGTGTTCCTCAAAACCTGAAAACCGTCCGTTGTCGTTCACTAATGCTCACAGATTGTTCAATACTATCAGCTTGGAAGTTATATAAATAGAAATGGATATTTAGATATAACGTGGAACGTGTTGGGCACGTCTTTCGTCAACACGAAACTGACAGTTACTCGAGACGTACCCTGCATCCGGATACGCGGCATTTGCCGCGTATCCGGATGCAGCACGTCGCGAAAAAGCTACTAACTCTTACTGACAGATTGCCGCATGTACGTCACTGATAGTGATACATGTCACTATGTGATCCCTGACGATTCTTTGAGTTTTACGTATATGTAACTAGTTCTACATCATTGAATGAAATACTAATGAACAGAGTGAGTTCCTGAAAATGACCAACAAAGGAAAGAAACGGCGCTTTGGGTTAACATGGACCGAACATTTTACTAAATTATTATTATTTTAAACAGCCCTGGGTCACCGATGACATCCTCGATCTCTGTGATGAGAGGAGAGCCTGGAAGAAAAAGAGAGGCCAAGACCTCACATCAGCAAACAAGTACAGACTTGTCAACAAGAAGATCAGGAAGAGGATGAAAGAAGCCAAAGAAGATTGGATTGAAGACCAGTGTTGTAGCGTGGAAGAGGGCATGGCAAATGGCAACAGCAAGAAGGCTTATGAAACGCTAAGGACCCTCACCAAGACTCAACAGCGAACAGCCACAGTCATCGAAGACAGCAGCGGCCAACTCCTTACGGAAAACACTGCTGTACTAAACAGATGGACTGAGTACTGCCGAGACTTGTATAACTACAAGGCTGAGCCAGACACCAGCATCCTCCAAAACAACCAGGCTGGGGCCAGGAAGGCTGAAGACCTGCCAGTGTTAGCTGAAGAGGTGGAAGCAGCCGTACGTGGCCTGAAGGGAGGAAAGTCTCCAGGTGTAGACAACGTACCTGCTGAACTGTTGAAACATGGAGGAGAAGTAACAACGAAGGTCCTCACTACACTCTGTCAAAAGATCTGGGAGCAAAAGAAATGGCCAGTAGAATGGACACAGTCTCTAGTGATCCCGCTCCCCAAGAAAGGAAACCTGAAACAGTGCCAGAACTACAGAACTATCAGTCTGATAAGTCACCCTAGCAAAGTAATGCTTAGAATCATTCTCAACCGCCTCAAAACTTTCGCCGAGGAACTGCTGGCAGAAGAACAGGCTGGCTTCAGAGTTGGAAGAAGCACTGTAGAGCAGATTTTCAACTGCCGCGTCCTGATCGAGAAACATCTGCAGCATCAGCGCGAACTCTACCACAACTTCATTGATTTCAGGAAAGCATTTGATCGCGTCTGGCACGACGGACTCTGGCAAGTCATGAGATCGTTCAACATAGAGGAGGGACTGATCCAAATGATAGAAGCGCTTTACAAGAACGCCTGCAGCGCGGTTCTACTTAACAATCAGTCAGGCGAGTTCTTCAGGACGACGATCGGTGTCCGTCAAGGATGCCTGCTCTCTCCTGTCCTTTTCAACATATTCCTGGAGAAGATCATGCAGGAAACCCTCCACGACCACCATACTTCAATCTCTATTGGTGGCAGATCCCTGTGCAATCTTCGATTCGCAGACGACATTGACCTCATGGCAGGCAGCAATAGTGAGCTCCAAAACCTGACAGACAAACTTTCAAGTAGCGCAGGGTCTTATGGCATGGAGATCAGTACGGATAAAAGCAAAGTGATGATCAACACCACAAGCGACAGCAGCAGCAACATTCACATGAATGGCCAAAAGCTAGAAGAGGTCAATAGCTTCAAGTACTTGGGAGCCACCCTGTCCAAAGACGGTAGTTGCATAGCAGAGATCCGTATCAGGATAGGTACAGCAACATCCGCAATGGCCAGGCTGGACAGGATATGGCGAAGTAACTCCATCAGCTTCACCATCAAGTACAGGCTTTACAAGTCCCTCATAGTGTCTATTCTACTCTACGGCTGTGAGACTTGGACACTGCTTGCAGACTCAGAAAAGAAAATCCAGGCCTTTGAGAACAAGTGCCTGAGGAAGTTGCTCCGCATCTCGTACCGCGAGCACAAGACCAACGAATATGTACGGAGCATCGTCACTTCCCTGGTGGGCCCACATGAACCCCTTCTGGCAACCGTGAAACGGCGCAAGCTTGCTTGGTTTGGCCACGTGACCCGACACAACACCTTGTCCAAGACTATCCTCCAAGGCACTCTCGAAGGAAGTCGTCGGCGAGGTCGTCAGAGAAAGAGTTGGGTCGCAAACATAAAAGAATGGACCGAACTCGAGATGTCAGACTTGCTTGCCACCGCCCAAAATAGAACTCAGTGGAGAGCACTGTCTGTTGCTGCTGCCTTTCAGTCCCCCCAACGCCCAGTTCGGGCAAGGGACTGATGATGATGATGATGATGTCACCATACAGAACAGAAAGATTGAGGTAACAAACTGGGAGGCCTTAAAATAATCTCAGCCGTTCTTTGGCTAAAGCCAGCATGTCTTTTTTTTTTTCTTTTTTTTTTTCTTTTTTTTTTTTTTTTTTTTTTTTTTTTTTTTTGGGGGGGGGGAATAAAATGTTGTTTGTATAACAATGAAATCTCGCTTAAAAAAGAACATACTAGCTTTTTCCAAATAACGGCAGAACTGGAAAAAACGTTGCGCAATAAAATCGTGTGATACTCAGTCTAATTGGACTAATTGAAGTTTATTGTCCCACTGGCACCGAAGTGATCGGGGAGAGATACTCAGTGTTGTCTGACACACTTAATCCTGTTATAAGAGGGTGACGGGGGGTCTCTAGAGAACAGACACACAACGGTTGTGTCATTTAAAAGTGTTATTCTGGGTATCATGAAAAACAGCCCATTGTTTCTTTCACAAATCGACACAAATAAACATACCCCCAAAATAAAATAGTGTAATTGAAAAGTTCGAAAACATTACACGAAAAGAAAACTGAGAAGAAAAAAAAATCACGACTGTAGGTGGCAAGCATATAAAACCTCTTTAATTTCAGAACTAAAATAGCTTGAATCTATAATCGAGTTGAAGAGAAATGGTTCGATCATGTTAGCCTAAGGGTAGTGCCCGATAAGCTTGACATCTCAGTCGCCAAGCTTATCGGGCACTACCCTTAAGCTATCGTGGCCGATCGATCTCCCGCAGGTGGCGCTAATAGGTAAAGCGGGGTGAAACAGAAAATGCTTTTTAAAAAAGCCTCATCTCACCTGCCACATTGCTATTTTGGGAGAGAAAATATCGACTAATAGCATCCCATTATTATTAGCCTCAATCCTCAATAGAATTCATTGTAAATAATCGTCGTACTTAGTTTTGCGTGACCTGTTTGGGATCGAAAATACTGCCGACTGGTGTTTTGCAGGGACTAAAACAGCGAAGAGTTATTTTCAATATCACTCCCCAGTGGAATTCCGTTTAAATCCGATCATCACTGTATATTTAGTGACCTGTCTCGGGGATAAAATAATATTGATGTTTTGTGTGTGTGTGTGTGTGTGTGTGTGTGTGTGTGTGTGTGTGTGTGTGTGTGTGTGTGTGTGTGTGTGTGTCTCTGTGTGTGTGTGTGTGTGATGGTCTGTGTTTGTGGGTGTGGGTGTGTGTTTGTGTGTGTGTTTTGTCGTTGTTGTTGTTGTTGTGTGTGTGTGTGTGTGTGTGTGTGTGTGTGTGTGTGTGTGTGTGAAGGGGGGGGGGGGGTGCGTGTTTGTCTGTGTGTGTGTGTGTGTGTTTTGTTGTTTTGTTGTTGGTGGTGGTGGTGGTGGTGTGTGTGTTGTTGTTGTTGTTGTTGTGTGTGTGTGTGTGTTTTGAAGTAAAACTCAGTGAATCGAGAATGTAACTAACAGAATTTAAAAAAAAATAACCCCTTTTCTTTTCCTGTTTTTAACCAGTGAATCTGCTTACAGATCAATGACCTGAGTCCACCATTCTTTCACGGAAGAAGCATTCTATCTTGAAGAAAGAGGACGGCTCCATTTAACTCATATCATACTGAGGCTAAAAGCTTCAAATTTGTACAGTGCCATATGCAAGCTACATTATAGTACTTACAGATAAGGATATAGACCAATGGCTTTAGTCCAAGGGTCGTGCCGGAATAGCTTGGCGCCTAGCGCAGGCGCCAAGCTATTCTGGCACTACCCTTGAACTATTTTAGTCAAACTTATTTCACACACTGGCGTATTCCGAATGATAAGGGCTAACTACGAAGGATGAAGAACAACGAGAAAGGTGCACGGCAGGCACTTGACAAATAAAATGCAATGCAATGGAAGTATGCATTGAATGTTCAGGAAAAGGTAAGTACTAACCCTTTGGGTGTTGGTAGAGCTTTTAGTCGCGACAATTCCTCAGTGCAGGAATCATCGCGACTAAAACTGCTAGGGCACGCAAAATGGTTAACTCATTCGCGGAGAGCCGCATCCGGATGCGACTGGCCGCGAATGAGTTAACCCACTAGATATGCCTCTACTGACGATACCATTCAGCGGTAAAGACCAGTGTGACCACGCATCAGCAGCAGTCTTGGGCCGTCAACGAGTCCAGTCTTTTCTTGCAAACTGTATCGTCAATAGAAAGTCAGTCAGTGTCTCTTTTACTAAATTATTCCAGTGTCGGCGAGATTTTTCTTTGATCGTTACACGTCTTTTCTGCATGGTAATCACCTAAGTACAAATTTGAGTTGCCCGTGTGTCAGACGGGGTCAGAAGTTCCTTATTGTGGACCGCCACCATGCCTTGCATTCCGGCATTTTGTGACCATGTGGCCTATGGAACCCTACAGTCAGACCAGGGCCATATTTGAAAATACAATACAATACAATACAATACAATACAATACAATACAATACAATACAATACAATACAATACAATACAACTTTATTGTCTGTTCGAGTCAAGGCACGACAGAAATTTGCCTTTCGGCTAGTCATGAAACAACAATATAAGACATTAACAAACGCTACAAGAACATATCATGAAAAATTATCATTGCAGCAATCTATCACAAGCAATCTGTCACAAGATGGGAGGTAATGTTAAGTAGATCATACTTATCGCGGCGTTATAAACGAGAGTTCAAAATCGAGACAGCAGTTGGAATAAAAGACTTCTTAAAAACATTCTTTTTGGCAAGTGGCATGTTGAAACGTCTGCCTGATGGTAGCATTTGAAACTGATCAGATAGTGCAAAGAAGTACCCAACGGAGAAAGAAACACGCTTAGAAAAAACGGTACAACACAATTTATTAATATTTCGGGTAAATACCCTTTGTCAAAATAGACAAACAAACAGAGACAGTATTTGCTACTTATCTTCAGATGCAGAAGGAATGTGGCCACATTCCTTCTGCATCTGAAGATAAGTAGCAAATACTGTCTCTGTTTGTTTGTCTATTTTGACAAAGGGTATTTACCCGAAATATTAATAAATTGTGTTGTATTTTGACAAAGGGTATTTACCCGAAATATTAATAAATTGTGTTGTACCGTTTTTTCTAAGCGTGTTTCTTTCTCCGTTGGGTACTTCTTTGCATTTCACACGCTTGGCAGTCACCTTTTTGGTCTGGATTGATCAGATAGTGGGTGACGAGGATCATTGACAATGCTAGCAGCTATCCTTCGGACAGCTCTATGGTACAGATCATCTACTGGGTAAATTCAGACATAACACTGAAGAAGAAGGCAATAAAGAACTGTCGACGTCACAGTAGCACTGGGTAAAGAACTGTTGGCTTCTTGTTATGGAGGCCCTTTTCATGGTTATTTTAACTCATTCTACCCCAGACACACCACAGCAAGATAAGAATCGACCATGATAGTTCAAGGGTGATGCCAGAATAGCTTGGCGCCTATGGGCGCCAAGCTATTCTGGCATCACCCTTGAACTATCATGGTGGATCTGTGTCCTGCACTGCAATGCAGTCTTCAGAGAACAATGGCAAAATTTGGGGATTTCGGTGATGGGGTAGATTGAGTTAAGAAAAAAACAAAGTAAGCAAGACGCTTGTGTAGACTCTGTCGCCGGAGTCAATATACTCATCAAACCGGCATGAGATGAAACGGATCATACGACATTGGGCTAAATACGTTAAATCATGAGTGGCGATGATTTGCCGAGCATCGACTTGCTTTTAACACACAATACAAGATCCTCGGAAGAGCCTCGGAGCCAGAAATTGTGTGTCAAAAACAAGTCTTGGCTAGTAAATCATCACCACTCATGGCTTTCAAATGTAATTTCTTTGTCATCACCAGTGTGTATTAGCGTGAATGTGTATGATTTGTTACAATAATACTGTTGTACTGACACTTCTGCTGATCAGTAATTTTGGACCTTTAACGGCTAAAGGTTCTTTTTTTTTACCGTATAAATATTGCACACGTTGCTGACAGACATCAGTGAGGCTTTGTTTGAAACGAACGACACCAACATGGAATTACAGCTAAATCATCACAGAGAACCTTGTAAGAATAAACAACACTCCAAACACCTCCAAGAGGCATAGATCCTCATGAGCCCCCTCCCGACCGCCCCACCCCCCGGGGGGGGAGGCTCATGAGGATCCATGACTCTTGGAGATGTTTAGAGTGTTGTCGACGCTTATACTTACTTACGCCTGTCACACCTCCCAGGGTATAGGTCGTCGACGAGAGACCTCCAGCGACTCCTATCCTGTGCTTCTCCTTTGATTTTACTCCAGGTGGTTCCCAGTCTCTTGATGTCTGCTTGGAGGTCTCGACGCCAGGTGTTTCTCGGCCTGCCTCTTTTCCTCTTTCCCTCGGGGTTCCATGACAATGCCTGCCTAGTGATACTGGAAGCTGGCTTTCTCAGACTGTGACCAATCCATCCCCATCTTCTTCGCCCAATTTCATTCTCTGCTGTTATCTGCTCTGTTCTCTCCCAGAGTCTCTGACGTTGCTGATCTTCTCTGGCCAGTGGATTTTCAAGATTCTTCTAAGGCAACTGTTTATAGCACAAGCTGTTTGTCAGTCGTGATCTCGCTCTTGGTCCTTGTCTGGAGTCGTTCGTTGCAAGCGTAACCTCACTAGCAACGCTTGGTTTGATGCACACTTGCCCCTTAACCCTTATCGGAGTACATCAGAGTGTGAAATAAGTTTGACTAATATAGTTCAAGGGTAGTGCCACAATAGCTTGGCGCCTTTAGGCGCCAAGCTATTCTGGCAGCACCCTTGAACTAAAACCATTGGTCTATATCCTTATCTGTAAGTACTATAATGTAGCTTGCATAATTATGGCAGTGTACAAATTTAAAGCTTTTAGCCTCAGTATGATATGGGTTAAAACTGAAGTTACAGAAATGCCGCAAGCAGTAGTAGTAGTTGTTGTTGAAATCGAAGGCTCAGCCGTGACAATGTGTGTGCGCTGGTCTGTGATTTCGGACCTTACGGCCTGCGGCCGTAAGGTCCAAAATCTCAGACCAGCTCACGTCAGTGAAAAGAAAAGACAAAAGGAAGCTGCGTCCGGTACCAGAGCCTTCCACTGTGTGAGGGTGTGGGGATGTGGGTGGGTGCGTGGGTGGGTGCTAAGAGGAAGGAGATGGAAAAGTCGGAATCCAGCGAACACATCTGGGTGGGTACCCAGATCAAGCCTCAACACAAACACACACGCTCACGCACGCTCGCACTCACACACGTACAAACACACACACACACACACACACACACACACACACACACACACACACACACACACACACACACACACACACGCACACACGCTCACCGGCACAAAGATACCTAGAAACACATTTCAGTCACCCATGCTTCCATCCACCCAAACGTCCGCACGTCCATCAGTCCATCCACCCATCCATGAATCCAATCATCCAAACATCCGTCCGTCTCACCCATTGAATCCATCCAACCGTTTAACAACCAACGCAATTATTAGTAATTTATTACAAACAGAGTTGATCAAATCGTTCTCATCCAAAAAGCAAGCTTCGTTTGGGTCGGTACGAGCAGGACACGGTCACTGATGCACTGACTGATGTGTCTGAAACAAACAGATGACGGCCGCGCAAAGTGAGAGGGACGACAATCGTAACAGTCGAGATGGCGCAGGTCACTGTGCTAGGCAAAGGTCCTCGAACCCAGGACGGCGGCAGTGGGCCCGCGCACGGCCGTGCGCGGGCCTACTGCCGCCGTCGTGGGCCCGAAGATGTTTTGTTGCTGGGGACCACTGTGCTAGGCAGGTTGCTCGGCCGTAGCGGGCAATGTTTTACGAAAGACTGCACTTACATCCTGCGCGAGCAGTTCAAGTACATCTTGCGCAAGGTGGTCCGCTTGACAGTCTTTTCCCTATGTGCGCTGGTCGGCTTACCAAGCGCTCAGGATAAAATAAAGAGAATCACTCAAGGGAAGACAAACATTCCAACAATAATTTAAGACAATCCCAACAAAGAAAGAAACGATTAGAAAACGCTTAGAAAAAATTACACAACAATAAACTGCGGTGTAAACGCGGGTTTTTTTTTTTTTTTTTTTTTTTTTTTTTTTTGGGGGGGGGGGGGGGGGGGGGTGGGGTGGGGGACTTTTCTTTGCTTTATACACGCTTGTCAGTCATCTTCATTTTTTTAATCTGAATTAAACGCAAAGTTGGATCCCTTTATCCCTTCCTTTGACACATGATCGTCCACCCATGACAATAACAAGACACTTACGTATACTCAGCACTACAAAAAGACACTTACCAAGTGTTCAGCGGCGGCCGTAGTAGCCGCCAAAACCGCCAAGACCACCAAATCCCAGTCCAATCCCTCCGTAGCCATAGCCCAACCCGCCATACAAGGGCAGTCCATAGCCATAGCCCAGGCCGCCATAGAAGGGCAGTCCGAAAGCATAACCACCGAAGCCTAGACCGCCCAGACCGCCGATGCCGAAGCCGCCGGCGGAAGCTGCAGCCACCAGAGCGAGGAGAAGGACCAGTTTGTACATTGTCGGCTGCGGGACCAAGAGAGGGTGGTGGTTGAGAAAACAGTGAGGTTTCGTTTGCAACGAACGAGTCGCAACAGCGAACGAGAGCGAACTCACAGCGGACAAATCCGGGCTCATGAGGATCTATGCCTCTTGGAGATGTTTGGAGTGTTGTCTGTGCTTATGCTGCTTATCCAGAGTGATTTGGCTCTCGTTCGTTGTTGGGAGTCGTTTGTCGCAAACGCCGAAATCTCACTATTACGTAGTGTATGATGAAACGACAGTGAGTTAACACATTTGAGACGCGCTGTATTCGGATACGCAGCATCAAGCGGCAAATCCGAAAGAATAACGTCCCGAAAAGATTTAACCCGTTCAGTGCCAGCTGTCGAAAACTGTTTCTGCAATCATCGTCAGTAAAAATTAAAACTTTAAAAGGCTGTCCCATGAACATAGACTCAAATTGGTATCAGCAAGCGGTATAGATCCTCATGAGCCCCCCGCGACTGCGGGGGCTCATGAGGATTTATGCCTCTTGCAGTTGGGTGGTGTTCAAATGTTCTCGGCGGTGAACGGGCCAGGAGTGGAATAAGCTGTGCCCCCTACACATTCACGCTGAACTGAGTTCAACTTCCGGTGAACACTTCTCAGTAGTGATCCTATCTGGACTTTCTAATTCGATTTTAACCCTTTGCGTGTCGGTAGCCGGATTTTGTCGCGCTGATTCCTGTAGGAATCATCGCGACAAAACCGCTACCGACAACCAAAGGGTTAACATATTTTGATCTTTTGGATTTGTTATGGGTCGTTTAACCACTGCACCGCAGACAAAAGTGAACGGCACCCAACTGAAAAAAAAAGTACAGATCTATGCCTCTTGCTGGAACCGCCGTGTGTCCACGATCCTTAGACGGCTGCTGCGGATCTTTGACGTTCAATTCACAACGATTTCTAGAACACAGTCTGCGTCCACTGGCAGTGAAATTTAACCCTTATCATTCGGAATACACCAGTGTGTGAAATAAGTTTGACTAAAATAGTTCAAGGGTAGTGCCAGAATAGCTTGGCGCCTCTAGGCGCCAAGCTATTCTGGCACCACCCTTGAATTAAAGCCATTGGTCTATATCCTTAATCTGTAAGTACTATAATGTAGCTTGCATAGGGCAGTGTACAAATTTCAAGCTTTTAACCTCAGTGTGATATGGGTTAACGTAAACGTTACTATAAACTTTACCAGCGGACAAAACGAAAGCAAGACTGACTGAACTTTGACGAAGCTGCTGACTGCAGGGCCAAGAAGGCTTGAAGCCGAGGTAGAAGTGATGTCTGGACACCGTTTCTCCGGCTCTTAAATACTACTCCGGTGATAACTCTCACTTCATCATTGTGTCACGAATGTCCATGATCAACCACTTCCTTCTGCAGGGGTGTAAGCATGTCGCTGACTGAAAAATTCCCCAGGCCAGTGAAACTGAGGTTGTTCAGTAATTATTTGGGTTATCGTATACTTCATAACATCAGGGCGCGGTTTACATCTTACATTATCATTGCGCACAGCTGGCAGAATGATATGCGAACTTAACTAAAAGCAAATCAAAGCTCGTAATGGCGGACATATTAGGATAGCGCTTTTGCTCTAAGCATCAAACGTGTTATCATTGTCGATCGAGCATGACAGCTCAGTGGTATAGTGGCGCAGGAAGATATTTTTCATTAAGGGGAGGGATGGGGGTTGGGGTGGGAAAGGGTGGGGGTCGAGGGGACCAGCCTTAAAAAAATCAAACATCAAAACCAAACACAACAACCAAAAATTATATTGTATTCCGACAAATATTTAATCCTAAAAGTAAGTAAATAAAAATTAAAAATCTTACTATTTTATCGCAGAACATATCGATCGGGGCAGAGGAGGCGGGGGGGGGGGGGGAGGGCGGAGGGAGGGGTGCGGGAGGGGGGGGGGGGCAAGGGGTACATTGGCCCCCTACTTACCTGCTTACTATTTTGCTGGGGGCATGGGCTTCCCACCCCCATCCATCTTCGCTCCCCCGCCCCACCCCCCGATTCCTACGCGACTGTCGTGATGCCTGCTTAGCCTGACGACCAAACAGGCGCCTAGATACAAGCATCATTGGCCGAAAGTATTGTATATTTTACGTTATATTGCAAATTGCGGTTAAAGTATTTCCTGGTGTGTACGAGGTGGAACTGACGTAAATTTGTAACATGCTAGTCTGTAATTTGGATCTTACGGCTCTGTAAAGTTCAAAGTCACAAGACCAGAGCGTTATTATTGACTCCCTTGACTGCTTTTGATCCTACCGTTCGACGGAAAAGACGCGTCAGTAGCAGTAAAAGAGTTAATTTGAAAACATCCGCTTTTGTGAAGCTCAGCTCAGCAAAACAACAATTTCCGGAAACCATCAAAAGCTGTGCGTCTTTTCACGCAAACAGTGGATGTAAAAAACGGACAAACAGGTGATATGTCGTATGTTTGTCCGGGCTTTTAATCCATTGTTTGCGTCAAAAGACGCGTAGATTGTTGTTGTTGTTGTCGTTGCTGTTGTTGTGTGTCACGATTGTGGTTGTGTTGTTCTGTGAGAGCATGCATGTGTTAATCGTAGGAAACGATCCGATATTTATTTGAGCTATCTTGGTAACGAATCGCGTACCTTTTTAGTAAGACTGATTCTCTATCGTTCGCGCAGAGAGCGAATTTGGCTTTGTTATGTTATGCTAAGATTAGTCCGGAAGTTTCTAGCAAAGTCGCACGGAGAAGAGCGGTCTATTTTTGTTATGCGTAGATTCGCTGAGAATAGATTAGAACGTTCGAGAGAAGTCGCGCTCTGTCGAGTGACCTTACATGTGACATGAAAGTGTAAGCAACATTTTGCAACACAAGTAGTAGAGCCGCTCTATTATTAGTCATAGTTGTTTTCTGTGCGCGTGAATTTAGCAGTCGGTCAGTGTGTTTTATGAAAAGTCGTGAACGGCCTGCCATACTCTTGTGTGACGTCATTACACACTGGGATTTGGGGCTGGAATTAGCAGTCAAATTTTTATAGACTATTGTAGTTATTCTAGAAAGTTCTTTTTTATTAATATTTATGAGTTTCAGTTACGTGTTCCGTTCTGATTGGTTGCGTTGTGTAAATTCGTTAGATTATTCTGGAAAGTTGTTCTACTATAAAAGATTGTGCTAGGAAGCACGTGAGTACATTGTCATGCATTATCAGTTGTAGGGACACACAGATTATCGTAGGTACGTGGCCCGTATAGGGTGTACATTGTGAGAGACGCAGCCGGCGTAACGGTGGTGTACGTTGTATGAGAAACGCTTTGTGTCGCCAGTGTTGACATATTTTTGAAGAGACATTGTATCAGTGGTGGTGCATTTGGGAATGCATTGTGTGGAGATCGCATCGCTGAAATAAAGTATTGTTGGAACTGTTACTCCAGTATTGTCTACAACCTTAAGCCACGAGTGACGTAACATTGTGTGTCTTTGTTTTTGGGGGTTGTGTGTGTGTGTGTGTGTGTGTGTGTGTGTGTGTGTGTGTGTGTGTGTGTGTGTGTGTGTGTGTGTGTGTGTGTATCCGGAGGCGGCACGTCTCGAATGAGTTAATCCCCTTGACCACTGAACGATACCGTTCGGCGGAAAGATTTGTAACTACGCGTCAGCATAGACCTTTTGACATCGGAGCGCACATGTTTTCCAAATATAATATCCTGATAAAAACACTTGTTTATACCACTATAAACTTTCAATCGGAGCGCACATGTTTTCCAAATATAATATCCTGATAAAAACACTTGTTCAGTTATACCACTATAAACTTTCACATTGTACGAGTGTCTTGAAAGTATATCGTGTTAGGTCAACTGGCACTGAATGATATTTGTTCTAAGATTGGTGGTTCTAAGTGGTTCTTTGTGAAGATATTTGCGAAAAACGGTGTGCGCTTCGATGTCAAAAACCTATAGCAGCCAAGGATATCCACCTGGCTCCTTTAACCATTTAGCCCCGGGACCCTGCAGCATGAGATGGATTGATCATGATAATAGTGCCGGATGAGCTTGGCGCCTGAAGGATGAATGGATGTGTGTGTGTGTGTGTGTGTGTGTGTGTGTGTGTGTGTGTGTGTGTGTGTGTGTATGTGTGATGGTGTGTGTGTGTGATGGTGTGTGTGTGTGTGTGTGTGTGTGTGTGTGTGTGTGTGTGTGTGTGTGTGTGATGGTGTGTGTGTGTGTGTGTGTGCGTGCGTGCGTGCGTGTGTCTGTATGTTTAAGGTAGCAGATACAGTGGGCAAAGGGTCAAAATTCATGTTTTGGAAGTAGTGTTTAATACATATTTCTTTCAATAGAAAAATCATTTTTGCATCATTCTCTAACAGGTTTTTATTCACAATTTGATAGTTTTTTTGTTATGAATTTTTTCGTAGGGTAGGGTGTCGACAGTTTTGGTCCGAAAAACAAGATGGCAGCTGAGAAATCTATTTTGTCTTCAGTAACACCGTTTAGCTTGAAATAATGAGCCTCTCCCTGCAATTACTAAACTCCAAGGGAAATAATGAGCCTCTCCCTGCAATTAATACACCCCGAGAGTTACTGTTTCTTTGCAAATGGCCACCTCCATGTGAAAGCATGTGATTCTTGACTGGGATTATTATATTCATCGTGTGTTGTGATAGTTTGATCATGTCTACAGATCTCAAAAGGAGAGGTGAGAAGCGTAAGAAGAAGAAACCTCCTAAAAATAGATTTGTCAAGGCAAAACGAGTCTCTGAAAATGCTAGCTTTGATCAGAACGATGACAATGAACCCACATCATCGCAAAACATAAATAATAGTGCAAGTGCCGAACAATCTCAAGACACTGCCACGCCCACTTCGACATGTTCTGAAAGAAAGCTGTCTGGCATTTACAAGCTATATTATGAATCTGAAACTAGTGAAAGTGAAACAAGTGAGGCAGAGACAGAAACAGTAGAACAAGATTCTGTACATGGAAATAGGATAATTGATATTGAACTGCTAGGACAGAACATCTCCTCTCAGCTGGTGTGCAGTTTATGTCATAGTGAAGTTTCACTAATAGAATTACAGAGGGAAGGTTTAGCAAGCACATTTGCTTTTCACTGCAGCAATGCTAGATGCAAAGGGGGGCAATCTTTTCCTTCCTGTCCACAAATCCAAACAACAACAAATCTTACAGTAAATTCAATCAATAGAAGAGCCACATTTGCGATGCGTTGCATAGGCTGTGATCATAGTGATCTTAGAACATTCTGTGGTATGATGAACATGCCACCCCCTGCTGCAAAGAATACTCATCAGTGCATTATGGACACTTTAGTTTAGAAAAGACTACAAAATGCACCATGGAAGAAAGCATGAAAGATGCTGGAAAAAAAGAATATGATCTTGCAGATGAAATAGAAGATGACCAGTGCCGTAACATAGATGTAAGCGGTGATGGTACCTGGATGACTAGGGGTCATTCTTCAAAGATAGGGGCTGCAAGTGTCATTGGGTGTGTAACTGGGAAGGTGTTGGGCATGGGAACAAGGTCAAAAGTGTGCAAATCCTGTGAAAAGTATGAAAAGGTAGATAAAAACAGTGAAAAATATCAGACATGGCAAGCCAATCATGCTGACAGCTGTACAAAAAATCACACGGGCACATCAGGGTCTATGGAACAAGGCATCATCAAAGACATATTCTGTTCCTCTGTTGACAATCACAAACTCAGATACACTAGATATATTGGTGATGGTGATACACACTCTTTCAAATGTGTACATGATGCAAAACCCTATGGCGAGGAAATACAGGTTGAAAAAATTGAATGTGTCGGGCATATTCAGAAACGAATGGGCACACGACTGCGACAGCTGAAAAAAAACATGGGAAACAGGAAATTAGCAGATGGAAAAACAATTGGAGGGAAAGCTAGGCTGACAAAGGATAAAATAGATAGCATTCAGACTCATTATGGAAATGCAATCAGGGGAAATAAAAATAATTTAGTGGCAATGAGACAAGCAGTATGGGCCATCTTCTTTCATTACAATTCAACAGATGTTGAACCAACGCACAATTTTTGCAAAGATTCTTGGTGTCCATACAGACAAGCAGTTGCATCAGGCACTGTAGACAGGTACAGGCACACTTCTAGTTTACCTAGGGCAGTTTTAGATGAAATTAAACCTATTTTTAAAGATTTATCAAACACACAGCTCTTGAAAAAGTGTCTTGAAGGTTACACTCAAAACGCCAACGAGTCGCTCAATGGACTTATTTGGAAATATTGCCCCAAAAGAGGTAATCATGGACTTGTTTCTGTAAATACTTCAGTCCATATTGCTGTAGCAGTCTTCAATGATGGAGCTTCAGCTCTGGGAAACATTCTGTCTAAACTGGGATTGTGTGTTGGCAAATTTACCAAAGACTTTCTGATGTTGAAAGATACTTTGCGCGTTCAAAATGCTCAGCGTCAAGCCAACAGGGCAACATATCAGCAACGAAGAGCGAGGAGAAGGTGCAGGCTGGCACTGGAGGACCAGCAGGATGAAGCTGAAGGATTTCCTTACTTGGCAGGGGGGCATTAGTGGACATAAGGTAGGATCATGTGCTGTTTTGTGTATTATTTTTCCTTCGCCGAAGTTTGCGAAAATTGCCAGGTATTGTTCATTTTTCCCACACTGTACTCACAAATATTAACCAATTACCATAATATTTGGTGTGCAGCTTCTTCATACCAATACCTAGCTATTGTCATACCAAAATTAGTATAGCTGTTTTTGTTTTTTTGATATTAAATTTTTTAATTAACAAAATTACAAACTTGAAGTGTCAAATTTCATGTGCCTGTACAAAACAAACAAATACTGATATAAAAATTCTGGTATGACAAAAGCTTCATTTTATGGTGTAGTTTAAAACTAAAAAAGAATTAAGGGGAAAAAAACAACTGTTTAGAATTGGCACTGGCAAAAAGTTTGGGTTTTTGGGCCGTTGAAAATTTAGAATAAATTAGCATAATTAATTAAAATTAATATTAAAACTTTAAACTGTATCAAACAAACATTTTTCCTAGTTGCAGACATGTCTCCTGCAATACCATGCCAAATTTCAAGCATGTAGCTTGAATATATCTCTTGTTAGAAAAATAAGAAAAAATGAACCGTCCAGCCACCGTATCTGCTACCTTAACCTACTTCTGATTTGCGAAAATCGACTGTTCCCAGCAGTTTGACTTTGAAAGTGACAGAGATGGAAGGTGATTGTTTCAATACCTTGATCAACCCTGATCACTTCCTATCGTTTAGAAACATAGCGTTGTATGGGGGCTGATCTTTGCAGGCAAACGATACACAGCCCGCTGGGGGCTGAGCAGGATCTATATCGTCATGCATACGGAAGAAGCAAAGCGTGCACGTGTGTGTACTGACATATTAGCTGCTTATTTGCTAGCACATCTTTCATGTTTCCGCCGTAGATTTGATCTCAAGTGTAATAAATTTTCTTTTACTTCCTTCAACCACTTTAACTCATTCGAGACGTGACACCTCCAGATACGCGGCATATGCCGAAGGCGGCACGTCTCGAAGGAGTTAATGCCCTTGACTACTAAACGGTACCGTTCGGCAGAAAGAGTTGTAACTTCGCGTCTTTTCCGCCGAGCGCTGTAGTCAGTATGGACCATTGTGCGGAGCGCACATGTTTTCCATATATTTCCGTATAGAAATACTTTTCTATACCACATTAAGAACAAATATCATTTAGTGCCGATTGATCTAATATGGGTTGTTTTTACATAACGCCTATGAGTTGTTGATTTAGCTGTGTAGTAGCAAAACATTGGAGAATAAACAACAAGAAGCTATTTTCAGTACCCTTATAGAGCCACCGGCGGGAAACAGCCAGACTTTAACCCATAAATTCCTGATATGCTACGAAAGGACGTGGATAGACCATGATAGTTCAAGGGTGGTGTCAGAATAGCTTGGCGCCTACAGGCGCCAAGCTATTCTGACACCACCCTTGAACTATCATGGTCGCGGAGCTGTCTCCAGGACTGTGTCGTAGACCCCAAAAGATACCTTAAAATTTATTTTGATAATTTCATCCGCAGGATGCAATGAGTTAATATCTCGAGGTCAAGCATGCAGACGGCGTGTATGCCTGTGCTGTTGCAGGTTTAAAGACTTGTGCAACTTACTCGGCATTCACGCGGCGCAAATGGATCTTCGTTGTACTGGGCTGAAAATGTCTGGGGCACACTTAGCGATGTAAAATCAGTCATTCATAAACACATTACGAAATCTGACGACTGTATAGCAAAACTGACACGTTGCTCGAGTGTCTTGAAAGTAGGCCCTATGTCGTATTAGGGCAACTGGCACTGAATGATATTATTCTAAGATTGGTAATTCTAAGTAGTTCTTTGTGAAGATATTCAACTTGCGAGAAACATTGTGCGCTTCGATGTCAAACAACCTACAGCAGCCAAGGATATCAACCTGGCTCCTTTAACCCTTTTAGCCCCGGGGCCCTGCAGCAGGAGATGGATTGATCATGATAATTCAAGGGTAGTGCCGGATGATGAGCTTGGCGCCAGAAGGATGAATGGATGTGTGTGTATGCCGTGTGTGTGTGTGTGTGTGTGTGTGTGTGTGTGTGTGTGTGTGTGTGTGTGTGTGTGTGTGTGTGTGTGTGCATGCGTGCGTGTGTCTGTGTGTTTAACCTACTTCTGCGGATTTGCGAAAATCGACTGTTCCCAGCAGTTTGACTTTGAAAGTGACAGAGATGGAAGGTGATTGTTTCAATACTTGATCAACCCTGATCACTTCCTATCGTTTAGAAACATAGCGTTGTATGGGGCTGATCTTTGCAGGCAAACCATAGAAAAATTATACAGCCCGCTAGGGGATGAACAGGATCTATATCGTCATGCATACGGAAGAAGCAAAGCGTGCACGTGTGTGTGTATTAGTTGCTTATTTGCTTGCACATCTTTCATGTTTTCGCCGTAGATTTGATCTCAAGTGTAATAAATTTTCTTTTACTTCCTTCATCCACTTTAACTCATTCGAGACGTGACGCCTCCGGATACGCGGCATAAGCCGCGTATCCGAAGGCGGCACGTCTCGAAGGAGTTAATGCCCTTGACTACTAACCGGTACCGTTCGACGGAAAGAGTTAGTCACTACACGTCTTTTCCGCCGAGCGATGTAAAATCAGTCATTCATAAACACATTACGAAATCTGACGACTGTATAGCAAAACTGACACATTGTTCGAGTGTCTTGAAAGTATGTCGTATTGGGGGTCAACTGGCCCTGAATGACATTTGTCTTAAGACTGGTATACAAAAAAAGTGGTCCTTTGTGAAGATATTTGCGAAAAACATTGTGCGCTTCGATGTCAAAACAACCTCAAGCAGCCAAGGATATCAACCTGGCTCCTTTAACCATTTTAGCGCCGGGACGCTGCAGCAGGAGATGGATTGATCATGATGAATCAAGGGTAGTGCCAGATGAGCTTGGCACACTACCCTTGAATTATCGCTGGCACTACCCTTAAATTATCATGATCAATCCACCTTCTACAACTGAAGGCGCAAAGCTCATCTAGCACTACCCTTGAATTATGATGATCAATCCATCTCCTACAACTGGTACATAGTCGTTTGGCAACACCTCCAAATTTTGAGAAATTGGACCTTGGGGCTAAAAGTGTTATGTTTTCGATGATTAAAAAAATGTTGCGTTTTATGTGTAGCCATCGGTACTGTGCTCAGCAGATCTACCAGTGGCTGCATACACAAGGGCTTTAAACAGCTCGTGAGGATCTAAGTGCATCTTGCAGATGGAAGGTTGACTTAGTGCTTGAGATACATGTATGGAACAAATCATAGATTCATGGTTGAGATTTGTTTCAACTTCCTTCTTCCGTTTACGTAGGCGCTCTCTCTCTCTCTCTCTCTCTCTCTCTCTCTCTCTCTCTCTCTCTCTCTCTCTCTCTCTCTCTCTCTCTCTGTGTATATATACATAATTCAATACTTGGTAACGTCAAACGGCGACAAGACTTAGAGTCAGCTCAAGTGGAAAGCTTGTGGGTAGAAGTGAAGACATCTAAATCACCCCCCCCCCCCACCCCCCCCCCCCCCCCCCCCCCCCCCCCGTCCTCATTGGCTTTATTTATAGAAATCCCGCAGCCAGCTGGGACTGGTATGATGACTTCGTAGCAATGATGGATAGCGTAAATCAAAATAAAGCTGATGTTGTTCTTTTGGGCGATTTTTAATATTGATCTTTCTAAATCTAAAGGGTCCAATGCTGCATGGGCGTCAACAACAGCACTATTCGGTTTAGAACAGTTAATTAAAAATCCCACTAGAACCACATGTACATCCTCAAACCTGATTGATCATATTTATGTGACAAATGATGATAAAATATCAAATGTACATGTTCCCTCCTTGGCTGTCAGTGACCATAACCCAGTATGTTGCACAGTCTCCATGAAACTAGACAAAGAGAACAAAAAAAGACATAAAACAATTAAATATCGTTCTTTCAAAACATTTAATAACGGCGACTTTCTGCGGGATCTGCGCAATACTCCTTTCAGGGACGTGTATAACCACACTTCTCCTGACAGTGCCCTGTCGTACTGGATGGATCTATTCCTTGGAGTCCTAAATAAGCATGCGCCCATACGAGAAAAACGAGTTAAGCACTCTACCCTGCCACCCTGGTTAACAGTAGATGTCAAACAGGCCATGTCATTTAGAGACAAACTTAAGAAAGAAAAACAGTTTGATGAATATAAGAAACAACGAAATCGTGTTAAATACTTAGTGAGAGCGTCAAAAAAACCTGTTCTTCCAGGAAATGATTAGGGACAAAAAAGATACAGCATCGGTGTGGAAAGCCCTGAACGTTATAACAAAGGGTAAATCAGCCCCTGAAATACCATCCCATTTGTCAGCTGATATATTAAATAAGCACTTCCTATCGACAGCTGAAACACATGCTCAGTCAGCTGCAAGTAGTAACACAGAGTACCAAGTTCCTAGTGTACTGGAAAAATACTGTGAGGCCAAAAATATACTGCAGACATTCATCATTCCTGATATTACCGTCGCTGAAGTCGGCAAATTCATCTCTAGCATGCCGAACAAAAAGTCCACCGGGATGGATGGTATAGACAACAAAATTCTGAAAATGTCACTACCATATACGGTAGAGGCACTCACTTATATCTTTAACCTCTGTATAAAACACAGCACATTTCCAACTATTTTCAAAAAGGCCAAGGTAATTCCAATCCCTAAATCAAAAGATCTTGAAGATGTCAATAACTACCGTCCTATCTCACTTTTGTCGGCCCTGTCAAAGCCCCTTGAAAAACACATACAAAAACACCTCCTCGATTTTCTAGAAAAGGGCAATTTCATAAATATTTATCAGTTCGGCTTTAGACCGAAACACTCACGTCAGTCAGCACTGGCACACATTGTAGACAGCTGGCTGGAATCAATAAATAAAAACCTGATGTCTGGAGCTGTTTTCTTAGACCTACAAAAAGCATTTGATCTTGTCGACCATCACATTCTCTTAAAGAAGCTAGCAGCATACCATATAAGTGAAACTGCCATAGCATTTTTTAGATCATACCTAAAAGACAGAAAACAAAAGGTATATACTCATGGAAAATACTCTAAACAAGGACAAGTTAACTACGGTGTCCCCCAGGGGTCGATCTTGAGACCTCTTCTATTTATAATATTCATTAATGATTTGCCTTTGCATATTACTAACACTGATGTTAATTGCAACCTGTTTGCGGACGAAACGAGCCTCCATGTTTCGGGTTAAAAAAAACAGCTGACATTACCATTAGCTTACAAAGTAGTCTCAGCGAGGTTTCCGACTGGTGTAGAGAGAATCATATGGTTCTTCATCCAGGAAAAAAAAAGAGTATTTTAATCACTACACGACAAAAACACCAACGCCGACCACAGCCGTTACATTTACAACTGAACGCTAAACCGATAGAACAAGTCACAGAGCGTAAATTCTTGGGAATACACGTTGACGAACAATTATGTTGGGAGACGCATATAAATACAGTCTGTAAAACCATTGCTAAAAACACTTTCCTGTTGTCCCAGCTTAGACAAGTAACCGATACACATACTCGTAAACTGTTTTTTCATGCCCATATCAAGTCTCACGTTGATTATGTCTCCACAGTGTGGGACGGTTGTAGTGATGTTCACATGAACAGGTTAAACTCTATATATAAAAGAGCTGTCAAAATGATTGATATGCGGCCCATTCCTACCACAGACAAATTTAGACATCTAAACATTCTCGGCCTGCGTCAACAACTTAGTTTCAACAAATGCATCCTCATGCACAAGATATTAAATAACATGACACCGCAGTATCTAACCACCAAATTTGTGCCACAGCAAGAACGCGAACGGTCCTCAAGGAACAATACTTTACCCCTACCTCTGCCTAGAATTGACCTCTTTAAAACTAGTTTATCCTTTTCTGGACCGTTTGTATGGAACACTATTCCTGCACATTTGAAGACTATAGCCTCACTTGGAATCTTTAAAACGAAACTTTTCGATTACCTGATGAGCCAAACATAACAACACTGGGCATTTAAACAAACCCTGATGGTTAATGCTTTTATGTAATATAATTATGCATTTATCTATATTGTTGGTGTGTGTGTGTGTGTATGTGTGTGTGTGTGTGTGTGTGTGTGTGTGTGTGTGTGTGTGTGTGTGTGTGGTATAAGATGAATGTTAAGTGTTATTATTATTTTGTGTCATTTTTTAAAAAATTTTTATTGTTGCATGAAATAATATGTGTAAATATAATTCTTTATTATTATTATTATCTTTTAATCTATTTTATCTTGTAGATGTTAGCAACGGCAAGTTTGTAAAATGACGATTTGTTTCTGTCAAAACTTTTTACCGTTGATAAATAAAGTTTCATCATCATCATCATCATCATCATCATCATCTCTCTCTCTCTCTCTCTCTCTCTCTCTCTCTCTCTCTCTCTCTCTCTCTCTCTCTCTCTCTCTCTCTCTCTCTCTCTCTCTCTCTCATACATCATTGAGACCCTTACTTATATTTACAACTTATGTATTACAAAAAATGTATTCCCTACAGACCTTAAAGTCGCAAAATTCGTTCCACTGCCAAAATCAAAAGATCGTACTGACCCTAACAATTATATACCCATTTCTCTGCTGTCAGTATTATCTAAGCCCCTCGAAAGGCATATTCATAAACATCTGTCTGACTACTTAGAATCACGAAAGTTGCTCCATTCGTCTCAGTCAGGATTTCGCCCTCGGCTCTCATGTCATACGGCTCTGAGCAGATTAACAGACACATGGCTTTCAAATATGAATAATTCGCAGTTGACAGGTGTAATTTATCTTGACTTTAAAAAGGCTTTCGACTTAGTCAACCATACAATATTGATTTCCAAACTTAAACATTATTTTCGAAATGACATGGCTGTTTCGTTGTTTACGTCATACCTCGAAAACAGGAAACAGAAAGTAATTGTAAATGGAGCCTACTCTTCTACTAAACATGTTAAACTCGGAGTTCCGCTGGGGTCAATTTTAGGTCCTCTTTTATTTTGTATTTACATAAATGAACTACCTCTAAGTCTCACCTACGAAGCAACACAGTGTGATATGTTCGCCGATGATACCTCGATCCACACAGCTAATAAAGACATAAGTGGCGCAGTGGTAAGACGCCTGCCACCAATGCTAAAGGTGCGAGGTTCGATTCCGGGTTTCGGCGTTGGATTTTTCTCCTCTAGTAAGTGTCACCGTTAATTCGGGCGGACCGTCGGGGGTTCTTTCTCCGGGTACTCCGGTTCTTCCACCTCCTCCACTTTGGTACCGGTTTCAGGCCACGTTATAAATTTCAAATACAAACGATCAAAATTTCCGAAACCTCAGTAGCTGAGCTGACCCTTTGCACCACGTGAATGTCCTGTGTCTGTGCCTTCAGAGTGAATGCGTGTGTGTCACGTGAGCGTGCGTGTTGGGTTTAGTTCGCGGCGCTTTGAGTCGATTCGCAGAATTGGATAAAAAGCGCCTATATAATAACTGGTATTATTATTATTATTATTATTATTATTATTATTATTATTATTATTATTATTATTATTATTATTATTATAAGTGTAGTTGAAAACGGCCTTCAACAAAGTCTCGATGATGTAGCAGCATGGTGTAAAGTCAACGCTATGATTCTGCATCCTACTAAAACAAAATCTATGATTATTGCAACACGCCAAAAGCATCAGTTGAAACCATTAAAGCTTAATTTATCACTCGGCAACGAAATCATAGAGCAGGTAGCCGAACATCGTCTTTTGGGGGTCACAATTGATAGTCAGCTGAGGTGGCAGATGCACATTGACAATGTCTGTAAAACGGTCTCTAGAAATGTCTTTATGTTATTGAAATTAAAGTATTACACAGATAGTGAAACCAGAAAATTGTTCAGTAATGCACACATCATGTTACATATAAACTACGCATCGACGGTGTGGGATTGTTGCAGTGATGTACACTTAAAAAGACTAAATTCCTTACATAGGAGAATGGCTAAATTAATTCTTCCCGACCCGCACTTGACGACCGAGGAAAAACTCAGTAAAGCTGGATTTCTACCCCTTCAAAATCACTTTAAATTTAACAAAGGGGTACTGATGTTTAAAGTGTGGAACCATAGCGCTCAAGAATATCTAACAGATCTGTTTAACAAATCAGACTCCTGCTATGGGAATATGAGGGGTCTTTATATTGTTCCAAAACCCCGAATAGATATATTTAAATCTACTTTGTCATTTGCGTGTTCCACACTGTGAAACTCACTCCCACATCACGTTAAAGCCACTCCGACATTATCTCGTTTCAAGACAAGTCTTTATAGATACCTGATATCAATCAAATAACAATATCTAGTTATACGTAGACACACGAATGAATGTGTATATTCTAACAGTCATGTGTGTGTGTGTGTGTGTGTGTGTGTGTGTGTGTGTGTGTGTGTGTGTGTGTGTGTGTGTGTGTGTGTGTGTGTGTGTGTGTGTGGACGCGCGCGAGTGCGTTTGTGCGTGTATGCGTGTGTTTGTGTTTAGTGGACTATATATTTTGTATCACTGTGCTTTGATGTCCCTGTTTTATGTATATTTTGTACTGAGTTAATCGTAGTTGTAGCAACGGCAGGTACGAAAAATGACATAGTCACTGACTGTGTTAATATCTTCACCGTTGTAAAATAAAGATTCATTGATTCATTGATTCTCTCTCTCTCTCTCTCTCTCTCTCTCTCTCACACACAACACACACATACACACACACACACCGTCACACACACACACACACACACACACACACACACTAAACACACACAAAACGCGGGCGCGCACGCAAACATACACACATGCACACACAGAACACACATACACACGTGTACATACACACACCCACCCACCCACCCACCCACCCCCACCCCCCCCACCCCCCCCCCCCCCACACACACACAAACCACATGCATACAAACAAACACACACACACACACACACACACACACACACCAGGGCCGGACCTGGGAAAAGTCGATGGGGGGGTTACAGATTCAGTATAAAGCGAAGGCGCGAAGCGCCGAGCCTTCTAGGGGGGTCCGGGGGCATGCCCCCCCCCCCCCCCCCCCCGGAATTTTTTTTTTTTCAAGGATGCAAAATGGTGCAATCTGGTGCAATCTGAGCCTTGAAAAAGCCATTTGTGATGGTCTGGGGACTTTGAGCTTTTTGAACAATCGAACTGACAAACTCTGGGGTACAAAAATTATCACCTGCCCCTCCCTTAAAAAAAACACCCACACCCACACCCACACACACACACACACACACACACACAAACATTTATTTATCAACAGAGATGTTTTGTATACTATTATTATTCACTACTTTTCGTTGATCGTTAACGGTATAAAGCTTTACCTTGTAGTTTATGAACATCAGGGCCCTGCTTTCACTTCAGTTCAGTCTTGCTGCACTAGGTTCCTCGGCATTAGTACCATTTGTGAATTGTATCTTCTGGCAAAACAGTTCACTGCCTCTTTGAAGTCAATATCAACATCCCTGTGCACTTTCAGTAAAGCAAGTGCATTGAGTCTCTGTTGCCCCATTGTAGAGCGCAGGTAGTTTTTCAGGTTGCGCAACTGACTGTTTGAACGCTCACACTCGGCAGTAGTGACAGGCAGGGTGCAAAGGTTCTTTAGCATGATGAACAGGTTGGGATAAAAATCCCTGTCACAGTGTTTCAGTGCTTCTGATGCCGTGGATGGGATGATAGCTGTCGCATTCTCAGCAGCACTTCGCCATTTGCAAACCCACCGTTGGTATTCTGCATCAAGGGTAGCGTTGTCTGGTAGGTCAGACTCCCACAACATTGCCAGTGTCTTCACCCCTTCTGGAAGCTGCATGAAACCATCCTGGTTGTCTATTAAAGTGCTTGGCACCAGACAGAGACCATCAACTGCTAGGTCAGCATTTTTGAACCTCGAGTCCAATTCGGTTGACAGGTGTTCCAAGAAAGGAATGGCAATGCTAATCTTGAAATATTCTTCTGGAGTGGCCGCAGGTTGGTTGTCACGGAGAGTCTGGCGGGATGCTTGACGAGGAACAACAACATCAGTTGTCAAAGCATTTGCCATTTTGCTGACTTCACCAAACCAGGCAACGAACGCTGTGTCGACATCTCTTCTAATAGAAGACATGCAGTTACTGACCTCTTTGATTTCCCTGTAGGCATCGACAACATCTTTTGTTCTTTTCTGGAGCTTCACTGTCAAGGGTTTTAAGTAACGCAAACAATTGCGGACGACAACGAATGCAACGAGGAAAACACTGCTGCTCAAGGTGTGGAGAAAGCCAGTTGCCTTGGTCAATGTCTCACTGTCCCAATTGTCACTGTCTTCACACATTTGTCCCAAACAGTCGTGAACAACCAGGAAGAGAGATGTGTAAACCTCCAGTGCTTCATGTTTTTCTACCCATCTTGTTCTGCACAGATCAACAAGCTTTGTCTTTGTCGTGTCAGGCTGAGATGCTTCGATGGTATCTTCAAGTTTTCGTTGTCTCTTTGGAGAGTTTGAGAAAAACAGTGACAGTTCCCTCAGTGCTCCCATCATGTTCTTCACTGCAGGCAAGCCGCATGCTTTTACAATGCAGAGACTCAAGCTATGGGAAGCACAGTGAAAGTACAGTGCTTTGTTGTTCCTTGCTTGAAAACGTGCCTGCACTCCTTTAAACTTTCCTGCCATGTTTGCGGCCCCGTCATAACCTTGTCCTCTAACATTGTTGAAATCAAGCCCCCACAAGCCCAGACACTCAACAATCTTGTTGTAAAGTGTTTCACCTGTGGTATCTCTGCACTCGACAAAAGCCAGGAACTCTTCACGAACTTTCAGACTTCCATCGACGAATCTCAATATAATTGAAAGTTGTTCCCAGTTTGAGCTGTCTGTGACTTCGTCAGCAAGCACGGTAAACTGTTTTGCTGCAATAATTTCTGCAAGAATCTTGTTGCGGATCTGATCACCAAGAACCTCTATCAGTCTGTTTTGTGTACTTTTTGAAATGTATGTGGCCTTCTTATCGCATGTATCTAGATGTTTCCGGAGAGTTTCATCTCCTGCATTGATGCACAGATTCAAAAGGGCATTGAAATTGCTTCTGTTCTCACTCTGAAGAATGCCATCATCACAGTTGCCCCTCAGAGCTAACCCCTGTCTTCCACACACTTCAACAATCCTGAAGAGGCTTGTCAGAACTTGTCGATTTGCAGCGATGTTTTCTGCATTTTTCTGATTGATTTCACTGGCGATGCTCTGCTCTGGTTTATCCATGATTGTCAAAAACTGCTCTCCATTTGCCATTGCATCTTTGTGGTATTGTAATAACGAGTGCTTTTTGATCTGATCACAGGCTTTATTCCAGTTCTTGCATGGCGTCTTCACAAACTTGCCCAGGTTTTCAGTAGACTTTGCAAATAATAGGCAATACTTGCAGTAAGCCCCATCCTCGAAAGGAGAATACACAAGCCAGGAGTACTTTTGCAACCACTCATGCTGAAATTTTCGGTTCTTGTTGTTTATCACTGTTGTTGGAAACTGAAAACCAGGTGATGGTCTCCAGTGTTGCCTTAGAAGATGCTCCTTGTCACGGCTTGACAGTGAAACGACTCGCGTGTGTTTCTTGAAAACTTCACCAAAATCGATATTTTTGTTGCTGGTGATCTGAGAGGAGAAATCTGAAGAGTCAGAAAGCAGGCTCACATCAGGCTGGTTGGTCATTGGCATGGCAGAGGATTCAGAAAGCAGGCCCCCGGCAGGCTGATCAATGCTTGAGGAGGAGTCTGAAATACAAATAAAAGTTGGGTCTATGAGAAGTCTGAAATACTAAAACGATTGTGTGTGTACCTGTGAGAGAGAGAGAGAGAGAGAGAGAGAGAGAGAGAGAGAGAGAGAGAGAGAGAGAGAGAGAGAGAGAGAGAGAGAGAGAGAGAGAGAGAGAACAATGAACAATGAACAATGAACCTTTATTTTCCAACGGTAGAAGTTATTGGTAACAGGACCAGTTTTCAAACTTGCCGTTGCTACATCTACTACATAAGTGACATAGACATGTAAACATACACATACCACACACTGCTGCATGCACTGCTGCATTCGCTTACGCACGCACGCACGCACCACGCACATACACACACACATACCCACACACGCACTCAGGTACGCACGCATGCACATCACAACTCGCGCATGCACGCACGCACACACACACACACTCATGTACACTGCAATTCAGTACGCATGCACACACGCACGAACACTCACACACACACACACACACACACACACACTTACACACGCACGAACTCAGGCACATACGCACAAAAACAAACACACGCTCTCGGACACGCACTCCAGACATTCCTACCCGCATACGCGTACGCACAAAAATATAAAATGAGTAAAAATACAAAGTAAAGCAATAAACAAAGAATCATTAAGTACATTAAAGTTCATACAGCAAGGGCAAATATGTATGCAGGTGCTATCTCCCCCCCCCCCCCCCTCTCTCTCTCTCTCTCTCACGCCGACACACACACACATACACACACACACAGCATGCACGCACGCGCGCACACACACACACACACACACACACACACACACACACACACACACACACACAGTCACACATCCTGAGAGAGAGAGAGAGAGAGAGAGAGAGAGAGAGAGAGAGAGAGATCAGAGAGAGAGAGAGAGAGGAGAGGAGAGAGAGAGAGAGAGAGAGAGAGAGAGAGAGAGAGAGAGAGAGAGAGACCTGCAACAAGATAATTACATTTAAAGCATATATATGTCTTCGTTTACACACTTCAGTCAAGCTTAGATATATATTTATGATCTGAAATAATAGCTTTTCTTTTTAGACCCCTCCCCCCAAATGATGGACAAAATCTTTGCTACCTTATGACTCGTAGAGTCTTCTTAGGCTAATGATAGCCAATGGAACACACCAGTCATTTTGTTTAATATTAATTATTAAATTGAAACACTCAATCATGTATCAATTTCAGGTTGTATTTAATTTAATTTTTTTTTTTTGAGAGGGGGGGGGGGGGGGGGGGCGGGGCAGTAAATTACTCACCAACACTGCTTTTACTTATTCCCATGTCACTGTTTCGAACTCCACTGCCAGTGGTCTCACTTTGGGTTGATTTTTGTCTCTTTCGAGGAACTGCATCATCTGCCGTTTAGAAAAACAACTTTTATTATTATTATTATTATTATTATTATTATTATTAAAGGTTTTCTTATATAGCGCTTACCTGTAAACAGCTCTAAGCGCTTTACAATTTACTCAACAACAACAAACAAAAAGAAAAAAAACAAAAAAACAAAAACAGACATAACATAAAAATTAAAACATGAAATTATCCTAAAAGCAACAACAAAAATGTAAAATAAAATAGAACCGTCTTTTCAACATCTTATATATGATTATGCATTGCAGGTGTTAACACGTCTACTACAATTTTATAATAATAATTTAATATAAAAAAACAGTGGTTTTCTGATTAGTTCTTAGCTTATTTTAAATTTCATCAACAAAAGGCCTAAGGGTGAATAATCTTATTTTGTAGCACGCTGTTCACAGGCATAGGAACTGTTAACAAATTTGCTGATTTTCAGCAGTTGGCAAAATTTCAGCACATTTTTATTTTCCATTTTATTATGTGAAAAAGGCAGTGGTTGGGATGCCGTCATGATGGCTTCTTGTCGTTCCAAAAACCGAAGTCGTCATGACGGTTTCGCACCCGGAAAGGCTATGTTGCCGTCACAATTGATGGCGACGCTGTCAAAGTGGTGTCAGATAGGCTATGGTTTCCATAGTCAGCCATCAAGACGGTTCTGTTCTGCTCTCCGAAGAGATTTACGTCACAATACATAGCTAGTAAGCTGCACTAGTGAAAACGATACCTTATAACTTAGCCCTTGGTTTTGTTATTGAAAACGATATTTTGCCGTCCAAAGATTTTTTTTATAAATATAAAAGCAATATTGATCATTGATGCCGATATCTTTATTCTTTAAATTGACATTTTAAAAGTTATATATCATAATACTTTGTGAAATAAATTTTAGGCTATGCATTACTTTAATTGTTACCTGTTTTGGTATTTTAATAAGTGGGGCTGTTTTATATCTATGATATTCATTATATGCAGCTAGTATCAGCTCCTACAGCATAGGCTACACTCACAGGAAGGAAGTACCGGCGCCATCGCCACGTGCTCATTTGAATCGAATTCGGAATGGGTGAATTTTACCTAGTTCTACTGACTACATTTCTTTTATGAGACAAAATTGGATTTAAAAATGTACCCACCTTCTGAAATGGAGCTTGATGAAAACCAGCATGACAGTCGCCTACTGCCATCAGCATCTGTTTTTTTTCAGTTTCGGCATTTTCGAGGAGACAGCAAAAGTGAAGTGTTACCAAAGAAAATAGATCTAGATTTAAACTTCCCCCCACAAACCTTAATGACGTCAGACGTCTTTTCACTGATCTTTCTCGGAAAGACATGCACTGAAGGAAAGCAACTCTTTTGGGTACCTGGTCGATTCAACGGAAATCCATTTCAACGATGTTTTTGGACGATTCAACGATGGTCGTTTCAACGGATGTTCGTTACAACGAATTATCATAATTATCAACTTAGCGTCTTAATTAATCTTTCTAAAAAGTCGTTTTTGGGGGATTAGGGCTGTATCAAGGTGAAGGCGCTGGAAGAGGCTTGTGGCCAGAACAAGAAAATATGGCTGCATTTACTAATTTAGGGTTAGGGGTTGGGTTACTTGGTTGTTTCAACGGGAAAACGTTTTGGACGTTTAAACGGATCCCTTGAAATGGATTTCCGTTGAATTGTCTATAAATAACTCTTTGTGCCTTGGATCAAAAGTGACTAAAAACTGAACTGCAATGTTTTAAAAACAATAAAAAAAATAATAAAACTTTGGAACTCCCTTTGCATAAAAAAATTCACTGTTCTTTTTTTTTTTTTTTTTTTTTTTTTTTTTTTTTTTTTTTTTTTTTTTTTTTAGTTGGGTGGGGGGGTTCCGGAACCCAGGTAACCCCCCCCCCCTGGGTCCGGCCCTGCACACACACACACACACACAACCATCCATTCATTAAGCGTCCGGTCTATCCATTCACCCATCCATCCGTTTTACAACCAACACTAAAATATATTTTTAATAATGTAATACAAACATAGTTGATCAAATTGTTCTCATCCAAAAATCAAGCTTCGTGAGGGACAGTACAAGCAGGACACGGTCACTGATGTGAGGGACAGTACAAGCAGGACACGGTCACTGATGTGAGGGACAGTACAAGCAGGACACGGTCACTGATGTGAGGGACAGTACAAGCAGGACACGGTCACTGATGTGAGGGACAGTACAAGCAGGACACGGTCACTGATGTGAGGGACAGTACAAGCAGGACACGGTCACTGATGTGAGGGACAGTACAAGCAGGACACGGTCACTGATGTGTCTGAAACATATAACGGGGGCAAAATAAGCGAGACGACAATTGTAACAGACGAGAGTGCGCAGGTCACTGTGCTAGGCAAAAGTCCTCGGGCCCTCGACGGCCGCAGTGGGCCCGAAGACGTTTTTGCTGCTGTGGTCACTGTACAAAGCAGAGTTGCACGAGAGACCGCAGTGGGCCCGAAGACGTTTTTGCTGCTGGGGTCACTGTACAAAGCAGAGTTGCACGAGAGACCGTACGAACATCCTGCGCAGGAATCTTCGGAGGGTGGTCCGCTTGGCCACAGATAACAGTGTCTATATCCCACGTATACTGGTCTTACCAAGTGTTCAGGATACTATGAAGAGAATCACTCAACGAAAGACAATCATTCAAACACAAAATTTTTTTAAAAAATCCCAACAACGAAAGAAAAGCGCTTACAACAATAAATTGCGTTGTAATGGTCTTTTCAGATCGCATTTCTTTCTTTGTTGAAATTTTCTTTGCATTATACACGCTTGTCAGTCGTCTTTTTAATCAGAATTAAACGCAAAGTTGGATCCCTTGTCCCCAGAGTCCTTACGACACCTACTCGTCAGCCCATGACAATTACAAGGCATGACGTACGTATACTCAGCACTCCAAAAAACACTTACCAAGTGTTCAGCGGCGGCCGTAGTAGCCGCCAAAACTGCCAAGACCACCAAATCCCAGTCCAATCCCTCCGTAGCCATAGCCCAACCCGCCATACAAGGGCAGTCCGTAGCCATAGCCCAGGCCGCCATAGAAGGGCAGTCCGAAACCATAACCACCGAAGCCTAGACCGCCCAGACCGCCGATGCCGAAGCCGCCGGCGGAAGCTGCAGCCACCAGAGCGAGGAGAAGAACCAGCTTGTACATTGTCGGCTGTGGGACTAAGAGAGGGTGGTGATTGAAATAACAGTGAGGTTTCGTTTGCAACGAACGAGATCGAAGTTACGGCGGACAGAAGACTCCAAACACCTCGAGTGTTGAGTGTAAACATTACTATCAACTTTACCAACGGACAAAATGAAATCAAGATTGACTGACCTTTGATGAAGCTGCTGACTGCTGGGCCAAGAAGGCTTGAAGCCGAAGTAGAAGTGATGTCTGGACACCGTTTCTCCGGCTCTTATATACTACTCCGGTCATAACTCTCACTTCATCATTGTGTCACGAATGTCCATGATCAACCACTTCCTTCTGCAGGGGTGTAAGCATGTCGCTGACCGAAAAATGCTCCAGGCCAGTGAAACTGAGGTTGTTAAATATTTGGGTTATCGTATCACTTCATAATATAACGGCGCGCCTTACAACGTCATTGCACATCTTACATCACTATTGCGCAGAGCTGGCAGAATGATGTGCGAATTTAACTGAAAGCAAATCAAAGCTCGTAATGGCGGACATATTACAATAGCGCTTTCTCTCTAAGCATCAAATGTGTTATTTTGAACGAGCATGACAGCTCATTGGTACGGTGGCGCAGGAAGATATTTTTCATTAAGGGGTGGGCTGGGGGTGGAGGGAGGTAGAGGGTGGGGGGGAGTAGTGTCATTGAGATTACTTTCCAGCCTTGAAAAAAGTCAAACAACAAAATAATAGACACACACAAACAAACAAACAAGAAAAAGCTTATGATATTTTATTCCGACAAATATTTTATAATAATAATAATAATACATAGTTTTTATATAGCGCCCTTCCCCACGAACAGCAAGCTCGGAGCGCTTTACAGCACACAAAAAATTATTAAAAAGGAGAAAAATTAGAACGCACTCACTCTTTAAATAAACATCTGCTCGCACCATGTAGGCGCATTCCTAACACGAAACACACACACACACACACACACACACACACACACACACACACACACACACACACACACACACACACACACACACACACACACACACACACACATAGCCTATCAACATGGGGAAACAACCAACATTTCCAGGCAGCACATCCAGACTAAGCTAATCTTGATATGTTACCTGGAAAAGATGGGTCTTCAAATTTGTTTTGAAGGTCAACAGGGTAGGGGAAAGACGGACATGCAGTGGAAGTGAGTTCCAGACGTGAGGGGCCTGATAACTGAAAGAACGGGCACCAGCAGTTTTTAGGCTGACTCTGGGCTGAACAAGCAGTTTTTGTGAGCGTGAGCGTAGACTTCTACTAGGATTGTGTGAGGCAAGGGAAGAAGACAGATATGCAGGAAGCGTATTGTCATAGTGTTTGTATGCCAAAGTGGCCAGCTTGTACTCTATTCTCTGTTTGACAGGTAGCCAGTGGAGATGCTTTAGCAGTGGTGTGACATGATCAGTACGTTTTTTGCGAAGGACTAACCGGGCTGCATTATTCTGGATACGCTGAATGCGAGTGAGTTGATCAGATGAGATACCAGCAAGGAGGGAATTACAGTAATCTAGACGGGACAGAATGCGAGAGCATACGAGCTGGGCAGTAGCCTTTTCTGTCAAAAAGCATCTGATCATGCCTATTCTGCGGAGCTCCAGGTAGGCAGTGCGGCAAAGATGGCTAACCTGTTTTTCCATCGATAAACTTGAATCCAGGAATACACCCAGATTTTTTACATAGGATTTGAAAGAAATGTCTTGGCCACCTATGGAAATATGATCACAGCTGGAGGCGGATGTTCTAGCTCGAGTACCAACAAGCATGCTCTCTGTTTTATCATCATTTAACTTGAGTTTGTTGCAAGTCATCCAGTCTTTGACGTCAACTATACACTTCTCCACATTGGAGACAATGGTCTGCAGTTTACCAGGATGGTCAGACTTAGAGATCTGAGTGTCATCAGCATACTTGTGATACTCACAGCTATTCTGGCTGATGATTCGGGAAACTGGTTTAGTGTACAGAGAGAACAGCAGAGGACCCAAAACTGACCTCTGTGGGACACCATACTTCAAAAGCACAGGCTGAGACATGATCCCATTCACACATACAGACTGATATCTTTCAAAAAGGTAAGACCTGAGCCATGACAGCGCTGGACCTGAAATACCAAAAGACACGCGTAGGCTTCTAAAAGAATCCCATGATCCAGCGTGTCAAACGCCGCAGACAGGTCTAATAATGATAGCAAAGAGACATGTCCGACGTCAGCATGTGTAAGCAGGCTATTGGTAATGTGAAGCAATGCTGTCTCAGTACTGTGATTTCTTCGATATGCAGACTGATACAGTTCAAGTAAATCATTACTACTGAGATGTGACATGAGCTGACTCAGCACAACTTTCTCCAGAATCTTGGAAAGAAAGGGAAGATTAGACACTGGTCTATAATTTTTCAGCAAGTTTGCATCCATCCCTGCCTTCTTCAACAATGGAATTACCACAGCCTGCTTAAAATGCCGAGGCACAGACCCTGACTCCAGAGACAAGTTAATAATTCTGGTTATCACACTGACAAGCTCATCAGGGCATAGCTTGAGTATAGAGGTGGGAATGGGGTCAAGGGAACAAGATTTGGTGGGTGAGGAAATAATTAGTTTCTTTACAGTCTCCTCTGTGACAGCATTTTTATCATAAAAATAAATAAACAAAGATTAAATCTGACGATTTTGTCGCAAACATATCGAGCGGGGCAGAAGAGGGAGATGGGGGGAGGATTACATTGGGCCCCCGCCTTCTTTTTTATTGGGGGGTAATGCCCTCCAGCTTCCCCACCCCCAGCATCCCCCCCCCCCCATTGCCCCCAACCCCACCCCCAACCCCCGCACCCCTCCAACCACCAGTTTCTACGCGACTGTGGTAGTGCCTGTTTAACCTGACGACCAAAGAGGCGCCTTGATACAAGCATCATTGAAAAGTATTGTATATTTTACGTTATAGTGCAATTTGCTGCTCATTTGCTTGCACATCTTTCATGTTCCTGCCGTATATTTGATCTCAAGTGTGATACATTATCTTTTACTTCCTCCTCCGTGACTGCGACCCACTTGAACTCATTCAACTCCGACACGCCACGGCAAGACATGGATCTAGGCGCCAAGCTATTCTGGCACAACCCTTGAACTATCACGCTCGATCTGTTTCTAGAAGTGTCATACAGTCTTTAAGGGGCAACTTCAAAATTTGCGGATTTCGGTCCTGGAGCAAAATGTGTTAACCACCTTGACCACTAAACGATACCGTTCGGCGGAATCCGATGATTAAAAAAGTGTCGCATGTAATTTGCTCGTCAGTATATATGTAGCCATCGTTACTGTGCTCAGCAGACCTACCGGTGGCTGCATACAAAAGGGGGCTAATTTAAACAGCTTGTTAGGATCTAAGTGCATCTTGTAGATGGAAGGTTGACTTAGTGCGTGAGATACATGTATCGATCAAATCATAGATTCTGCGTGGTTGAGATTTGTTTCAACTTCCTTCTTCCGTTTTCGTAGGCGACTCTCTCTCTCTCTCTCTCTCTCTCTCTCTCTCTCTCTCTCTCTCTCTCTCTCTCTCTCTCTCTCTCTCTCTCTCTCTCTCTCTCTCTCTCTCTCTCTCTCTCTCTCTCACACTACTAACTAATACCGCTCTATTTGAACCTTCACGATTTACTGAAGATATGACTGTAAATACATTTGGAAGAAAACTATTAGATTTGTGTGCATGTTTTGAACTGATGATTCTGAATGGGTTCTGTAGCCCTGATCTGTCAAAGCACCTGACATTTATTTCTCCCACTGGTTGTAGTATTAATGATTATTTTGTTGCATCTCCTGACTTTATTTGTTTGTGTGACAAACTTGAAGTTGGCGAGAGGATAGAGTCTGTACACATGCCACTGGTCCTTACTGTGTCTTGTGTACGTGTATCACCCCACAACGATGTTTCTGATGATGATACGCAGTGTTTTTCATTTGATAAGATTATCTGGGAACCTGCTAAGGCCCAAACGTTCAGCGACAGTTTAACTACTCCTGCATTCCAGGATGCTCTAGTAGCTGCTACTGCTGAGATCGATGATGATATTAATAGTGCATTAGACATTTTCACATGTGCTATCAAAGACGCTGCTAGTTGCATGACAAAACAATTTCATTCCTCCACAGGCAATACACACAAAACAAACACCGCTAGTCACCCCTGGTTTGACCAGGAATGCAGAAATGCAAAAATGCGAACGCGTAAAGCCTTACGTACATACACAAAAAATAAAACCATGGAAAATAAAGCATCGTTTGTTAATGAGAGAAAACAATACAAGAGATTACTTAGAGCTAAAGAAGTTAATTTTAAGAGGGAAGCTGTTGACAAAATTCTTGAGTATAGACATAACTCTCAGGCATTTTGGAAGGAAATAAAGAAGTGGAAAAGAAAACGTCGTTTAAGAAACAATATAACAAAGAAGCAGTGGTTTGATCACTTCTCTAGCATTCTAAATGAAAACATAGCACAGCAAGAGAATAATGATGATGTATATTTTTCAGAAGACTCTGAGTCTGATGAAGCCTTATTTCATGACCTAGATATCAACATAGAAGAAGCAGAAGTTATTGCTGCTATAAAACATGCCAAAGCAGGAAAGGCCCCCGGGCCTGATGGAATTATAAATGAAGTTCTTAAAGTCTCCAACCCAGCTATCATCTCCTTTCTCACTAAGTATTTTAATGCTCTATTCAACAAAGGGTTGTTCCCCAGCGAATGGTCTAAAGCTATTATTTTCCCACTCCACAAGAAAGGAGATGTAAATAATCCAGATAATTATCGTGGTATTGCTCTCATTAGCTGTGTTAGTAAACTGTATACCTACATTTTGAACAGAAGGTTAACAGACTGGGCTGAGGAACATAATATTCTGTCTGAAACACAAGCCGGGTTTAGAAAATCCTACTCTACTGTGGACCATATATTTACACTTTATGCTATTGTTCAAAAACAACTTCTACAAAATAAGAAAGTTTATGTGGCTTTTGTTGACTTCCGCAAAGCTTTCGATACTGTTAAAAGAGGTGTGCTTTGGAATATTTTATTGAAGGCTGGAGTGCGCGGAAAAATGCTTTCAGCTATGAAGGCAATGTATGACTCGGTGAAATTTTGTGTTAGAGACAGCCTGAATTGTACAGCGTTTTTTGAGTGTTTCCAAGGTTTAAAACAAGGATGTTTAGCATCGCCGACATTGTTCTCCTTTTTGATTAACGAGCTTGCTGTGTACATTATTGAAAATGGTAAACATGGTTTCCAACTAAAAGCCGATGCAGCAGAACTGTTTTTGTTGATGTTTGCAGATGACATTGCTTTGTTTTCATCAATCCAGACCAAAAAGGTGACTGCCAAGCGTGTAATATGCAAAGAAGTACCCAACGGAGAAAGAAACACGCTTAGAAAAGACGGGTACAACACAATTTATTAATATTTCGGGTAAATACCCTTTGTCAAAATAGACAAACAAACAAACATAGAGATTAGCCGCTACTTATCTTCAATGGCAGAAGGAATGTGGCAACTGAAGGAGGTGACGTAAAATAAAAGAAAAGAAAAGGAAGAACAAAAGTGCGGAAAAAGTAAAAATGACGTCAACGAAAAATCGCGTAAGAGAGAGACTCGGAAAGAACCTGAACACGAGAGACAAGAGTGTGTGCAAGCACGTGCAGGAGCGAGCGAAAGAAAAGGCGTGTAGATGAGGCCAGAGAAAGAGAGAGAGAGAGAGAGAGAGAGAGAGAGAGAGAGAGAGAGAGAGGAGAGAGAGAGAGAGAGAGAGAGAGAGAGAGAGAGAGAGAGAGAGAAAGAGAGAGAGAGAGAGAGAGAGAGAAAGAGAGAGAGAGAGAGAGAGAGCGAGACGGAGAGAGAGAAAGAGAGAGAACGAATGGGGAGTACCCTTGGGCACGAAGTAGGCTGAGTGTCTAATACACAAAGCCTGCTAAACACCAACCCGAAGGCAAACTTTATATCACCTTCAAGTTGAGGACTACCTCGGGGAAAAACGGGAGGACCCCGGGAAAAAAACCCCAGCATTTAGCACGGTACACAACAAGTAATAAGTCATGAAAACAAAGCAAAGAATCAAAATCAGTAAGAGAATATTGGTATAAGTGGAGAGTAGGTAGTTGTGAAACCGTCTTCAAGGGTAACTCAAAAAATAAGGGGGAGAGAGAGAGAGAGAGAGAGAGAGAGAGAGAGAGAGAGAGAGAGAGAGGGAGGGAGATGGGGGCGGGGGGGGGGGGGGGGAAGGGGGGAAGGAGTAAGGAAAAAAAAAAAAAAAAAAAAAAAAAAAAAAAAAGGGAGGGGGGGGGGGGGGGGCGGAAGACAATCAGCCAGAGCCACCAACCCCACCCAACGGGCACCCACCAGCCCACAGAAAAACACACAGGTACGCAACAAGACGACCACATACATCCCCAAGGGATGCACACGATCGCCCCGCCCCAAAACCGCGCATCAAACCGTGAGCCGGAGACCCGGTGCCCGACAGGGAAGGGCAAGGGATCCAACTAAACGTTCGGCCAGCGCTGAGAAAGTCCCCAAGGGAAATGTACATATCAACCAGCGCCAACATCACGTAACTGATTAGTGAGTAGTAAATCAGTGAGGTAAAGTAGCAGACACAAGCAAGGTAAACAATGTTAATCTTTCATATTCATCCCGAGTGGCGCCACAGTGCCCAGTTTATTAATCTCTCTCTCTCTCTCTCTTTCTCTCTCTCTCTCTCTCTCTCTCTCTCTCTCTCTCTCTCTCTCTCTCTCTCTCTCCTCTCTCTCTCTCTCTCTCTCTCTCTCTCTCTCTCTCTCTCTCTCTCTCTCTCTCTCTCTCTGGCCTCATCTACACGCCTTTTCTTTCGCTCGCTCCTGCACGTGCTTGCACACACTCTTGTCTCTCGTGTTCAGGTTCTTTCCGAGTCTCTCTCTTACGCGATTTTTCGTTGACGTCATTTTTACTTTTTCCGCACTTTTGTTCTTCCTTTTCTTTTCTTTTATTTTACGTCACCTCCTTCAGTTGCCACATTCCTTCTGCCATTGAAGATAAGTAGCGGCTAATCTCTATGTTTGTTTGTTTGTCTATTTTGACAAAGGGTATTTACCCGAAATATTAATAAATTGTGTTGTACCCGTCTTTTCTAAGCGTGTTTCTTTCTCCGTTGGGTACTTCTTTGTTTTCATCAACCCCCAATGGCCTTCAGACTCAGCTGAACAATTTATACAAAGAAGCATCTAAGCTTGGTTTGTCTGTTAACCTAGACAAGACAAAAATAATTGTGTTTCGAAATGGTGGGTATTTGTCAAAATATGAAAAATGGATTTACGGGGGAACGAGGGTAGAAGTTGTCAATATGTATAAGTACCTTGGGTTAAACTTTACCACCCGTTTGAGTTTAAACACATCCGTTGATGACTTAGTGACTAAGGCAAAAAAATGTGTAATCGATATTTTCTGTATGTTGAAGAAAATTAACTGCGCTAGTCCTGATGTTTTTTTCAAGCTGTTTGATGCGCAGGTTGTCCCAATTTTGTTGTATGCCTCAGAAATTTGGGGTATAAACGAGTGTGCCGAAATTGAAAGAGTCCATACATTTGCATGTAAACGTTTTCTTAATGTCAACTTCCGCACACCGAACCTGATGGTTTATGGTGAACTTGGTCGATATCCCCTGTCAGTATTAACGTCAGTAAGATGTGTTTCCTACTGGCTTCGACTCTGCGCTTTACGTGTTACTAGATTTGCAAATATGGCTTATCATATGCTTAAGGATTTAGACGATAAAGGGAAAGAAACATGGGTGTCAAAGATAAAGAATTTGCTTTTCCGAAATGGGTTTGGTCATGTATGGATTTCACAAGGTGTTGGAAACAGGAATGCTTTTATAAACAAGTTTAAAACAAAGGATGGTTGATTGTGCCAAACAAAACTGGTCATCAAAGCTTTCTGAGAGTGAACGTTTTACTGTGTATCGTAGTTTTAAACATACACTTGTCCAAGAAAATTATTTTGAACTGGTTAAGCCAACCTATGTCAAAAATCTATACATTAAATTTAGACTTGGCATAACCGAATTGCAAAGTAACAAACAAAGATATAGTACTCCCAATGCTGTAACGAAAGTGTGTCCATTGTGTGCCAAGGCTGTGGAAGATGAAGTTCACTTTATGTTTTATTGTCCATTCTATGATGAACTGCGAGCCAAATACCTATGTAAGTTTGACCTTGTGGAACTCAGAAAGAAAGAATTGTGTATCCTAGACACTACCAACCCGCAGTCTATTGCCGATTTAGCAAGATTTGTATGTCATGCTTTTAAA
>BTPG01000002.1:294238413-294485913 GCA_036245525.1 Semisulcospira habei | reverse complement strand
ATGATCTACCATCCCCACACCAATCCGGTTCGTAAAATCATTCTTTCTAACTGGGGTCTTTTGTCATCCAGTAAAGAGACTGCTGCTATCTTTTCTGAACCTCCGTTGGTAGCTTTCAAGAGGGATATTAATTTACGGGACACGCTTGTTTGCTCTACTCTCAAGCCTCGTCATACCACCAGATCCTCCAGCTCCACTCCGTGCAATGTTCCTAATTGCAAGACGTGTCCTTTTATTTGCCCTTCCACCGTGGTGAATGGTCCACGTTACAAATTCAACATCAGTAGACAGATACTTCACGTGTCAAACCACCAACGTGATTTATGTCATCTCCTGTGTGAAATGCGGCCAACTCTATGTTGGAGAGACGGAAAGAACCATCAACGACCGTTTCAAAGAACATCTTCAGTCTGTCAAGTACCAATACAACAGACCGGTCGGACGACATTTCAATCAGGCCGACCACTCCGTCTCGGACATTCGGGTTAAAGGCCTCTGGCTTATGCAAGCCAGTACTGTCTGGGCCAGGAAAGACCGTGAAAATTTTCTGATTAATAAACTGGGCACTGTCGCGCCACTCGGGATGAATATGAAAGATTAACATTTTTACCTTGCTTGTGTCTGCCAACTGTACCTTTACCTAATTGTGTCGCTTCTGTTTTACTACTCACTAACCAGATAGGTGAGGCTGGCGCTGGTTGATATGTACACATCCCTTGGGGACTTTCTCAGCGCTGGCCGAACGTTTAGTTGGATCCCTTGCCCTTCCATGTCGGGCGCCCGGTCACCGGCCCACGGAGTGTTGCGCGGTTGTGGGGCGGGGCGATCGTGTGCATCCCTTGATATGTGGTCGTCTTGTTGCATGCCTGTGTGTTTTTCTGTGGGCTGGTGGGTGCCTGTTGGGTGGGGCTGGTGGCTCTGGCTGGTTGTCTTTCCCCTCCCCTCCCCTTTTTTCTCTTTTCTCTCTCTATCTCTCTCCCTCTTCCTCCACCCCCCCCCACCCCCTAATCCCCCCCCCCCCCGTTACCCCCCTTAGCACTTCTCTTTAGCCCTCTTTCTCTCTTTACGCTTTTTCCTTTACCCTTCTTCCCCTTCCTCCTTTTCCCCCCTTCCCCCCGCCCCCGTCTCTCTCTCTCTCTCTCTCTCTCTCTCTCTCTCTCTCTCTCTCTCTCTCTCTCTCTCTCTCTCTCTCTCTCTCTCTCTCTCTCTCTCATGGCTCATACTCCTCTCTCAAAGATGTAAGCTTCGGTGTGCCCCAAGGGTCTGTGCTGGGCCCTCTACTGTTTTGCTTATTTATCAATGATTTGCCTCTACATATTACTTGCCAAGATGTACAATGCGACCTTTTTGCTGACGACACCTCAGTTCATACTACTAGTAAAGATATACAGGTAATTTCCGACAACCTACAACAAAGTCTTCATGAAGTATCAGCTTGGTGTATAAACAATTCTATGGTTGTTCATCCAGCCAAAACGAAATCGATGGTAGTCGCCACACGCCAAAAACAGCAGATAATGCCTCTATTACTTAACCTTTCTCTTAAAGGTAGTCAGGTAGAACAGGTAAATGAACATCGAGTACTGGGGATTAAAATCGACAGTCAGCTAAAATGGCAAGCTCATACAGACGCCTTATGCAAAATAGTAGCCAAAAATCTCTTTATGTTATCAAAACTAAAATATTATACTGATTCAGATACCCGTAAACTATTTTATAACGCTCACATACGTTCTTATATCGATTACGCGTCATCGGTATGGGATGGGTGTAGTGAGGTCCATTTAAAGAGACTCAATTCCCTTCACAGACGAGCGGCCAAAATAATCTGCCCTGATCAACACCTAAGCACTGAAGAAAAGCTCTCAAAAGCAGGTCTCCTGCCACTTCAAGATCATTTTAAATATAACAAAGCAATCTTTATGTTCAAAGTGTGGAAACGCAAAACACCTGAGTACATCTCCACTTTGTTCCGTAAGTCTGAGTCCAAGCTTGGAAACATCAGAAAGCTTTTCATAGTCCCAAAACCAAGGATCGATCTATATAAAACTAGCTTATCCTTCTCAGGGGCACTTATCTGGAATGCCCTTCCCGACCATGTAAAATCCGCCTCCTCGCTAGCCTGTTTTAAAAAGGGTCTCTGCAAATATTTTGTGGATCACTCGTAGGGATGACTTAACCACTTGTATTATATGTTTCTTTTTATGCTGGGTCCAATTTATTCCCAATTAAGTCTGTTATCCTTTTCATTTATCATTTGGACTACTTAGCTCTGTCTATGTGTGAAGGGGGGTGGGTGGGGTGGGAGGTGTCTGTGAGTCTATGAGTATGTCTGTCTATGTGAATAGTGTTGTCATCTCTTTGTAAGTATTATGTTTACTTATATGTATGTATATTTGTAGTTAGTCTTGTAGTTGTTAGCAACGGCAGGTTTGTAAAATGGCTGTGTCGATGACGATGTCAATGCCTAAACCGTTGTAAAATAAAGTTTCATTGATTCATTGATTCATTGATTCTCTCTCTCTCTCTCTCTTGGTCTTGTCGGTGTCGCTATATGCTCTTGATGCTGCTGATTCTTTGACACTGTCTTAGCTGAGTATAATATTAATGCTATGCACTCATTTATTTCTCTTACTTTTGTGTTGGTGGCAGTTACTACTTCTTCAATACGAATTTTTTTTTTTCCCCCTTTCATTGATTCACCTATTGTGTTTGTTTTTTTCCGTAGTTTTTCTTCTTATTATTATTATTATTGTTATTATTTGCATGCTATGTTTATTTTCCTGTTATGTTGTTTGTTTACAGGACAGCTTGTAAGACAGGCATTGAGTTGCCTAATAGCTTTATCCTGAATAAATAAAGATTCATCATCATCTCTCTCTCTCTCTCTCTCTCTCTCTCTCTCTCTCTCTCTCTCTCTCTCTCTCTCTCTCTCTCTCTCTCTCTCTCTCTCTCTCTCTCTCTCTCTCTCTCTCTCTCTCTCTCTCTCTCTCTCTCTCTCTCTCTCTCTCTCTCTCTCTCTCTCTCTCTCTCTCTCTGGCCTCACATACACGCATTTACTTTAGCTCGCTCCTGCGCGTGCTTACTCACACTCTTGTCTCTCGTGTTCAATTTCTCTCCGAGTCTCTCTCTCTTATGATTTTTTCGTTGACGTCGTTTTTACTTTTTGCGCACTTTTGTTCTTCCTTTTCTTTTCTTTTACGTCACCTACTTCAGTTGCCACATTCCTTCTGCGAATGAAGATAAGTAGCGGCTAATCTCTCTGTTTGTTTGTTTTTCTATTTTGACAAAGGGTATTTACCCGAAATATTAATAAATTGTGTTGTACCCGTCTTTTCTAAGCGTGTTTCTTTCTCCGTTGGGTACTTCTTTGCATTTTACACGCTTGGCAGTCAACGTTTTGGTCTGGATTGTTCCTGGTTGGGATTCTCTTTAAAAAATAGAAGTACTGTCCATCCGGCTTAGAAAGCGGAGGGTGGGTAGGGGTTGAGTGGGGGTTGGGGTGGGGGGGGGGGGTATTTCACCTTGTAAAAACACAGCCTGCAAACGGTGTATAAGCTCGTTCCGGCTTCGAATGGAGGTGCGGTAGACACAGGAAATGGATGACATACGACTGTGATCTTAAGCCATTCAGTCCTGACGCACTACAGCACGAGATGGGTCAACCATGATAATTCAAGGGTAGTGCCAGATTAGCTCGGCGCCAAGCTAATCTGGCACTGTCCTTGAATTATCGTGTTCGATCCATCTCCTGCAACTGGTGTATAGTCATTAGATGACACCTTCAAAATTTGGGAAATATGGCCCTCCGGCTGAATGAGTTAAGCCGAGCCGTAAAATACATCTTCGGTTTCGACAAAAGAGCAGACAACTTTGCTAACTAGCACAGCTATATACTCCTGTTTTAATACTGACTGTCTGCATCCATTAGTCCAACCTGTGTGTGTGTGTCCGAAATTTGTTTCATGGTTATAAATATACTGCGGATGGTCGCTCAAGGTTGTGAAACCCCATGGAAACTTATGGAATTCTGGTCTGATTCCAGTCCATGACGAACTTTTCTCGTCTTTCCAATTTGCAGAGTTTATACTCTTCACAATTCCACAAATAACAGTTTAACCCCTTCACTGCCAGTGGACGCAGATTGCGTCTCTGAAATCTTTTGTTGGTTGAACATCAGCGGTGAGCCCCCATCAGTCCAAAGAACGTCGGTACGAAGATAATTAAGTCAGCAAGAGCGATCACGATCCAAAAGCACGAGACATAGATCCTCATGAGCCCCCGCAGTTGCGGGGGCTCATGAGGATCTACGTCTCGTGCATTTGGATCATGTTCACTTTCTCTTTGCAGTGAAGGAGTTAGTGGAACAGATCTCTACCAGCACCAAGAGCGAAATGTGATAGATCCTTTTGACTGCCGAGTATCACGAATATCTTTGCTTCTTTCAGAATGGTGGAACGGCCAGCCGGTTGAGATGCTGTTTATATATTATTCATCAGCAAGGCGTTTATTGTTCTTTGTAATTATTTTTTTAAAACAATTAAATAAGTTGTACATTTTTCCACGCTAGGCTATACAATTGCTTTCCCACACACAATCTTATTCTACAAAACGGACACACACACACACACACACACACACACACACACACACACACACACACACACACACACACACATACACACACACACACACACGCACGCATGCACGCACGCACACACACACACACACACACACACACACACACACACACACACACACACACACAATGAAAACAAAGCAAAAATTTGAAAGAAACACACAAACAAAGATCAACAGTTTACATAGTGCATGTTGAAGACACCCACCCATTCCGTACCACACCTCCAACAAGGCAAAACAACAACAGCAACAAAAGTCAGACACACTGAATTATGTTGCAATAACAATCTATCACCAGTCCTGTTCTGGTTACAAGAGACACAGCTTTTCATGTGCTCCTGCGCTGAAGCGCAGGGGCTCTTAAAAATCTGTGCCTCTTGCTGGAAGAGATCGGATCAGTTTACCTCCTGAGATTGAGAGAAGTATCTGGGTTTAGTTCACGTACTACATCACGGCAGATGGTTGAACTGTTCATCAATACTATGGCTTCTGTTTTCCTCCACGCACAAGACGTCTTTTTTTTGTTGTTGTTGTTTAACAGTGCAGCATCTGCTTGCAATGCTTTTTTTTTTTTAACTCCAAGTGACAAGAAGCAACACTGCGCGGGTGACACACTTCTGTACTCCCTCGATCGATAATGGGGTAGGTCTGGTTTATTGACTCTCTCTCTCTCTCTCTCTCTCTCTCTCTCTCTCTCTCTCTCTCTCTCTCTCTCTCTCTGCGTGTGTCTCTGTGTCTCCATCTCTGTCTGTCTGTCCCTCTCTCTGTCTCTCTGTCTGTCTGTCTGTCTGTCTGTCTGTCTGTCTGTCTCTCTCTCTCTCTCTCTCTCTCTCTCTCTCTCTCTCTCTCTCTCTCTCTCGTCTCTCTCTCTCTCTCGTCTCTCTCTCTCTCTCTCTCTCTCTCTCTCTCTCTCTCTCTCTCTCTCTCTCTCTCTCTCTCTCTCTCTCTCTCTCTCTCTCTCTCTCTCTCTCTCTCTCTCTCTCTCTCTCTCTCTCTCTCTCTCTCTCTCTCTCTAGTTGATCGGTGCTGATTTTTGTTGCAACAGACATATATCTGGACTGACATTACTGTGCCGCGCATTTTGGCTACGTTAATCTCATTTTGCTTCCGACTGTGTATTTGCAAATGAGCAGCTTTCTGATGGAGCCAGAAATTTGAGTTTCTAAACAAATTGTGACATTAAGCAGCTATTTCGAGAAGCTGCGTGAAAAGGGACCCACGGATTTGTTTCATTGTTATATCCGCCACTGTGCCTTACGATGAATCTGCACTTTGGAAAGTGAAACTAGTAAATTCAGTTTGGTTTTTATTAATGTGTGGACTGAAGAGCGCCGGTTATAACGTACTCATTAGAGGCCGGAGTGTGACTGTATAGTGAACAATTTCGTTAACTCTTTGTTATCTAAATTGTTTTTCTTCTTCTGTACAACGATCAGTCGCCCGTACAGACTTGTGAGAGAAAGGATAACTATTGACTATTGACTTTATAAAAAGGTCTTTTGTCGTCGTGTGTACACTAGTGTCCATATACAAAGAACAATATGGCGAGTGCATCCACTGGCTCAGCCACTCAAAGACTAAAAGTCGGACATTTAAATGTGTATCATTTATATCCGAAAGTACATGATGTTTCCCTGTTTCTGAACCAGCCGTCACATTTCCATCTCTTTGGTCTCACTGAATCTCGTCTGGGCTCTCGAATCGCTGACGCATGTGTCAGTATTCAAATTTTTTCTCTTATTCGACGTGATGCAACTTCTCCTGGACATACTGGGCTAGCTGTTTATGTGCACAGCACTGTTCAGCACAGGGTACCGGCAGACGTCTTGATCTTGAGACCAGGGAGGTGGAATGCGTGTGGTTGGAAGTCAAGCTTCCTAACACTTCGCCACTGCTAGTTGGCTTTGTGTATAGGAATCCAGCATCCACCGCCGAGTGGTATGACTACTTTGAACAGGTAATGGATAAAGTGAATGACACAGACAGGGATATACTCATCCTCGGCGATTTTAACATTGACATCTCAAAACCCCATTCGATGTGGCAATATACAGCAATGCTTTTTGGACTAAAACAGATGATTACCACTGCCACCAGAGTAATACACTCTTCGCCCACTTTGATAAACCACATCTATACTAACAACCCACAAGCTATCACTAAAACTGACGTCCCTTCACTAGCTGTCGGTGACCACTTTCCCATCACCTGTACATGGTCATGTTATGTTCCTGAACAGAGCAGAACCCAACATTTATACATTACTTACAGATGTTTTAGAAAACTAGATAGAGATAGTTTCCTTCATGACAGTTTATTGCCGTTCCACTGAAGTTTACAATCACAATGACCCTGATGTAGCGCTCTCACTATGGCTTGTGCTGTTCCTCGGAGTGTTAAATAAGCATGTCCCCTTAGTAAAGGAAACGAGTCCGGTGCCGTGAGCCCCCCACCTGGATTACGGAGGAGATTAAACAAACCATGGAAGCCAGAAATCAAGCCCAGCGGGACAAAGATTTTATTGAGTTCAAAAAGTTACGTAACAGAGTCAAATACCTTATCCGGGTGGCACGAAAAGCACTGGTAGAAAAAAAAAAACGTGACGGGAATATGGAAAGTTTTAAATTTACTAACCAACACTAGTAAAAATCATTCTGCAAATACGACTGCCAACCTTACAGCCGATGCTTTTAACGACCACTTCATTTTAGCCCCGAAATCTTTACTACATGCTGAAGGCTTGGATCAGGTTGAACATGTCGCATCGCAGAAGTTTACTGACTTTTGTAAGAATAGACTGTCCGCGGGCGATGCCTTTAATGTCCCTTTCATCGCTGTACATGAAGTGGGCAGATTTTATCTCTAGTCTCAAGAACAAAAAATCAGCTGGCGTTGATGGTATCAATGGTTTTATCCTCGAACTTTCTCTTCCATACATTCTGAAAAGCTTAACCTATATTTACAAACTATGTATTCAAAATAATATTTTTCCGGCGGCTTTCAAAAGATCTAAAGTGGTGCCTATTCCCAAAACAAAAGACACATCTGATCCAAATAATTTTCGGCCCATATCCATATTATCTATTCTGTCGAAGACTATTGAGAAGCATGTACACAAACATCTGTTCGAATTCCTGGAAGAAAAGTCTCTCCTGAATAAATATCAGTCTGGTTTCCGCCCTAAACATTCGTGTCACACTGCCTTGGTTCATATGATTGACACTTGGCTGCTCAACATCAACAGAAACAAAATGTCTGGTGCTGTCTTTCTAGACCTGAAAAAAAAAAGCGTTCGACCTTATAAATTTTATTAGAGAAACTAGACTGCTACTTTAACAATAACAGCCCAGGGACACTCTCATTCTTTCGTTCATATATCATAGGGAGAATTCAAACTGTGTATCTCAATGATACTTTTTCTTCTGAAAAGCGTGTTGAGTATGGCGTGCCCCAGGGATCCATACTAGGACCGTTACTCTTCTGTTTGTTTATAAATGATCTTCCACTTCATATATTCAATCCAAATACTGAATGTGACATGTTTGCCGATGATTCAACTCTTCACGCGGCGGGAAAACTGTACCTGAAACATCAAGCAATCTTCAGCTGAGTCTTCAGGAGGTCTCACTGTGGTGCAAAAATAATCAAATGTTTGTTAATCCATCTAAAACAAAAAGCATGCTAATCACAACACGCCAAAAGCATCAGCTCCGCCCCCATTCACTTAGCCTCTCTTTTGATTCAGTTTCCATTGAGCAAGTCAAGGAATAACATTATCGTCTCCTCGGGGTAATTGTTGGCGAACAACTGTGCTGGTTGCCCCATCAACTAGGAAAAACATTATCAAAGAAGCTATTTTTACTGTCAAGATTAAAATCTATCATTGATACTAAGACACGTAAGCTATTTTTCAACTCCTACATAAAACCTCACATTGACTACGCATCTACTATTTGGGACGGCTGTAGTGAGGCTAATCTTAAGAGGATTAATTCTGTATACAAGCGCGCAGTTAAACTGATCCTCCCAATCCCCTCTCTACCTTTGGAGGAAAAGCTTCAGGCAACAGGGCTTCTTCCTTTACATCAACACCTTACGTTAAATAAGTGCGTACTTATGCTCAAAGCACTGAACGGGAAAGCCCCCCTCTACCTGACTAAGCTTTTCACTGAGGGTTTACAGCACTTCGAGGAACAGTCTCGTCATTGAACGACCCCGAATTGACTTGTTTAAATCCAGCCTTTCGTACGCGAGTGCCTATTTATGGAACTCACTTCCTCCACATATACAGCAAACGAGACATCTTCCATTGTTTAGGACGAAAGCTTTTAAATACATCTCAGAGCAAAAGAAACGTTGATAATGTGTCCAAAAGAGCCATGTCAATGATTTCCTTTTTAACGCATTGTTGTGGTCCTCCATTTTGCACTTATTAGTTTTTATATCTCTCTCTTCTCTGTAGTGTTTTGCCTGTTCACTATATTCCTACACAAGAGTAGCTGTGTCATAAGCGCGCAGTCGCTGTCTTTAAACACTCACTTTACATCGCCACCCCCACCCCCACCCCCCACCCCCCCCCCACCCCCGCCCGACAAAAGGTAGAAGCCGGCATTGACAGCGAGGACAGCTCTCATATAGAAGGGACTTTGTGGGTTATGGTTCATCCCATCTTGTTCTTTCTTTATGTTAATATGTTTCACTTGTCCCTGTCTTAGTTTGGATGGTTATATTTGGAATGGGCAGTGGGCAGATGTTCACATCTGCACGGGACATAGACGACCCCGCCCTCCACGAGTCCCCTTCTGCCTTGCAGGTTAGGTTTTGGATAACCAAAGGCTAGGGTGCTGACACGGTACCTGACTGGGCGTATGAACATCCTTGATGAAGTCACCACCCAGGGCGAAGGAGTCCCATGAAGATCTCATCGGCCACGTGTCCAAGACCAAGGCCGCAAGCCACTAGTGTGGAGTTTCGGTTGTGGTCAACAGCCTGGAGAGGGATGGGCTCCGCCAGGTTCTTTTGCCCAAGACACACCAAATGCAATGACAACTTTACCTCAATTCATACAGGATCGGTCGTCGCCCGGAACAAGGACCGCGCCTTCTGTATTGCGCCAGGGCAGAGGTGTTAAGTGTGTTACTGATGCACCATCAAAACTCCGTGCCAGAAACAAAATCAGCAATGGCACTTGGAATGTCAGAACATTAAGAATGCCTGGAAAGGTAGAGGAACTGACACACAAGATAAACAGATATCATTGGACCATCCCAGGACTATGCGAAGTACGATGGAAGAACCGTGGGAAAACATCTACCCAGGAAAACCACAAACTGTACTACAGTGGCAGAGATGACAAACACGAACAGGGTGTCGGATTTTTCGTCCACAAAGTCAGCATGAACACTGTCATGAGTTGTCGGCCAGTCTCCAGCAGGCTTATCACCATACGCTTGAGGGCAACCCCATTTAATATCACCATTGAACAAGTTTGTGCCCCAACAACAAACTATGATGATGAGGAAACAGAAGACTTCTATGACCAACTGCAAGAAGTCCTGGACCAGATCCCCAAGAAAGACATTATTGTGGTGAAGGGAGACTGGAATGCCAAAGTAGGAGAGGATGCTGTTAAGAACTGGAAAGGCAATGCAGAGACCAACGACAGAGGCTTAAGGCTCCTGGAATTTGCCAGCGCAAATGATCTGAAGCTGATGAACACGTTTGGCCCACAAAGCATCCAGAAGGTGGACATGGCACAGCCCGAATGAAGAGTACCATAACCAAATTGACTACATCATGGTTTAGAAACGCTTCCAACCCAGTGTGAACATTGCCAAGACAAGACGTTTTCCAGGAGCAGACATTGGAAGTGACCATGACTTAGTAATGGTGACCTTCCGACTCCACCTGAAGAAAGTCAACAAGCAGGGTCCCACCAGAATCAAGTTCGACCTCGAGGAGCTAAAAGACCCAGAGGTCGCCGAAGCCTTCCAGGCAAAGATAGAAGGAAAATTCGCACCACTGTTACTTCTAGGTGCAGAAGACACGGATGTGGACACACTGATCAACACATTTAAGACTGCTGTTACCCAAACAGCCAGTGAGATCCTTGGAAAACACCGACAAGCAAAGAAACCTTGGGTTACAGTTGACATCCTTTAACTGTGTGACAAGGGTCGAGAATTAAAGAAAAAGAAGTCAGAGGTAGAAAGAGCTAAACAATACAAGGAAATTAACCAGGATATTAAGAAAATCATGAAAAAGGCAAAGGAGAGGTGGATTGAAGACCAGTGTAAACACATATAAGAAAATCTGAACAATAATAATAGCAAAAAAGCATACCAGCTGGTGAAAGACCTGACCAGTGTAAAACAAGGATGCTCCTCTATCACTCAAGATAGCAAAGGGAACTGTCTTACGGAAGACCAAGACATTCTGAAGAGATGGACAGAGTACCGCTCAGATTCGTACAACCACCGAGCTACAGGGGACCCAGGCATTCTTGTCACCCCACCACTGACCAACAGTGACAACTATTCCATCCTCTGAGAAGAAGTAGAGGTTGCCGTAAAGACGCTGGAAAAAAAGGGAAGGCAGCAGGAGCAGACAACATTCCTGCAGAGCTAGTCCAAGAAGGGGGAGAAGACATGATAAGCGCCTTACTAACAATCTGCAATAAGATCTTGCAGTCAGGGGAATGGCCCACACCATGGGACCAATCACTTATAATAACTCTCCCCAAAAAAGGCAACTGATAACAATGCCAGAATTATTTCACCATCAGTCTTATATGCCACCCAAGCAAAATCATGTTAAAGATCCTACTGAACAGGCTGAAGCCACAGGCAGAGGTAATTATAAATCCAGACCAAAAAGGTGACTGCCAAGCGTGTGAAATGCAAAGAAGTACCCAACGGAGAAAGAAACACGCTTAGAAAAAACGGTACAACACAATTTATTAATATTTCGGGTAAATACCCTTTGTCAAAATAGACAAACAAACAGAGACATTAGCCGCTACTTATCTTCAGATGCAGAAGGAATGTGGCAACTGAAGGTGACGTAAAAAGAAAAAAGAAAAAAGAAAAAGAAAAGAAAAGGAAAGGAAAGGAAGAACAAAAGTAAAAATGACGTCAAAGAAAAAAATCGTAAGAGAAAGACTCCGAGAGAGACTAAACACGAGAGACAAGAGTGTGTGTAAGCGCGCGCAGGAGCGAGCAAAAGTAAATGCGCGTGTGTGAGGCCGGGGAGAGAGAGAGAGAGAGAAGAGAGACAGCGAGAGAGAGAGAGGGGGGGGAAGAGAGAAAGAGAGAGAGAGAGAGAGAGAGAGAGAGAGAGAGAGAGAGAGAGAGAGAGAGAGAGAGAGAGAGAGAGAGAGAGAGAGAGAGAGAGAGAGAGAGAGAGAGAGAACGAACGGGGAGTACCTTTGGGCACGAAGTAGGCTGAGTGTCTAATACACAAAGCCAGCTAAACACCAACCCGAAGGCAAACCTTATATCACCATCGAGTTGAGGACTACCTCGGGGAAAAACGGGAGGACCCCGGGAAAAAAACCCCAGCATTTAGCATGGTACACAACAAGGAATATCGATGAAACAAAGCAAATAATCAAATTCAGTAAGAGAATAATGGTATAAGAGGAGAGTAGGTAGTTGTGAAACCATCTTCAAGGGTAACTCAAAAAAAAAAAAAAAAAAACCGGTGTGGGGGGAGAGAAAGACAAAAGGGGCGGGGGAAGGGGAGGAGGAAAGGGAAGAGAGAGAGAGAAAGGGGGGGGGGAGAGAGAGAGAGAGAGAGAGAGAGAGAGAGAGAGAGAGAGAGAGAGAGAGAGAGAGAGAGAGAGAGAGAGAGAGAGAGAGAGAGAGAGAAAACAAAAAGGGAGGGGGGGGGGGAAGGCAAACAAACAGAGCCACCAGCCCCACCCAACAGGCACCCTCCAGCCCACGGACGAACGCACAGGCACGCGAACAAGACGACCACATACAGCCCCAAGGGAATGCACATGATCGCCCCCCACACCCGCGCATAAATCCAAGGACCGGCGACCAAGCGCCCGACAGGGAAGGGCAAGGGATCCAACTTAACGTAAGGCCAGCGCTGAAAAAGTCCCCATGGGAGGCACAAAGTACATATCAATCAGCGCCAGCCGCACCTATCTGGTTAGTGAGTAGTCATACAGAAGCGACTCGGTAAGGTAAATGACAGTTAGCAGAAGACACAGGTAAGGTCCAAAAAGTTAATCTTTCATATTCATCCCGAGTGGCGCCACAGTGCCCAGTTTATTAATCAAAAAATTTTCTCGGTCTTTCCTTTCCCAGACATTACTGGTTTGCATAAGCCAGAGGCCTTTAACACGAATACATTCGTGTTAAAGGCCTCTGGCTTATGCAAACCAGTAATGTCTGGGAAAGGAAAGACCGAGAAAAATTTTTGATTAATAAACTGGGCACTGTGGCGCCACTCGGGATGAATATGAAAGATTAACTTTTTGGACCTTACCTGTGTCTTCTGCTAACTGTCATTTACCTTACCGAGTCGCTTCTGTATGACTACTCACTAACCAGATAGGTGCGGCTGGCGCTGATTGATATGTACTTTGTGCCTCCCATGGGGACTTTTTCAGCGCTGGCCTTACGTTAAGTTGGATCCCTTGTCCTTCCCTGTCGGGCGCTTGGTCGCCGGTCCTTGGATTTATGCGCGGGTGTGGGGGGCGATCATGTGCATTCCCTTGGGGCTGTATGTGGTCGTCTTGTTCGCGTGCCTGTGCGTTCGTCCGTGGGCTGGAGGGTGCCTGTTGGGTGGGGCTGGTGGCTCTGTTTGTTTGCCTTCCCCCCCCCCCCTCCCTTTTTGTTTTCTCTCTCTCTCTCTCTCTCTCTCTCTCTCTCTCTCTCTCTCTCTCTCTCTCTCTCTCTCTCTCTCTCTCTCTCTCTCTCTCTCTCTCTCTCTCTCTCTCTCTCTTTCTCTCTCTCTCTCTCTCTCTCCCCCCCTTTCTCTCTCTCTCTTCCCTTTCCTCCTCCCCTTCCCCCGCCCCTTTTGTCTTTCTCTCCCCCCACACCGGTTTTTTTTTTTTTTTTTTGAGTTACCCTTGAAGATGGTTTCACAACTACCTACTCTCCTCTTATACCATTATTCTCTTACTGAATTTGATTATTTGCTTTGTTTCATCGATATTCCTTGTTGTGTACCATGCTAAATGCTGGGTTTTTTTTCCCGGGGTCCTCCCGTTTTTCCCCGAGGTAGTCCTCAACTCGATGGTGATATAAGGTTTGCCTTCGGGTTGGTGTTTAGCTGGCTTTGTGTATTAGACACTCAGCCTACTTCGTGCCCAAGGGTACTCACCGTTCGTTCTCTCTCTCTCTCTCTCTCTCTCTCTCTCTCTCTCTCTCTCTCTCTCTCTCTCTCTCTCTCTCTCTCTCTCTCTCTCTCTCTCTCTCTCTCTCTTCTCTCTCTCTCTCTCTCTCTCTCCTCTCTCTCTCTCTCTCTCTCTCTCCCCCCCCCTCTCTCTCTCTCGCTGTCTCTCTTCTCTCTCTCTCTCTCTCTCTCTCTCTCTCTCTCTCTCTCTCTCTCTCTCTCTCTCTCTCTCTCTCTCTCTCTCTCTCTCTCTCTCTCTCTCTCTCTCTCTCCCCGGCCTCACACACGCGCATTTACTTTTGCTCGCTCCTGCGCGCGCTTACACACACTCTTGTCTCTCGTGTTTAGTCTCTCTCGGAGTCTTTCTTTTACGATTTTTTTTCTTTGACGTCATTTTTACTTTTGTTCTTCCTTTCCTTTCCTTTTCTTTTCTTTTTCTTTTTACGTCACCTTCAGTTGCCACATTCCTTCTGCATCTGAAGATAAGTAGCGGCTAATGTCTCTGTTTGTTTGTCTATTTTGACAAAGGGTATTTACCCGAAATATTAATAAATTGTGTTGTACCGTTTTTTCTAAGCGTGTTTCTTTCTCCGTTGGGTACTTCTTTTCAGAGGTAATTATAGCTGAGGAACAGGCAGGCTTCAGACCAGGGCGCAGCACAACTGAGCAGATCTTGAACCTGAGCGTTATATGTGAGCGGTACCTCCAGCACCAGCAAGACCTCTATCATGTCTTGTGGATTTTAAGAAGGCGTTTGACAGGGTGTGGCATGTAGCCCTTTGGTCCACCATGAAGCTGTACAACATCACTGCCAACCTGATCAAAGTGATATGAACCCTTTACAACAAGGCCACTAGCGCAGTCTGCTTCAACGGCAAAATAGGAAATTGGTTGCTTGCTCTCACCTACTCTTTTCAGCATCTTCCTGGAAAGAATCATGACGGACGCTCTGAAAGATCATGAAGGAATTGTCAGTATTGGAGGCAGAACAATTAAGAACTTGTGCTTCGCGGACGACATTGATGGCCTTGCAGGAACAGAGGAGGAGCTAGCTCAGCTGGTGGTAAATCTGGACAGTACAGCCATTACGTTTGGGATGGAAATCGGCAGCGCAGAGAAGACCAAACTGATGACCAATAACGCCAGTGGCATTGGCACTGAAATAATGGTTGGAGGCCAAAAACTGGAAACAGTTAAGAAATTCAAATACTTAGGAGCCATTGTGACAGATGAGGGATCAAAACCAGAAATACTGTCCAGGACTGCGCAGACAACAATAGCGCTGACAAGACTGAAGACCATATGGAAGGACAGAAACATCACACTCTGCTCCAAGATCAGACTGATGCGCTCCTTAGTCATCTCAGTGTTCTTATATGCCTGTGAGTCATGGACCCTCACAGCAGGTCTCGAAAGGAGGACACAAGCCACTGAAATGAGACGCTTTCGAAGGCTGCTTGGCATTTTGTACGGAGATCACATCACGAACGAGGTAGTGGGAAGCAGAATCACGCAAGCCATCGGGCCCTATGAAGACCTATTAGCCATTGTGAAAAAACGCAAACTGAAGTGGTATGGGCATGTCATGCGATCAGCAGGGCTTGCCAAGACAATCCTGCAAGGCACTGTGCAATGAGGGCGAATGAGAGGAAGACAGAGAAAAAGATGGGAAGACAATATCTCAGAGTGGACGACACACTAAGAATGTCAGAGAACAGAGTGATGATGATGATGATGAAACGTTTTTATTCAGGATAAAATGTTTTAGGCATAGCAATGCCTATCTTCCAAACTGTCCTGCTACTCTACACATATAAAAATACATCAGACGATACATCAAAAGATAAAACATATGTAAGTAAAAAGACCCATCCCCCCGCCCACCACCACAACTCAGAGGGGAAAAAAATAGAAATAAAAATTTAAAAAATATATAATTATATACACAGATATGAACCTGACATGTTAATGCAGACAGTCGAGCTATTACATAATCTGCAGCAACAGTAGAAGAGTATTAGGTAATAGGAAACTTGTCACTAACTATACGAATAGTAGCATAAGGGAGCCGAACATACTATTACTTCTGAAGTAAATATTTATGGAGGCGATCTTTGAAGACGCTAATCTTACAAATTGATTTCAGATGTGGAGGTAACATATTCCACGCTTTAGCGCCTGAAAAAGACAGACTGGTTTTACAGATGTCTAATCTAATTTTTGGAAGGTGGATCGAACTATTTCTCATGTTTTTCCTATTATTGTCGGAAAATATCGTTTTTAGATAGTGTGGGGCTTTTCCGTGCATGATCTTGTGCAGTAGAACACAGCGATTAAATTCAAACTGTTTCTTCAATGTTAGTAACTTGAAAGATTTTAATTTTTCATCAGTCGAAGTAGGACCGGGAAGTATTAATTTAACGATACAAGGAATTAACTTTTTTCATGTGAACTTCGCTGCATCCATCCCAGACGGTAGAACTGTAGTCACAATGCGTTTTGATATGTGCATGGAAAAAGAGTTTACTGATATCAGTATTAACTATATGACGTAGTTTTGATAACAGGAACAGATTTTTGGAGATTGTTTTGCATATTGAGTCAGTAAGCGGCTCCCAGCTTAATTGGTTGTCTACTATAACGCCTAATAAGCGATTCCTAGTTACTTGTTCAACAAGCTGTCTATCTAAGGAGAGTGTTAAAGGTGGTAGGCCATGCTGGTGTTTCTGACGTGTAGTAACTAACATGCTCTTTGTCTTTGGAATACTAATAATCACGTGATTATCACTGCACCAGCCTGCTACTTCATCAAGACTTTGTTGGAGTACCTTATTAATGGTTGTGATATCTTTATCAGATGTGTGTATGGTCGTGTCATCTGCGAACAGATCGCAGTTTGCGTCTAAATGAGATATGCACAGTGGCAGATCATTAATAAATAGATTAAATAATAAGGGCCCTAGAATAGACCCCTGTGGAACACCGCAAGTTACTAAACCATCAGAGGAATATTTGCCATTTAGCAGTACTTTCTGTGTTCTGTCCCTGAGATAGGAAGATATAAAGGAGACAGTATTTGAGTCAACGTGATAGAATGGTAGTTTTTTTAGTAGGATAGAGTGGTTGACAAGATCTAAAGCTTTTTTCAGGTCAAGAAAGATTGTACCTGATACTTTACTGTCATTTATGGCAGAGAGCCATTTATCAATTAAATGATTGAGGGCAGTTTGGCACGAATGTAGAGGTCGAAATCCTGATTGTGCTGCAGTTATCAGATGGTTTTGCTCCAGAACGTTTAGAAGATGTGTATGGATATGTTTCTCGAGCGGTTTTGAAATACAGGATAATATGGAAATGGGTCTGTACTCGTTTAGGTTGCATAAATCTTTGCTTTTGGGAAGCGGGATTACCTTCGCTTTTTTCAGCTCGTCGGGAAAAACGTTATATCTGATCGATAAATTATAAATAAAGGTCAGGGATTCGACGACGTAGGGCAGAGATAGTTTTAAAATTTGACTATTAATACCATCTGGACCGCAAGACGATTTGTTCTTTAAACTGGAAATAGATTTGCCTACATCTAGGACAGTCATAAGCGGTACTAAAAATGGGCCGCAGGCTCTCTGTTGACTATGGTGACGTAGTTGATGAGAGCAAGTGTAGTTTACAGGGTTAGGTGTATTTGACTTCGCCAGGGTTTGAGCAACAGTTATGAAGTGAGCGTTGAACGCATCAGCAGTAAGATCGGGCGGAATATTAGGCGATCGTTTACTGTTACCTTTGGTGAAATTGTTTATTACTTGCCAGACTGAACGGATGTCTTTGCCGTCGGCAATAATTTGTTCTGCATTTTGCCTCTGTGCTTTATGAACTAGAGATTTGACATGGTTTCGCTGCTTCTTGTATTCAGTAAATTTCTTGTCTCGTTTTAATTCATCTCTTACTTCCATTGCTTGTTTTATCTCACCAGAGAGCCATTTTGGCATAACAGGATACTTGACGCGTTTCATGCGCTTAGGCGCTTGTCTATCCAGAACGGCGAGAAACAGCTCGTACCAGCGTGACAGGGCATCGTTAGGGTTTTTGCAGTTTTGTATATCATAAAATGGTACTAAAGATAGGTCATATAAAAAAGCAGTTTGGTCAAATTTTTTAAAACATCTATACATTATGGTAGTGTGTCCTTTGATTGACTGTTTAGCTAACCTCACAGACAACGTAAAACAAACAGGAAAGTGATCACTAATGGAAATATTAGGTACGCTAACATTTTTTACAACGCTGACATTTGTGCTATATACATGGTCAATCAGCGTTGAAGATGAGGAAGTCACTCTAGTAGGTGACTGGACAAGTTGTTTCAACCCTAAAAAATTCAACATGGATCTCCACGAAGTGTGTCCTTGCTTTTGCAAGTCTATGTTGAAGTCTCCCAAAATATGTACATCACCTTTGGACTCCTGAACCACATCCATCATTAACACAAACTCGTCCTGCCAGGAGGCTGAGGCCGCTGGGTTTCTATATACAAAACCTATAAGAACAGGCGAGGACTTAGTGAAATGGAGGTAGCTGGTTGCCAAGTCATCAGTGGTGCCCCAAAGGTCGGCAAGACTACGGGATAGATAGCTAGATAGATAGCTAGATAGATAGATAGATAGATAGATAGATAGATAGATAGATAGATAGATAGATAGATAGATAGATAGATAGATAGATAGATAGATAGATAGATAGATAGATAGATAGATAGATAGATAGATAGATAGATAGATAGATAGATAGATAGATAGATAGATAGATAGATAGATAGATAGATAGATAGATAGATAGATAGATAGATAGATAGATAGATAGATAGATAGATAGATAGATAGATAGATAGATAGATAGATAGATAGATAGATAGATAGATAGATAGATAGATAGATAGATAGAGATTTGAAATGCATTGAAATGTATACCGTGTGTGTGTGTGTGTGTGTGTGTGTGTGTGTGTGTGTGTGTGTGTGTGTGTGTGTGTGTGTGTGTGTGTGTGTGCATGTATATTTGTCATTTATGTAGTAGATTTAGTAACGGCAAGTTTTAAAACTGATCCTGTTACCAATAACTTTTATTGTTGGAAGATAAAGGTTCATTGTCATTGTCATTTTCTCTCTATATATAACAGGTTTCGTTTTCGTTCGTTCCTTGTCCTCTGCCATTGTGATATTATGTGAAATGAGTTATTAAAATACTGGTATATGTTGTGTGGTGAGGGCAAAAGCTGTGACTACACAACACACGCAAAAAGATCTATTTCAATTTAGTAGAATCTTTAACACGTTCTGTCCCAGGACCGAAATACCCAGATTTTGAAGTTGCCCTCCGAAGGACTGTATTACAATTCTAGAGACAGATCGAGCATGACAGCTCAAGGGTGGTGCCAAAATAGCTTGGCGTTTATGGGCGCCAAGCTATTCTGGCACCACCCTTGAACTATCATGCTCGATCCATGTCTTGCTGTGGTGTGTCAGGCCTGAATGAGTTAACCCCTTGGCTGCTGCCTGCGCTTCAGATCGACGGAAAGGTTGCGTACCTTCACGCCTTTACCCCGGAAGGGTGTGGTTTGTTACACGTATAGGGGTTAATCGACCATGACTTTAACCACTTTTAGGCCAGGTATATCGACATTGTTTATCAGCATTTATCCAACGCCAGAAAGCCCCCTGCGCACAAGGACCATCGATGCAAAAGGGTACCAGCAAGATGCATAGATCCTCATGAGCCCCCGCAATTGCGGGGGCTCATGAGGATCTATGTCTCTTGCAGTTGGATCGTGCTCACTTTTCTCGTCAGTAAAGGGGTTAAACTATTATCACGGGATGCAAATGGGGCCATCTCTTCCGGAAGCTTTGCATACACTTTATTATCTTTTCTTACGTTAACCGGTTAGAGCTTAACGTCTTTTGTCCACCACGAAGGTGATTTCAAAGAAAGGGCACCGAACAGGCTCTTGACAATTTTTTGTACCCTCCTAGATTCGAACCCTCGACCTTTCCGCGGCCTGACGGAATTCGAACGCTCTACCACCTGGGCCTCTCAGTTCGTATAGGCTTTTCATGGCATGGTGTACCGCATGACTTTATGCGTGTAAATTGCAGGTGATCCAGAAAATGAACAGATTGAGGGACCAGACAGCGTGTACACGTATACCGTTTGCTTTGGCAGCAGGTGTGACACTTGCCGTGCACTTGAAAGTTATATGAAACGTGTATTAACATAGAAAAATAGTGTCGAATGAATTCACAAATCAGGTCCCATTGTTTCGCGTTTCTTTACAGCCCGCTTTTTGCGATGGTAGCAGGTGTGACGCTTGATACAAACGTCTCTAATAAAGATATATTAACCCATTCAGCCCTGACGCACTACATCAGGAGAAGAGTCGACCTTGATAATTCAACTGTAGTGCCAGATTAGCTTGGCGCCTGTCGGCGCCAAACTAATCTGGCACTGCCCTTGAATTATCATGGTCGATCCATCTCCTGCAACAGGTGCATAGTCGTTAGATGACGCCTCCAAAATTTGGGCTGAATGAGTTAATACAAGAAACATAGATAATAATAATAATAATAATAATAATAATAATAATAATAATAATAATAATAATAATAAAGAGAATTTATATCGCGCTGAATCCCCAGGAGCAGTGGGCTCTAAGCGCGTTACAAAAAAAAAAGATTGCAGGTGAAGGATCGACCATGATCCTCATGAGTTGCGGGGCCGGGTTCGTGAGGACCTATGCCTTTTGCTGACACCATCTTGCAGCCCTGTTCTTTGCACGGCTGGGGAACTTTGGCGTTGCACGGCTGGGGAACTTTGGCGTTGCACGGCTGGGGATCTTTGGCGTTGCACGGCTGGGGATCTTTGGCGTTGCACGGCTGGGGATCTTTGGCGTTGCACGGCTGGGGATCTTTGGCGTTGCACGGCTGGGGATCTTTGGCGTTGCACGGCTGGGGATCTTTGGCGTTGCCAAATGAACAAAGAGTTTAGGAACAATATATGCGTTCACTGGCAGGCAAACGGATGAAGGTATGTAAATGGCTTCCAAGGCTGTCGGGCCGAGGTCGGTCGCAGTGGGCCCGCGCTCGACAGCCTTGTGCGTACTGGGATTATTGTCCCAACTTTTTCTCGCAGATCCCTAGTCAAAGACAAATAACAACAAACTGAAATAAAATATAAAGAAGTACCCAACGGAGAAAGAAACACTTAGAAAAGACAGTTACAACTCAGTTTTTTCTAAGCGTGTTTCTTTCTCCGTTGGGTATTTCTTTGCATTTTACACGCTTGGCAGTCACCTTTCTGGTCTGGATTGCATATTGAAATAAAATAAATAACGACATGAACGGTTAATTTAACTCATTCAGCCCGACGGCCGTATTTCCCAAATTTTGGAGGCGTCATCTAATGACTGTGCATTAGTTCCAGGAGATGGATCGACCATGATAATTCAAGGGCCGACATGCACCAAGCTAATCTGGCACTACCTTTGAATTATCATGGTCGACCCATCTCCTGCTGTAGGGCGTCAGGGCTGAATGGGTTAAACACGTACACAATAAATATTGCACATATTGCGTTTATTGTGTTAATTTGTCGCAGCTTGTAAACGTATAGTATCATTTTATTTTATTTTTTCCTATGTCCTCAGAGGGTTGGTAATGACGTGACGTGACGTGACGTGACGTGTCTCCGCTGTGCTGTGGATAACAGTTTACATGGCATGTTGTGCACCGTCCTATTTCTAGAACATTATTTTGCACTCTTCTTTACTGGATGGTTCTCTGTCTTACAATCGAGTCCTCACGACCTCATGACAAATTCAAGATCCAATTCCCAGTGCAGTTCGGTTCTGCGTCTACCAACACCATCTTTCTGCCAGACGCAAAGATTCTCATGGTCTCTGCCTCCTGCTGCCCTCCTTTCCGTCTGTGTGTCATAGAAAATTCAAGATCAATTCTCAGCACACCCCTCAAATCAACGGCGTGCATCTAGACGAGGCATAGACTCTCAAATTATATTCAGATATGTCCAAGGGTAGTGCCAGATTAGCTTGGCGCCTTGGAAGGGCGCCAAGCTAATCTGGCACTACCCTTGGACAACCACAATGGATCTCTGTTCCATCGCCGGCGTAGGCGTTTGCCTCTTGCTTTGGTCACTTTACGTATGTGTTCCTGGCGAGAATATGAATACGATGGTGTATCTGTAGTCGTGACGATCATAATTATTATGGGTGTACCTCTAAGCAATTCCTTTATTACAAGACGATCACGTTTCACTGGCGTTCAGCATCAGATGACTGTTCCAGAAAATAAATAAAGTCTACTTTTGGCCTGTACATGAATAGCTGATGAGCGTGATCATAATTAAAAAGAAATAGCACTTTTCATTCAGTGCAAAAAGGCTGGCCGAAGCAAACAGACACATGCACCAACGAAAGTTCTTTATTATGACAAATAATACGCGCGCACGCACATTCATTCATTTATTTCAATTCAATTCATTCAATTCATTCAATTCATTCAATCCCATTCCCATTTCATTCCATCCCATTTATTCATTCATTCATTCATACATTCATTCATTCAATCAATTTAATTTACGTATGTGTTCGTCAGGAGAATATGCTGTGGTACACCACTAATACGATGGCGTATCTGTAGTCGTGAATGTCATGGGTATACATGGGTATGGGTATTACAGGACCATTACGCTTGATTGGCGTGCAGCATCAGATGATTGTTCTTTATTGTGACAAATAATACGCGCGCTCATTCATTCATTCATTCATTCATTCAGTTTAACTCAATTCAATTCAAATCATCATTCAACATGTTTATGGTACTGATAAGAAGTCATGTACTCAGTATGAGCGTCAGTACGTGTGCAGTAAAATACACCACGTAACCAATAGTTGCAACAAAACAACACATTTATGTACTGGTGACACTGTATTGTTAAAATAAAATCATGGCTATGTTTCCCCTTGTGCTCGGGTGTGTGTGCGGTCCGCTAAGCCTCGCCGCATGAACGTAGTTAAGTAGGCTTTACAATTAAACCATATGAGTGTCATTACCAGTCCACGTTAAATTGAATCCGTCCAGTGCCGGTTGACGTAAGCTGTGCTTCTGCAATCTTTGTTAATTCAATACCCCCCACCCCCCCCCCACCCACCCACCCCCAAAAAAAAAAATCCTAGCTGCCCCAGGAACATGGATTCAAAGAGGTGTCAGGAGGAGGCATAGATCCTCATGAGCCCCCGCAACTGCGGGGGCTCATGAGGATCTATGCCTCTTGCTGACATTACTTTGAATCCATGTTCCCAACTGCGAAGGCTCGTGAGGATGTATACTTCTTGCAGTTAGGGAGTGTTCACATTTTCTCGGCACTGAGCGGGTATAAAGTTAGTTTCCACATGCACATGCCGGCATTAAGGGCGGCCAGATCTTTCGGAGTCAAGTTGGTTAAAATGCAAACGTGCACTGACTCTGGGCATCTCTCAGTCACGGCGACTTGAAATAAGTGTAACATTCGTTCTAGCTAATTATTTACAGATGTAAGCGCTGAGGTCAGTAAATGAATGACGTCGACACGTGATTTCCGACTTCATTCTAGACAATGACCTAGATATTGTCGTGATCACCGAAACGTGGCTCCGCTCGGCTGGCGACGAACCCATCATCGCCAGCGTCACTCCGAGTGGCTACCGCCTGGCCTCCTTCCCGCGCGCTTTCAGAGGGGGTGGCATTGCCATCATCTACAGGGACTGTCTTTCCGCTCACCTCTCCTTCTCTCAGTCTCTACCTTTTGCTCATCCCTCCTTTGAATCTGTCGAGGCCGTAGCAACACTCCCTGGCCAGTCCCTCATCTTCTCATGTATCTATCGCCCCCCTCCAAGCTCTCAAAACAAACTCACAAACTCCATGTTCCTCACCGAGTTCGACCTCCTCCTCGAACACTACAGCACACGACCCGGAAAACACATCCTTCTAGGCGACTTTAACTTCCACTTTGACAAACCCGACCACCCTGACACAAAACGCCTCTGCACGTCACTTTTAAACCACAATCTTACACAACACATCACTAAACCCACCCACCGACTTGGCCACACCCTCGACTGGATCATCACCCGCACTCTTTCTCGACTCTGACACCTCCTCTGTGCTTCCCTCTGACCACTTCGCTATTCTCGTCTCCCTCAATCTACCTCCCCCGAAAAAAACCAAGCTCGTTGTCTCTCGCCGCAAACTAAAATCTGTCAACCGCGACAGCTTCTTCGACGAAGCTGTCGACCTTCTCTCGGACCCCACCCCCTCTCCCGATCTTGCATCCCATTTCGATTCCTCCCTTCGAAAACTTCTAGACACCCATGCCCCTGTCACCACCTGCTCCATACCCAACCGACTCCCCTCCCCCTGGCTCACTGATGACATAGCTGAGGCCAAGCGCGAGCGCCGACAAGCGGAACGCCTCTGGCGCTCATCTGACCTCACCGTTCACAGACAGATCTTCCAAACAACCAGATCCAAAGTCTGCAAAATAATCTCCGAATCTAAACGCAAACACCTTCAAAACCAAATCCTGGAATCCACCTCTTCCAAAACCCTCTACGCCACCATGAACACACTCCTAGGCACTTCTAAAGACTCTCCTCTCCCCAACACACACAGCAAAGAAGAACTCCCGTCTGCTTTCTCTACCTATTTTTCGAACAAAATCCAAAATCTGCGCGACACACTCGACACCCTGCCTCCTCCGCCTTGCCCTCCCGACCCCACCTTTTCCGGCACTCCCCTCTCGTCCTTCCGCACCGTCTCTCAGGATGAAGTCCTCAAGACCATAAAGTCCATGCCCTTCAAAACCTGCGAACTTGACCCCCTCCCAGCTTCTCTCTACCGTGACGGCCTTCCAAAACTTCTACCCTTCATTACCGACATCATCAACGCATCTCTAGAAAACGGCTCCGTCCCCGATATCTTCAAGTCCGCCATCGTCCGTCCTCTCCTCCAAAAACACAACCTCGACCCAAACGAACTCAAGAACTATCGCCCAGTCTCCAATCTCTCTTTCCTGTCCAAGCTTCTTGAGAAGGTTGTTCTCAACCAGCTCAACCTCCATCTCACCGACAACAACCTCCTCAGTCCATTCCAGTCTGTCTATCGCAAACATCACAGCACTGAAACAGCCCTTCTACATATCTTAAACGAGCTGCTTCTCTCCACTGACTCTGGCAACATCTCCCTTCTTACACTACTCGATCTCTCTGCCGCCTTTGACACTATAGACCACTCTATCCTCCTCCACCTACTCCACCACTCCTTCGGCATCACTGACTCTGCTCACTCCTGGTTTCTCTCCTACCTCTCTGACAGACAGCAGTCCGTCACCATCAACGGCGTCTCTTCCAACCCGGTAACGCTCTCCTGCGGAGTTCCACAGGGATCCGTCCTGGGCCCGGTCCTTTTCACACTCTACACCTCTCCTCTGTCCAACATCATCCAGTCTCACCGCATACACCACCACCTCTACGCTGACGACTCACAACTGCAAGACAAAGACAAACTCGACAACACTCAGTCACTACTGACTCGCACGGCTGACTGCTACAAAGACGTGAAAAACTGGATGACAGCAAACAAGCTGAAACTGAACGACGACAAAACGGAAGCCATGCTGGTAGGCACTCGCCAAAAACTCTCCCAGCTCCCTCCCTCTCTCCACCTTCAACTCGATAGCACCCCCATCTCCCTCTCTGTCTCGGCCAAGAACCTCGGCGTCATCCTCGATTCCTCTCTGTCCATGACCAACTTCGTCTCCGCCACGACCCAGGCATGCTATTTCCACCTTCGCCGCATCAGTCAGATCAGAAAATACCTCACTACCGAAGCTGCCACCAAACTTGCTGTCTCTCTCATCTTATCTCGCATCGACTATTGCAACTCTCTCCTTTCCGGTCTCCCTCACTCCACCATCTTCACTCTCCAACGCGTCCAGAACAATGCTGCCCGCCTCGTCCTCAGAAAGAAAAAATCCGACCACATCACACCCCCTGCTCACTACTCCTTCACTGGCTCCCCATCCCCCAACGCATCCAATACAAAGTTCTGTCTCTCTGCTACAAATCCCTGAACAACTGCGCTCCTGCCTATCTCTCCAACTTACTTCACCCCTACACACCTTCCCGCTCCCTCCGCTCTGCCTCCGACCCTCTCCGCCTCCACATCCCTCGCACCAAACTTAACACTTTCGGTCCCCGCTCCTTCTCCGTCTACGGTCCATCCATCTGGAACACTCTCCCACTCTCTCTCCGTCAGAAACACTCTCTCTCCTCCTTCCAGTCCGCCCTCAAAACTCACCTCTTTCAACAGTTTTAGCACTATATCACCGCACTCCCCACCCCAAGCTGACCGTCGTAATGTATTTCACTGTTTGTGGTACGTGAGTCATTGTCTAAAGCGTGCGCATGCGTGCGCGAGTTGTGAGTGTGCGCTTAGAGTTATAATTATTATAAGATAAGCGCATTATAAATACCGTAATTATTATTATTATTACAAGTTAATAATAATAATAATAATAATAATTATTATTATTATTATTATTATTATTATTATTGTTATTATTATTATTAATATTATTATTATTATAGTAATACCGGTCATTATATAGGCGCTTTACCCAATTCTGCGAATCGGCTCAAAGCGTCGCGAACTGAACTCAACACGCACGCTCACGTGACACACACGCATTCACGGACTCAGAAGACAAACCCAATACAAGACAAACACAGGTCATTCACATGGTGCGAACTGAGGGTCAGCTCAGCTACTGAGGTTTCGGAAATTTTGATCGCTTGTATTTGAAATTTATAAAGTGGCCTGAAACCGGTAACAAAGTGGAGGGGGGAGGAAAAGCCGGAGTACCCGGAGAAAGAACCCCCGACGGTCCGCCCGAATTAACGGTGACACTTATTGGAGGAGAAAAGTCCGACGCTGGAACCCGGCATCGAATCTCGCACCTTTAGCATTGGTGGCAGGCGCCTTTACCACTGCGCCACGGACGTGTTAGTTTAACGGAGTCCGTCAGAGCTATTCTGGTTTTCTCGTGGGAGCAAAAACGACAATAACACAAACACGCGACCCACGAGCCGGTCAGTGACGAACCTCTCAAATCCTCGGGGTGTATTTTCCGCTCATTACCATCCTCAAGAAAAATACGATTTATCTCTTGATTTACTGTCTTCTCCTTTTAGCCTCCAATCTTCCCATTTTTAGCCCTCCCAAAACTCCACAATTGCCACCGCCGTCGGCCTAAAGACCCGAAAATAGCTCGCACGCAGTCTTAGTTCAGTTCGATAAGCTGCAGTGTCTGTTAATAGTGGAGAGACTCAGGCCCCGCGCATACAAGAGAAGTGATCGCTGGAGAAGACTAAAATACGTAGAGTCCGGTGAGACTCTGCAAATCTGCCAGGGTTTATGAACATCTGTGTGCTGGTCTGCGATTTTGGACCTTCCGGCCTCCGGCCGGAAGGTCCAAAATCGCAGACCAGCACGCGTTGACAAAACTGAAATGTCGGGTCTTTCTACGTCGGCTAACGACGTAAAACTGGCCGTCCGCCTTGATTCATATACAATTGGCTCCAAAGTTGGGCTCATAAGAATATGTCCCTCTTCCAGGATCCGCTAGTTAGAACTAGTATAGGAACGCCGCTCTGGTTGAAATGATTGATTCCTGGGACCTTGAGCGATCGCGGCGCAGCCCGCAATCTATTTCCAGGCTCCATTGATGCCGGATTTTTCTTGCCCGCTCTCGGGACAGTCGGAAATAGCCGCTGGCGTGACGTCATTGCGACGTCATTCTAGCAGACGGGCCTAATCTAGCGTGCGCAATGCTCGGCCAGACCCGAGAGGTTCCACACTATTTCGGATCGGTATAGTGAAACAATGTTCGAGTCGGTTCAAGTGCACGCACCTATGCTCAATGGCTAGGATGACGTCACGATTTCCCTGTGTTGTGTATTTCAGGTCATATCAATCCCTTCACTGTCGAGAATAAAGGCAAATATGACCCATTTGCAAGAGGTATAGATCCTCACAAGCCCTCGCAGTAGCGGTGGCTCATGTGAGGATCTATGCCATGTGTGAAACCACTTTGTAGCCATGCTCCTTTGACGGCTGAAAGGTGCTACGGCAGAAACTGAGGTGCTACACTTGGGCACAAATTAACAAGGTGATTTTGTTATGCACGTACGGCCTCTTATTCACGAACAATCTGTATTTATGGTGAACAGAATGAAGAAAACACGCAACACTTTACTGGCAGATCATCGGCTTTACGTGCCTTATTTTGTTGCAAATAATAAAGCAAGTAAAACTGTACTCTTCATTCTATTGAAAACCCTGTATTTGTTTCCGTTGTGTTGCATTATATTTTAGGTCGTCTGATTAATTTAAAAAGTGAAAGCAAACAGAGATTTTATAGAAACAGCTGGTCACATTCTGGACCAGCTGGACCGTGCTCATGTTTCTCGGCAAGAGAGGAGTTGCACCGTGACTCGTGTTCTGTCTAAAATTAAAGATTGAACAAACCAAAATGGGTTGGAACAGGCAGTGTCACGGTAAAATCGCAGTCCTGCACACACGAGAGAGGGAGACGGTCCGAGCAGCAAATCAGGAAGCTTAGCCGTTATAGTAAAAGACTGTTTGGCCTTTGTGTATTCTCGGGCCGTAAAGTCTCGATAGCTGCGCGCTTATGACGTCAGTTGATCGCTTGTCTGAAAGTGCATCTGCACCAGGTTCACGGAGTCCGAAACAGCCAGAGGAGAATATACAGAAGTAGAAGTTTAGACCATGATAGTTCAGGGGCAATGCAATTTAGCTTGGCACCTTCGCAGGGGAAAGAAAATAAGACTGACGCTGTCCTTGAACTGTCGTCTTAAAAGTGAATTTTTTTTTATTTCTGTTTATTTAACCCCTTCATTGCCGAGAAAATTTGAACACCATCCAACTGCAAAAGGTATAGATCCTCATGGCGTCAGCAAGAGGCTTGAGGATATACGCTGTCGCTAGGACATCGAGGGGTGTTTTTTGGTCTTGAATTCACGAATATTGCAGAGACACAGTCTGCGTCAGCTGGCACTAAATGGGTTAACTGATTTCGTTTAACTCATTCGCGATGTACCGTATGGGGGATACGCGGCCAAAGGCCGCGTATCCCCCATGCGGTACATCGCGAATGAGTTAACATCAGTTGACGCAGACCGTAATTAGTTAATACAGCGCTGAAGAGTCCCAGCTGTTCACAGAACATGAATACAAAGTGGTTTGACCCCTTAACTGCCGAGAAAAAGTGAACACGATCCAGCTGCAAGAAACATAGATCCCCATGAGCCCCCGCGACTGCGGGGGGCTCATGAGGATCTATGCCTCTTGCTGAGACCGAAATGCATCCATGTTTCTTTCAACGGGTTGTGGCTTTTGGTCGCTAAATGAACAAGAGATTTCAGAAACGAAATATGCGTCTAGTGGCGGGGGATGGGTTTAACCCTTATCATTCGGAATACACCAGTGTGTGCCGAAATAAGTTTTACTAAAATAGTTTAAGGGTAGTGCCAGAATATTCTGACACTACCCTTGAACTAAAGCCATTGGTCTATATCCTCATCTGTAAGTACTATAATGTAGCTTGCATATAGTGGCAGAGTACAAATTCAAGTTTAAGCCTAGCAAGTCATAGATCCTAAGAAGCATACGCACCTCAGTCCCCCGGGGGAGGGGAGGGGGGAGGAGGAGGGGGCGGGGGAGGGGCTCAGTAAGGATCTATGTCTCCTGCAGTTAACCTTTCCTCGGTGAGCGAAGGGGTTAATGCCATAAGAGATTAATACAAATGAATACAAGTATCATGGTTGATCCACGGCCCCGCTCTGACGTAAATAGAGGACACGTGCATAGTCGAGAAACACTGAGAGAAACAAGTGAACACGATCCAACTGAGAAAATACATATAGATCCTCATGAACCCGCGCAATTGCGGGGGCTCATGAGGATCTATGCGTTTCGTTGAGACCAGTTTGTGTCCATGTCTCATGGCTTTTGGTTGTTGAATGAACCAAGATTTCAAAAACAAAAATGTGCGTAGAATGGCAGGGAGTTGACGCTGGTAAATGTCAATTTCTAGGGACAGTCGTCAGTCCGGCCGACTCGACTTTAGTTGACCCGCGTATGTCTGTGCGCGGGCCAACTAAGTTCAAAGCGGACCGAAGAACTTTTGCTAAGCGAGAACCTTCAAAACTAAAAGTGCGCAGGAGGCATGAATGTGTGTGTGTGTGTGTGTGTGTGTGTGTGTGTGTGTGTGTGTGTGTGTGTGTGTGTGTGTGTGTGTGTGTGTGTGTGTGTTTAATAAAGACATTCTCATATTTTGGGGGTCGATAGAAAGTTCAGCCTGAAATGCTAGGTGAATAAAATAGACTGAACAACCGGAAAACCAGCGAAATAAATACAAGCATATTCCCTATTATGGGATAAATCCGGCCTCACTTTAATGTCCAGTGACCTACACCTGATGCTAAAACAGACAAAAAGCATGTAAATGATGCCAGCACTGATTCGAGTACAGGTTCATGAAACTCTATGCCTGTCGCAAATCGATAGTATCTGCAGAGAATGGTGAAATACATTTGTTCCATTAGAGAAACCTCAACCTTTCTGGTCCGTTCGAGTTTTTTTTTCAAAAGGCAGAAACTGGAACGAAATTTTTTGCTCAGTAAAGGAGTTTCTAAATGCAGACTGAACGATTTCCAGCAGTCACTATTACGGCAATTCTTGCGCAAGAATGAAATGACTGATGAATAGGGAAGGGAAATGTAACCCCTTCAAGATACTATCTGCAAGAGGTATAGATCCTCATGAGCCCCCGCAATTGCGGGGGGCTCATAAGGATCTATACCCGCTTGCTGTTGCGTGGTGTTCACCCTTTCTCGGCAGTCAAGGGGTTAAGAGGCTTCAAGTGACAATTCTACATAAGCGGCATTTGCCGGAAAGGCTCATACAGTTACGCACCCACTGTCCAATCTGTTTTGGTTGTATTTATTTATAGGACTTGTCCAGCTTAAAACTGATTGACACATCGACCCATTGGACGATTTCCGTACATTAGGCCGAGTAGGTCAATAACTGCGCATCTTTTGACCGGAACAGTGGAAGAAAAGCCCGGGCAAAATATACAAGAGCCAGGATCGTGAGAAGTTTCGTCTAGTGCAGAAACTTGGTTGACGGATTACATTTATATATGTCAACTGAAATGACCAACAACGCATCCTGGTAAGAAAAAAGGTACGAGGTTCTCGAGCCGACTTTGGCTACGGTCGACGTAGGCCCGAAGAGCTTTCGGCCTCACTCTTCTGTTAACTCATTCAGCCCGACGGCCGGAGTTCCCAAAGTTTGGAGGAGTCATCTAATGACTATGCACCAGTTTTCTGGAGATGGATCGACCGTGATAATTCAAGGGTAGTGCCAGATTAGCTTGGCGCCTGTCGGCGCCAAGCTAATCTGGCACTGCCCTTGAATTATCACGGTTGACCCATCTCCTGCTGTAGGGCGTCAGGGTTGAATGGGTTAAAAGTGACTGATTACTGTTTGGGCTATTTCCCCTTAGTTACCTGTGCATACGAGTAATTTCACTCCCGGGCATTACCCTTCCCCCCACGCCCAACACTCGTCCCCCTCACCTGTCAGACGGACATGAGAATAACTACTGTGTTTGTATGCTGATTACAAACCCACCGTTCCCTTTTCTGAGTAAAGAAGAAAGACAACTATGGAGCTGCAAGCAGACATACGTACACATGCGAGGCAAATAAGGAGAATCGCCTCACAGACGGCCTGATCAGACAAGTGGCTTTCATCAGTCATCCGTCAGACACTATATTTAACCCTTATCATTCGGAATACACCAGTGTGTGAAATAAGTTTGACTAAAATAGTTCAAGGGTAGAGCCAGAATAGCTTGGCGTCTCTTGGCGCCAAGCTATTCTGGCACCACCCTTGATCTAAAGCCATTGGTTTATATCTTTATCTGTAAGTACTATAATGTAGCTTGCGTATGGCAGTTTACAAATGTGAAGCTCATTAGCCTCAGTATGATATGGGTTAATACTGAGAGCGGGGTAATAGATGGACTATGATGTTTCAAGGGTAGTGCTGAAGTTAAGCGAAGTGCTTTTTACTAACTTTAGGATACAGTCGAAGAATGTGAGGTGTGGGTTTGAGACTGATTTCCAGTAGCAATCATCAAAACCCTTCAATCCACACAAAGCAGAGATCTTCATAAACTCCTACAGGTTTAAAAGATCTACTTAGTCTTTTGCTGAAGTCTTATCTTATACATCTGCGTACTTTGGACGAAAGAAAGAGGAAGCACAGTGTTTGGGTTTTCTTGTACTTGTTTTGTTTACGTGTGCTTGTTTTCATGCCATGAGACCCCAGCAAACTTCGAGTCGGGTTGGAAAATAAAGTATTATGAATTGAATTTAACGCATTCAAGGCGTCAGGAATCAATAGCAGCGAAAGTGTGGAATAGCGTTGCCGGAGGCAACGCTAGACGACGCTTACGCAGCTATTGATGCAGGACACCGTGACTAGTAAAAAGCAAAGGTGACGCAGCCGCAAGCACTGGTAGATACAGACTATGCATGTGCATAATGCTTCTCTTGATATGTGCACCGTATGCAGAGAAAGAAAGTTGTCGAATTGTCACAGTTCTGCGGATTCCCAGATTACTGATCAGCTCCTGTTCAGCATTCCTCAACTCGACTATTTGCGTCATCGCCCCTTCAGAAAATAAAAGCCCGGTGAGCAAGCGGAGGCATAAATCTGCACTGATGAGCCCTCTGCGTCTGCGAGGTCTTATGGGGACCTTTGCCCGCCGGACTCAGTCTCGCAGCCTCTGCAGTTATGTGTGTCTGTCTTTCTCAAGCGGAGGTGGAACAGTTCAGGAGGTCTGAGATGCTGCAGAAGAGGTTGAAAGTTAGGACAACTGAGAATGTTAGTGAAAGTGCCGAGCGGCTCATTGTCTGAATGTGCGGATAAATGTACTTAGATTTCTGGCAAAGATCTCACTGGTGTAGACTGAGTTAGCGTGAGTTAGAGTTAGCCTGATAATAGTAAAGCATTACCTTTTCTCCTTCCGTCCACTGCCTGAAAATTGAACTATACAATGCAGCTAAAAGAGATATATAAAACTCCGGCTTGAAAGTGGTGTCAACACTAAAGAAGCGTGGATTATCATGAGCCCCCGCAGCTGCGGGGGCTCATGAGGATCCATGCCTCTTCAGTGTTGCACCACATTGCGTCAATAGTCAGACCTGCGTCCGACACTCAGTGCCAAGTTAACTCATTCTACCCCAACACCGAAATCCCCAAATTTTGCCGTTGTTCTCTGAAGACTGCATTGCAGTGCAGGACACAGATCGACCGTGATAGTTCAAGGGTGATGCCAGAATAGCTTGGCGCCCATAGGCGCCAAGCTATTCTGGCATCACCCTTGAACTATCATGGTCGATCCTTATCTTGCTGTGGTGTGTCTGGGGTAGAATGAGTTAAAGCGACCCCGCCGTACACCAGGCAGTGAAGCCCAGTTAACAGAGCGCAATAATCTCCTGTATAAATGTTCTCGACGTGTCTTATAGTAATGCTGGACAAAAGGGCTAACCAGGGCCGGACCCAGGGGGGGGGGGGTTACCTGGGTTCCGGAACCCCCCCTCCCAACTAACAAAAAAAAAAAAAAAAAAAAAAGAACAGTGAATTTTTTTTTTATGCAAAGGGAGTTCCAAAGTTTTATTATTTTTTATTGTTTTTAAAACATTGCAGTTTTTAGTCACTTTTGATCCAAGGCACAAAGAGTTATTTATAGACAATTCAACGGAAATCCATTTCAAGGGATCCGTTTAAACGTCCAAAACTTTTTCCCGTTGAAACAACCAAGTAACCCAACCCCTAACCCTAAATTAGTAAATGCAGCCATATTTTCTTGTTCTGGCCACAAGCCTCTTCCAGCGCCTTCACCTTGATACAGCCCTAATCCCCCAAAAACGACTTTTTAGAAAGATTAATTAAGACGCTAAGTTGATAATTATGATAATTCGTTGTAACGAACATCCGTTGAAACGACCATCGTTGAATCGTCCAAAAACATCGTTGAAATGGATTTCCGTTGAATCGACCAGGTACCCAAAAGAGTTGCTTTCCTTCAGTGCATGTCTTTCCGAGAAAGATCAGTGAAAAGACGTCTGACGTCATTAAGGTTTGTGGGGGGAAGTTTAAATCTAGATCTATTTTCTTTGGTAACACTTCACTTTTGCTGTCTCCTCGAAAATGCCGAAACTGAAAAAAACAGATGCTGATGGCAGTAGGCGACTGTCATGCTGGTTTTCATCAAGCTCCATTTCAGAAGGTGGGTACATTTTTAAATCCAATTTTGTCTCATAAAAGAAATGTAGTCAGTAGAACTAGGTAAAATTCACCCATTCCGAATTCGATTCAAATGAGCACGTGGCGATGGCGCCGGTACTTCCTTCCTGTGAGTGTAGCCTATGCTGTAGGAGCTGATACTAGCTGCATATAATGAATATCATAGATATAAAACAGCCCCACTTATTAAAATACCAAAACAGGTAACAATTAAAGTAATGCATAGCCTAAAATTTATTTCACAAAGTATTATGATATATAACTTTAAAAATGTCAATTTAAAGAATAAAGATATCGGCATCAATGATCAATATTGCTTTTATATTTATAAAAAAAATCTTTGGACGGCAAAATATCGTTTTCAATAACAAAACCAAGGGCTAAGTTATAAGGTATCGTTTTCACTAGTGCAGCTTACTAGCTATGTATTGTGACGTAAATCTCTTCGGAGAGCAGAACAGAACCGTCTTGATGGCTGACTATGGAAACCATAGCCTATCTGACACCACTTTGACAGCGTCGCCATCAATTGTGACGGCAACATAGCCTTTCCGGGTGCGAAACCGTCATGACGACTTCGGTTTTTGGAACGACAAGAAGCCATCATGACGGCATCCCAACCACTGCCTTTTTCACATAATAAAATGGAAAATAAAAATGTGCTGAAATTTTGCCAACTGCTGAAAATCAGCAAATTTGTTAACAGTTCCTATGCCTGTGAACATCGTGCTACAAAATAAGATTATTCACCCTTAGGCCTTTTGTTGATGAAATTTAAAATAAGCTAAGAACTAATCAGAAAACCACTGTTTTTTTATATTAAATTATTATTATAAAATTGTAGTAGACGTGTTAACACCTGCAATGCATAATCATATATAAGATGTTGAAAAGACGGTTCTATTTTATTTTACATTTTTGTTGTTGCTTTTAGGATAATTTCATGTTTTAATTTTTATGTTATGTCTTTGTTTTTGTTTTTTTGTTTTTTTTTTCTTTTTGTTTGTTGTTGTTGAGTAAATTGTAAAGCGCTTAGAGCTGTTTACAGGTAAGCGCTATATAAGAAAACCTTTAATAATAATAATAATAATAATAATAATAATAATAATAATAATAATAATAAAAGTTGTTTTTCTAAACGGCAGATGATGCAGTTCCTCGAAAGAGACAAAAATCAACCCAAAGTGAGACCACTGGCAGTGGAGTTCGAAACAGTGACATGGGAACAAGTAAAAGCAGTGTTGGTGAGTAATTTACTGCCCCGCCCGCCCCCCCCCCCCCCCCCCCCCCTCTCAAAAAAAAAAAAAATTAAATACAACCTGAAATTGATACGTGATTGAGTGTTTCAATTTAATAATTAATATTAAACAAAATGACTGGTGTCTTCCATTGGCTATCATTAGCCTAAGAAGACTCTACGAGTCATAAGGTAGCAAAGATTTTGTCCATCATTTGGGGGGAGGGGTCTAAAAAGAAAAGCTGTTATTTCAGATCATAAATATATATCTAAGCTTGACTGAAGTGTGTAAACGAAGACATATATATGCTTTAAATGTAATTATCTTGTTGCAGGTCTCTCTCTCTCTCTCTCTCTCTCTCTCTCTCTCTCTCTCTCTCTCTCTCTCTCTCTCTCTCTCTCTCTCTCTCTCTCTCTCTCTCTCTCTCTCTCTCTCTCTCTCTCTCTCTCTCTCTCAGTATGTGTGACTCTGTGTGTGTGTGTGTGTGTGTGTGTGTGTGTGTGTGTGTGTGTGTGTGTGTGTGTGTGTGTGTGTGTGTGTGCGCGTGCGTGCATGCTGTGTGTATGTGTGTGTGTGTCGGCGTGAGAGAGAGAGAGAGGGGGGGGGGGGGAGATAGCACCTGCATACATATTTGCCCTTGCTGTATGAACTTTAATGTACTTAATGATTCTTTGTTTATTGCTTTACTTTGTATTTTTACTCATTTTATATTTTTGTGCGTACGCGTATGCGGGTAGGAATGTCTGGAGTGCGTGTCCGAGAGCGTGTGTTTGTTTTTGTGCGTATGTGCCTGAGTGCGTGCGTGTGTAAGTGTGTGTGTGTGTGTGTGTGTGTGTGAGTGTTTGTGCGTGTGTGCATGCGTACTGAATTGCGGTGTACATGAGTGTGTGTGTGTGTGCGTGCGTGCATGCGCGAGTTGTGATGTGCATGCGTGCGTACCTGAGTGCGTGTGTGGGTATGTGTGTGTGTATGTGCGTGGTGCGTGCGTGCGTGCGTAAGCGAATGCAGCAGTGCATGCAGCAGTGTGTGGTATGTGTATGTTTACATGTCTATGTCACTTATGTAGTAGATGTAGCAACGGCAAGTTTGAAAACTGGTCCTGTTACCAATAACTTCTACCGTTGGAAAATAAAGGTTCATTGTTCATTGTTCATTGTTCTCTTTCTCTCTCTCTCTCTCTCTCTCTCTCTCTCTCTCTCTCTCTCTCTCTCTCTCTCTCTCTCTCTCTCTCTCTCTCTCTCTCTCTCTCTCTCTCTCTCTCTCTCTCACAGGTACACACACAATCGTTTTAGTATTTCAGACTTCTCATAGACCCAACTTTTATTTGTATTTCAGACTCCTCCTCAAGCATTGATCAGCCTGCCGGGGGCCTGCTTTCTGAATCCTCTGCCATGCCAATGACCAACCAGCCTGATGTGAGCCTGCTTTCTGACTCCTCTTCAGATTTCTCCTCTCAGATCACCAGCAACAAAAATATCGATTTTGGTGAAGTTTTCAAGAAACACACGCGAGTCGTTTCACTGTCAAGCCGTGACAAGGAGCATCTTCTAAGGCAACACTGGAGACCATCACCTGGTTTTCAGTTTCCAACAACAGTGATAAACAACAAGAACCGAAAATTTCAGCATGAGTGGTTGCAAAAGTACTCCTGGCTTGTGTATTCTCCTTTCGAGGATGGGGCTTACTGCAAGTATTGCCTATTATTTGCAAAGTCTACTGAAAACCTGGGCAAGTTTGTGAAGACGCCATGCAAGAACTGGAATAAAGCCTGTGATCAGATCAAAAAGCACTCGTTATTACAATACCACAAAGATGCAATGGCAAATGGAGAGCAGTTTTTGACAATCATGGATAAACCAGAGCAGAGCATCGCCAGTGAAATCAATCAGAAAAATGCAGAAAACATCGCTGCAAATCGACAAGTTCTGACAAGCCTCTTCAGGATTGTTGAAGTGTGTGGAAGACAGGGGTTAGCTCTGAGGGGCAACTGTGATGATGGCATTCTTCAGAGTGAGAACAGAAGCAATTTCAATGCCCTTTTGAATCTGTGCATCAATGCAGGAGATGAAACTCTCCGGAAACATCTAGATACATGCGATAAGAAGGCCACATACATTTCAAAAAGTACACAAAACAGACTGATAGAGGTTCTTGGTGATCAGATCCGCAACAAGATTCTTGCAGAAATTATTGCAGCAAAACAGTTTACCGTGCTTGCTGACGAAGTCACAGACAGCTCAAACTGGGAACAACTTTCAATTATATTGAGATTCGTCGATGGAAGTCTGAAAGTTCGTGAAGAGTTCCTGGCTTTTGTCGAGTGCAGAGATACCACAGGTGAAACACTTTACAACAAGATTGTTGAGTGTCTGGGCTTGTGGGGGCTTGATTTCAACAATGTTAGAGGACAAGGTTATGACGGGGCCGCAAACATGGCAGGAAAGTTTAAAGGAGTGCAGACACGTTTTCAAGCAAGGAACAACAAAGCACTGTACTTTCACTGTGCTTCCCATAGCTTGAGTCTCTGCATTGTAAAAGCATGCGGCTTGCCTGCAGTGAAGAACATGATGGGAGCACTGAGGGAACTGTCACTGTTTTTCTCAAACTCTCCAAAGAGACAACGAAAACTTGAAGATACCATCGAAGCATCTCAGCCTGACACGACAAAGACAAAGCTTGTTGATCTGTGCAGAACAAGATGGGTAGAAAAACATGAAGCACTGGAGGTTTACACATCTCTCTTCCTGGTTGTTCACGACTGTTTGGGACAAATGTGTGAAGACAGTGACAATTGGGACAGTGAGACATTGACCAAGGCAACTGGCTTTCTCCACACCTTGAGCAGCAGTGTTTTCCTCGTTGCATTCGTTGTCGTCCGCAATTGTTTGCGTTACTTAAAACCCTTGACAGTGAAGCTCCAGAAAAGAACAAAAGATGTTGTCGATGCCTACAGGGAAATCAAAGAGGTCAGTAACTGCATGTCTTCTATTAGAAGAGATGTCGACACAGCGTTCGTTGCCTGGTTTGGTGAAGTCAGCAAAATGGCAAATGCTTTGACAACTGATGTTGTTGTTCCTCGTCAAGCATCCCGCCAGACTCTCCGTGACAACCAACCTGCGGCCACTCCAGAAGAATATTTCAAGATTAGCATTGCCATTCCTTTCTTGGAACACCTGTCAACCGAATTGGACTCGAGGTTCAAAAATGCTGACCTAGCAGTTGATGGTCTCTGTCTGGTGCCAAGCACTTTAATAGACAACCAGATGGTTTCATGCAGCTTCCAGAAGGGGTGAAGACACTGGCAATGTTGTGGGAGTCTGACCTACCAGACAACGCTACCCTTGATGCAGAATACCAACGGTGGGTTTGCAAATGGCGAAGTGCTGCTGAGAATGCGACAGCTATCATCCCATCCACGGCATCAGAAGCACTGAAACACTGTGACAGGGATTTTTATCCCAACCTGTTCATCATGCTAAAGAACCTTTGCACCCTGCCTGTCACTACTGCCGAGTGTGAGCGTTCAAACAGTCAGTTGCGCAACCTGAAAAACTACCTGCGCTCTACAATGGGGCAACAGAGACTCAATGCACTTGCTTTACTGAAAGTGCACAGGGATGTTGAAGAGGCAGTGAACTGTTTTGCCAGAAGATACAATTCACAAATGGTACTAATGCCGAGGAACCTAGTGCAGCAAGACTGAACTGAAGTGAAAGCAGGGCCCTGATGTTCATAAACTACAAGGTAAAGCTTTATACCGTTAACGATCAACGAAAAGTAGTGAATAATAATAGTATACAAAACATCTCTGTTGATAAATAAATGTTTGTGTGTGTGTGTGTGTGTGTGTGTGTGTGTGTGTGTGTGGGTGTGGGTGTGGGTGTTTTTTTTAAGGGAGGGGCAGGTGATAATTTTTGTACCCCAGAGTTTGTCAGTTCGATTGTTCAAAAAGCTCAAAGTCCCCAGACCATCACAAATGGCTTTTTCAAGGCTCAGATTGCACCAGATTGCACCATTTTGCATCCTTGAAAAAAAAAAATTCCGGGGGGGCATGCCCCCGGACCCCCCTAGAAGGCTCGGCGCTTCGCGCCTTCGCTTTATACTGAATCTGTAACCCCCCCATCGACTTTTCCCAGGTCCGGCCCTGCTAACACTGACTTAAACTTAAGAAGTTTGAATTTCGTAAAATTAAAGACTTTTCTGTTCTTCTTCAAGTTTGTACGCAGGAGAGTTCCTTCCGTTACGCTCAAAAGGCAGTGGAAAGACCCTCCAGTAAGTGTCAGTGCTTAGTACTCACAGGGATTGTGAAACTGAATAAGTGTAGATACAGTCTTAAGTGAGGCAAAACTCACATTGATAACCTGTTGCATTGGCGAATTTTCAGTATCACTCACAGCCCGCCCTGGAGCAGCCGGATCGCTTTAACACATTCGAGACGTGTCGCATTCTGACACAGCGTATCCGAATGCGGTACGTATTGAATGCCGGAGTTAACACATTCTGCTCCAGAGCGGACCGAAATAAGCAAATTTTGAAGTTGCCCCCTGAAGATTGTATTACACTTCTAGAAACAGATGGAGCGTGATAGTTCAAGGGTTGTGCCAGAATAGCTTGGCGCCTATGGGCGCCAAGCTATTCTGGCACAACCCTTGAACTATCACGCTCGATCCATGTCTTGCCGGGGCGTGTCGGAGTTGAATGAGTTAAGGGTCTACCGTTGCAACTCACATCCAGATAAACTGTACGTTTCTGTCTTATTCATTTTTTCCCCCCTTCTGAGGAAAACTCTGCGTGCAAAAGCAGTCGAGTTTTCATATTTGAAAATGCTTTGTCAACACTGTTTATAATTACGTCTTTTTCGTGCAGTTTATCAGCGAGGGCCTGTCTGAATGCTGTGACCAGCAACGGACGTCAAACACAATTCCTCACTGGCACCGCACGTATCAGCAGCTAAATATATCTACGCTCGGCTATAAAAGAGCCTGATCAATTCTATCGACAATAAACGACAGGTTTAGCTGGACACCAATTCGGCTCCGTGCTCGGATCGATCCATTTTCAAACTGCTGCGGTATTCACGCCGCAAGGGTCGAGTTCATAATACTTTCGACCACGGTCAATGCTGTGAAGCCTTTGGCTGTCGGTAGCGCTTTGTGTCGAGGTGATTCCAAAAAGCGCTACCGACAGCCAAAGGGTTAGTTAACCCTTTTCATCCTGATACACCTATTGCTTAAAATGAATTTGACTGATACTTCAAGGTGGTGCCAGAATAGCTTGGCACCTCCGGTGCCAAGCTATTCTGGCACCACTCTTGAACTAAAACAGTTGACCTATCTCCTAATCTATAATGTAGCCTTCATAGGACAATAAGCAAATTTTACAAGAAATCAGCCCTCAGGATATAATGGGTTAAATTTCATCAACGAAAAATCTACCAGTTTCTCTGCTATGGAGATAAGTTACTTTGAATAAGGAAGAAAATGATCACATTAATCTCTTGGCTGCACGGTCACAACAAACTAAATAAATAATGAATAAATAAGTAAATCAATCAATCAATCAATCAATCAATCAATCAATCAATCAATATAAACACTTAAACTCAAGAGCATAGATCCTTACTAGCCCTACATACGTTGGAGCTTTTGAACATCTATGCCAATTACCAGCATGGATCAGGCAGACCGTTTAATTATATAAGAAGTGAATTTGTCATGATTTCGAACGTTAAAAGTTTAGGTTAAGGTTGTTTGTCCACCAAGAAGGCGATTTCAAAGACAATCTGAGACATCTGAACAAACTGATGATTTCAAACCCAGGGCCGTTTGGTCAAGAGTCGAACTCTCTGACCTGAGCCTTCTAGCACCCAAATGAGAAATTCATTTCTAGATGTTCACATAGAAAGACTAGTGCTAGCATGCGGTTATCTCATGTGCTACTGTAAATGTGGATTTTTTTCTTCTTCTGTACATCAATAAATAATGAAATAATCAATATATATTCATTTATTTATTTATTTATTGTGTACAGAAAAATAATGTGCCCGACTTTATTTATTTATTTTATATTATTTATTTATTTATTTGAATACAGAAGAAGAATGTGCCCGACTTTCAAGTGGGATGGTCAAGCCGCTTTACACACCGAAGCAGATGACCGCTTGAGCCGCATTGACAGGTCGCCGATAAGACCTGGCTGACTTCTGCGCTTTCGTGAACTGGGATGCCATGCTCCGACGTCACACTGCAAGTGGAGAACAAAGCCGGCTCGAGCGATCGATCAGGTTGGTGACGTCACTGATGACGCGAACAGACGCGCAGCAGCTCTCGGTGCTTACCGAGGCCAGAAATAGCGGCTGCTAACACACGGAAGCACACACTTCGCCACAGCTTGAACCCTTGATGGAAACATGGAGAAACAAAATCACATTGAAATGTGGACTTCCTGGCCTCTGATCGCGCAGATCGGCCTCGTGAGCCCAGTGCTGCAAGGAGCTCATTAGAATCTACGCTTCTCGCAGACGGACGGAGGGGTTACTGACTGACTTGATGGAAACTACTCAGTGAGAAGTGAAACAGAAGCACAAAACACAGGACTAACAAGAGACATAAACCCTCACTATGAGCCCTGCGGGGGCTCATGAGAGTTTATGTCTCTTGCAGATGGGCAGCGGCATTAGCTTTGCCTTCAATATTGGCTAGTCACTAGGCTAGAATAGAGCCTCATTTTCTACCATAAGACTGCAGTGGCTCATATGAGGATCTAGGCCTTCGTACAGACAAGAAACGTTCGCTGAGTTCGGTTGTGGAAAGTAGAACAATATCGCCGCAGTGCAGGGATGGAGTGTTTGCCGGAACTGATGCGGCGAGGCATCACTAAACAAAATGGAGAGGTGATTAGTATAGCCTGGCAGACCATTATTTCGGACCGGTTTCAGCAAAAGGCTTAGATTCTCGTGAGCCCCTGCAGTGGCAGAGGTTCATGAGTATCCAAACTTTTTGCCGTGTATATATATTTTTTTAAATTGCCTCATTCCCGACCAAAGCTGAATGTGAGGATAAACGGCGATCTGCTCCACCACGACTGACGATGTTGTGTTGCCTGCACTAATAGTTTTGTACACTTCTTTTCACAATCCGTGTGAGTAGGTACACATAAAAGATTTTTTTTTTTTTTTACGCCCCTTGTGTGTAAAGCGGGAAGAACTCTTCTGCGTGCAAAGAGGCCGAAGAACAGCAGACAAGTCTGTCACTTTATGACACAGGCTTTACAAGCCGAGTTGGCCCTTTTGTCAACAGAATTATTGTAAGATTTATCCTCAAAACTGCCAACTTAAGAAACACGTTGAATTGTGTCCTTGTTTCCTTGAATAATCGAAATAAACAACCCAAGTCACTTCATGTAATGGGCCTCTGTCGGTCTGAATCGACCATATATAGTGCATCCTAGTTGTTCTGATCTGATTGCCTGCTCAACTGGATTTGAAGCAGCGTCTTTTGTGACTTTAGAGGCCAATGCGGGAGTGGCAGTCCCTGCTGCAAAGATCACAAATGTACATGGTCGCTGGTCTGATGGAGTTGTTGCACTCATTTCTACGTGCCCGCTTGTCTGCTGCTGCTTTCGACATCTTCTCTTCCCCTGACTCGAGGTGTTGTTGGAGGATACTTCTCCACTTTGCACGGTCATCCGTGGCAAGGCTTTCCCAGGACTGACCCAATGTCAATGTCAAGTGCTCTCATGTCTCTCTTGCAGACATCTACAAATCGTAGCTTGGGGCGACCAGTGTTTCTTCTCCCAGCTGCCGGTTCTCCGTAGAAGATGTCTTTTGGGATGCGGCCATCTTCCATGCGGTGAACGTGGTCGAGTCAGCGCAGTCTGCGTTGTCTGAGTAGGCGGTGTACATGCTGAAAAGGTCAGCGCGTGACAGGACTTCGGTGTTGGTCACTCTATTTTGCCAAGATATGCCCCTGATACGGCGGATGCTTCTCAGGTGAAAGGTGTTGAGTCTTCTCTCCTGTCTAGCATATGTGGTCCATGTCTCACTGCCGTAAAGCAGTGTGCTGATGGCGCAGGCGTTGTACACAGCCATCTTTGTTTTCACAGTCTGCTTGGGATTTCAGTGTCCACACTCGAGTTGTGAGGCGTACAAGAGTTTCAGCAGCCTTCCCGATCCTCTTGTCTATCTCGATGTCCAGAGAGAGGTTATCGGCGAGGGTGGACCCAAGGTACGTGAACTGGTGGACGACGTCGAGCTCGTAGTTGTCAATGGTGATGAATGGAAGTGTCTCTGTGTCCTGTCCCAGGACGTTTGTCTTCTTTAGACTGATAGTCAGTCCGAAGTCTTTGCAAGCCTGGGAGAATCGGTCCATCAGTGACTGCAGTTCCTGCTGGGTATGAGTCGAAACTGCCTCGTCGTCAGCGAACAGCATGTCCCTGATGAGGGCTTTGCGTATCATTGTCTTGGCTTTGAGGCGGGCAAGGTTGAAAAGCCTGCCATCTGATCTGGTTCGCAGGTAGATTCCTTCTGTTGCATCACCAAAGGCATGCTTGAGCATGACAGCGAAGAGGATCCCAAAGAGAGTAGGGGCCAGGACGCATCCTTGTTTGACCCCGCTGCATACGTCAAAGGGTTCGGATGTGCTGCTGTTGAACTGCACTGTCCCCTTCATGTTGGTGTGGAAGGATTCTATCAAACTCTGCAGTTCGGGTGGGCATCCAATCTTTGAGAGGATCTTGAACAGACCGTCTCTACTGACCAGGTCGAAGACTTTGGTGAGGTCAATAAAAGCGACATACAGAGGCATGTGTTGTTCCCTGCACTTCTTGTGGAGTTGACGGAGGGAGAAGACCATGTCTACCGTTGACCGCTCAGCTCGGAAATCACACTGTGACTCGGGATAAACACGTTCTGCCAGCTTCTGCAAACGGATCAAGATGACCCGGGCAAAGACTTTGCCGACAATGCTGAGAAGGGAGATGCCTCTGTAGTTGTTACGGTCGCTTCTCTCGCCCTTGTTCTTGTAGAGGGTGGTGATCTTGGCATCCCTCATATCTTGTGGTACCTCTCCTTCCTGCCAGCACTGAAGTAGGAGCTCATACAGGGGGAGAAGGAGGGGGACCTTGCAGTTTAAAAAAAAAATCAAATCCGGGGGGATCCCATCGTTTGCCAAGAGCCAAGCTGTCAATGGCTTTGCTGAGCTCCTGTATTGTTGGCACTGCATCTAGCTCATCTATTACAGGCAGGCACTCGTTGGCGTCAAGAGCTGATGGAGTCACGACGTTTTGTTTGGAGTAGAGGTCAGAATAGTGTTCCACCCATCTCTCCAGCTGCTGGCCTTTGTCCGTAATAACTTCCCCGGTGGATGACTTGAGGAGGGCCGTCTTGTTTTGGGTTAGTCCTAATGCCTTCTTAATGCCGTCGTACATTCCTCTGATGTTACCTGTAAAGGCTGCAATCTGGATGTTCTCACTGAGCTCCGTCCAGTACTCTTTGGCGCAACGCCTTGTAGTCTGTTTGACCTTGCTCCTGGCAGCCCTGTAAACCTGCAGGTTCTTTTTGCTGGGCGACTGTTTGTGCTCAGCAAGGGCAGTTCGCTTGGCTACGATGATGGGGGACATCTCGGTCGACTTGGACTCGTACCAGTCTTGTGTCTTCGAGGTCCTCTTCCCAAATGTGGCCAAGGCTGTGCGGTGCATCGGTGTCCTGCAGGGCTTCCCATTTCTCTGTGGCAGAGGCTGTGAGGTTTCAAATTACTTCTGAAAGGCCTCTGCAAACAGCTCCACGAGGTCGGGCTGGGACATTTTGCTGACATCGATGCGAGGTTTCCCTAGCTGCTTGGTGCGATGGAACTTCTTCGGTTGCAGCCTGATCTTCATATGATAGCTTACTATTTTGTAATGACATCATTTTGTTTTGGCCAGTTTAACCCCTTCAGTGCCGGCTGACGCAGACTGTGTTTCTGCAATCTTCAGTCCTTAATTCAAGACCAAAAACATTAGACGTCAAAGGAACATGGATTCAAGGTGGTGTCATCAAGAGGCATAGATCCTCATGAGCCCCCGCACCTGCGGGGGCTCATGAGGATCTATGCCTCTTGCATATTGCAGTTGAGTGGTGTTCAAATGTTCTCAGCACTGAACGTCTTAATTCTAAGTGCAATCAGTAGAAGAAAAAAAAACCCTGATGTTAGTGACCAAAAAAAAGCTCCAGGACATAAGCATGACATTTGTAATGTTTGTTTTGTTATAAATATGCTCAGGCCTCTTTTGTTTTATGCATGTGTGTCTCAGCTGACAGCGCTGTAAATGGTTTTATGCAAAATATGTAGTCCAACGCAAAAATCAATAGTTTGAGCAGTTTTCAGTTCGTGTTATGGCAGGGGAAGTAATCAAAGTGGTCCGCCATAACACAAAAGTTTTCCTTGTAAGCAATGCAGTCAAAGCATTTGTATTCCTCAGTACTCTAGATGTACAAACTGGGTAGATGTTCAAGCTCTGCCCTCCACACAACTCCCGGAAAGAAAGAAACACGTTTAAAAACGACAATTACAACAGTAGGTGTGATATTCTGTAAGCAATTTTAATATTTTCTTCTTTTCTTCTGGTAAGTCCGTTTTTAGCCGAGTCTACGTTTGCATGCTGTCGGCAAAGAAAAAAAAAATATCGCCGTATTGAGTGTCAGCCAAGCTTTTGTATTGCCAGTGTATGCATCATGTGTGCAGGCCCTGTTCACTGGATCGTTTAGAACTGTCATCTTGGAAACAATATTATCGGACGAGCAACCAGTGTTTAGGAAAATAATCTACTGACTCCTTTACTGCCGTAAAATTTGAACACCACCCAACTGCAAGAGGCAAAGAACCTCATCAGCCCCCGCAGATGCTGGGGTTCATGAGGTTTTTTGTCTCTTGCTGACCCTAGTCATATCCGAGTTCATAGACTGGTGGGGTTAGTTCCGTGCTGAATTCATCCAGCTTTCCAAGACGTAATTTTGCATTCACTGCCAGCGAAGGTGTTGAGGAAAGGTTGAGGAAGGTTTCTAAAATCCAGCAAAACTCGGCCGAGATGCACGATATTCAAGCAATCGTTCAGACGAGCAGTATCCAACTGACTAATTTTACCACTAACTCACTACCAGAAGATGTAAATAATGAGGTTTTTGCTTTGGCTGTTGTTGTTTTCGTTGTTGCTGCTGTTATATTTGTTATTGTTCCTGTTGCTGTCAGGTTGCTATCGATTTTGTTTGTTTGGTTGTTGTTGTGTTCTTCTCCTCTCCTTCTTGTCGTTGTTGTTGCTGCTGCTGCTGCTGCTGCATCTGCTGTTGTCAAATTTGTAACATTCACTCAGTGTAGTAGCCGTTAACTCCGACTGCCGAGGAAAACTAAACCAAGAGACATAGATCCTCATGAGCCCCCGCAACCGCATGAGGATCTATGTCTCTTGTTTTCACCACCTTGTATCCATGTTCCATGGACGTCTGTTAATTTGTTGTTGTTGTTTTGTTTTATTGGGGAGGGGCGAGGGGGAGTGGGGTGGAGGGAGGGGGGAGGGGGGTACTAAACAAAGATTTTAGGAACACAATCTGCGTGTACCAGCAGAGAAGGGATTAAATAAGGATCAAAATGCAATAACACTGATAATGAAAAACAAGGCTTTCATGTCCATCCAGCTAGCAAATAGGCCTGAATTTTGCACCTTTTCGCTGTATAAAAAGCCCACAAACAGATTTCTCTCTCTCTCTTATTTTCGTTATTTGGCCTCAAAACAACTCGCAGACACTGCACTTCAATGGATGATCGGTCTGTCGGTGAAACCCCGCAATCTGCAAGAGACATAGATCCTGAAGTGCGGTCCTTGCAAGTGCAGGGGCTCGACAGGATCTAGACATCTTGCATAGATCATCTTCGTCGTGTGAACAGGAGGAAGTGGAGAGGGGTTCTGCCTACGACTGTGATTGAAGGTGGGTGTACGCACAGTCTATTTTCAGAACTGCTGTATCCAAAATAGTGTATTTGCCTGAAGATGTCGCGCGGGGGATGTCGAGCATCACTATAGTTGGCGACTCCAATGGAAAATACGATTTTATTTTTTATTAGTGTCTTTTCTTGGCTTTTTTTTTTTTTTTTTTTTTTTGGGGGGGGGGGGGCGGGGGGGGGGGGGGGGGTGGAGGGAGGGGGTGTGAATGGATCGGGAAGGGGAAATGTATTGTATTTTTTATTTTTATTATTTTTGTTGTTGTTGTTTGCTTGCTTGCTGATTGATTGGTTGGTTGGTTTGTTGGTCAAGTTGTTTGGTTGGCTGTTGGTTGGTTGGCTGGCTGACTGGTTGGTTGATTGGTTGGTTTTTCTTTTCTTTTCTTTTGTTTTATCAATTTTTATTTATTTATTTATTTATTTTCAATTATTTATTTATTTACTTATATTTTTTAATTTTATTATTATTATTTTTTATATTTATTTTATTTATTTATTTATTTTATTTTTTATTTTATTTTATTTTTTTTTTTGGGGGGGGAGGGAGGGACGATGGTTGTGGTGCGGTGGGCGTAATGACAATAATATGATCGATTCTAATGTAAGACTAGAAAGGTATCAGGGAGCACATTCAATTTAAGCGGCCGCACTATTTTATCACCTGTATTTAAACATGATTTACTTGAGAAACAGCGGCAGATGGGTAAGACTGTGTAATGCTGGATCACATTGTAATGTCCTAGAAAACCGAAGGACGGCAGTCGTGCAAACAAGCCTTACAGTACGCGCTCTAATTCAGAAAATCAATACCAGGTACTGTAGGGACTAGTGCCCAGTAAGTAAAGGTCCTCGGTCCGACGACGGCCGCAGCTGGCTCGCGCACGGCCGTGAGCGGGCCAACTGCAGCCATCGTAGGCCAGAAAACGAAACTCCAGCACACATATTTTAACTCATTCTACCCCAAGACCGAAATCCCCAAATTTTGAAGTCGTCCTCTGAAGACTGCAGTGCAGGACACAGATCGACCATGATAGTTCAAGGGTGATGCCAGAATAGCTTGGCGTCCATAGGCGCCAAGCTATTCTGGCGTCACCCTTGAACTATCATGGTCGATCTTTATCTTGCTGTGGTGTGTCTGGGGTAGAAAGAGTTAAATACACACATACATGTACACAGATAAAATAAATTTTCAGTCTTGTGTCACAACACATTCTGTCTCAGGACAAAAATCCTCAAAATTTGAAGTTGACTCTGAAGACTGTATTACACTTCTGGAGACAGACCGAGCCTAATAGTTCAAGGGTGTGGTGGTGCCAGAATAGCTTGGCGCCTATGGGCGCCAAGCTATTCTGGCACCACCAATGAAATATCAGGCTATATCCGTGTCTTGCTGTGGTGTGTCGGGGGTGAATCGAGTTAAACCTGTGTATCAAGGCTTTAACCCTAGGAAGGCAAGAGACAGCAAGTCCATGTTTTGCGAAAAGCGAAAATGTCATTGAAATACAATGAAAGTCTCGCTTTTCACAAACTGAATCATGCATTCTAATAGAGCAGCCTTGTTCTCCAAAACCTCAAAAATTCAAGTCAGTTCACAGCTAATACGCCAAGCACTGAGGATTTGCCAAACCAGCGCTTATTACTAGTAGGCTTAGTTTATGTCTACAGTCACACTCCCTGTGCAAGAACTTGACACCCATAGAAGACATCATATCCTAAGCCATGAGAACAAAAACTGATCAATACCCCTCGCTGTTTCCCACTTACATCCCTTTTTCTCAGATACTCAGCTTACTCGCGATCATTCGTGAGCTTAAGAACCAGATGTCACCAGATGATGTGACCGACAGCTTTATAAATGTACAGTATGTCGTTACAAGAGGTATAGATTCTCATGAGCCCCAGCGGATGCTGGGGCTCATGTGAATCTATGCCTCTTGCAGATGGCAGTATCTTTGCAGTGTTAAAAAAAAAAAGAATTGTCAAAAATAATTATATAGAAAATCCGACTAGATTATCCAGGGTCCCTAATAATTTTTATTTTTATTTTTTATTCGGCTGTTGCTCAGTTGTTCATCTGCACGATTCATGTCAAGGTGGACCGAAAGAGTACATTATTTTCCGTGTCTTTATCATTCATTATCAGGGCCTACTAAGGTCCACGCAGTCATATAACTGCATACTCATGCGCGCCGGAAAATATGTATACGTGGGATGGTCCGTGGCGCAGTGGTTAACGCGCCTGCCACCAATGCCAAAGGTGCGAGGTTCGAAAACGGGTTCCGGCGTCGGACTTTTCTCCTCTGGTAAGTGTCACCGTTAATTCGGGCGGACCGTCGGGGGGTTCTTTCTCCGGGTACTCCGGTTCTTCCACCCCCCACCAACCCCCCTACCCCCCACACTTTGGTACCGGTCTCAGGCCATTTTACAAATTTCAAATACAAGCGATCAAAAATCTCTGTAACTTCAGTAGCTGAACTGGCCCTTCGTCTGTCTTGTACTGTGTTTGTCTTAAATGGCGTAAATCCGTGTCTGTTACGTGAGTGTGCGTGTTGGGTTTCAGTTCGCGGCGCTTTGAGTCGATTTGCCCAAAAATTGAGAAAAAGCGCCTATATAATAACGAGATACTCACAAACCAGATAGGTGAGGCTAGCGCTGGCAGAATTATGTGTGTTATATAATAACGGTATTATTATTATTATTATTATTATTATTATTAATTATTATTATTATTATTATACGGTCTTCAGAGTTGCGCAGGAAACTTCTCTACACATAATTAAGTGATTGATTTTGAAGCTTACGGCTTAGGCCGTAAGGTCCAAAATCACAGACAAGCATGGCTGTGTATTGTATTGTATTGCCCGTAGTGCCGTGTCTCCCACTGAAAATCGTGTCAGCAAAATTACAGTATCAGTCATGGATAAAAGGGAAAATGTTGTTTGTTTTTTTTGGTTTTTTTTTTACTGACGTCCTGATGGATGTGTTGCGTACAACCCAGGACGGTGTGTACAGTGTCTGAGGGAAGTACAGTCACGGTAGTATGTGTCAATAATCATAGACAATACAACCAGCAATAGGCGCAGATCCTCATGAGCCCCCGCATATGCGGGGGTTCATGAGGATCTATGCCTCTTGCAGATCAGTCGTTCACTGCGACACTGTTCCAAACAGCTGTCGTGCGAAGCTTGTTCACATCAACTTGTTGTTCTCTCGCAGCACGTATTCCGTAGTTGTCTGATCACGATATACTAGTGTGATCCATGTAGCACGTAGGTTGGCAGACTCAGGCCGAGCTGTTTGTTATATAAAATGTTTTTGTGATACAATTATTTTTTATTTTTTTGGGGGAGGGGTGGTGTGTTTTTCGTTGTGTTAACCTTTTTCATCCTAATACACTATTGCTTGCAAAAAAAGAACGACCGTGAAGGTTCAAGGGTGGTGCCAGATAGCTTGGCGCCTGAGGCGCCAAGCTATTCTGGCACCACCCTTGAACTCAAATGGTTGACCTATCTCCTAAACTGTAATGTAGCCTTCGTAGAACAATAACCAACTGTTAAAACGTCAGCCTCAGGATGTAATGGTTTAAGTTGTCGGTGGGGAGCACAGGCACGGGATGATAGTTACAACCCCGTGTTAGGAGGTGAGCAATGACGCAACGATCATCTCGTGACTGTGGCGGGGAGGGTGGGGTGGTAGGCTTACCACTCAAACGGATATTTTGTTGTTGTTGCGCGGATCACGCACAGAACTTTGCAAGTCCTGCCGGGCTGAGGATATACTGTAACCTAGTTTACTGTGGGAGCGAACTGACCTGTTTGTTTATTTGAAGTATATTAATTGCTTGTTTCTTCTCTGAGGAGAGGGCTGTTGGTGGACGGGAGGAGAGGGAGGTGTGTGTGTGTGTGTGTGTGTGTGTGTGTGTGTGTGTGTGTGTGTGTGTGTGTGTGTGTGTGTGTGTGTGTGTGTCAGTGTGTGATTGGGGGGGGGGGAGGGGGGAAGAGGGTGGAACTGTAACGACGGACGTAATGCCTACACTGATTGACACACAGCGCAAACAGAATATTTACTGTGATGTCGTGACGATGTCATGCAGCCTATATAATTGGATCGCCTGCTGAGTTGTTTGATTATTTGAATGCAAACAGGAATACTTTTTTTTTCTGGGTCCAGTACAGGAAAAGTATGAACATAGAAATCACAGTTTTAACCCCTTCACTGTTGCATAACTACTAAACACAATCCCTCTGCAAGAGGCACAGATCCTCATGAGCCCCCGCAGTTGCGGGGGCTCATGAGGATCTTTGCCTCTTGCTGACACCACGTTCTCGCCATGTCCCTTGAGCGGCTTCGGCTTTTGGGCATTGAATACACACAAGGATTTCAAAAACAAAACCTGCGTCCACTGGCAAAAAAAGGGCTTAAAATGAATACGAATTCTTGATTGTACAGTTCTGCAAATGTTCAGTTTCTTTAACCATTTTAACTCATTTAACCCCAAGGCCGCGTTTATCAAATTACAGAGGCCGTCACCTGACAGCTGTGTACCAGTTGCAGGACATGGGCTCGACCATGATCATTCAAGGGTAGTGCCAGATTAGCTTGCGCCATCAGGCGCCAAGCTATTCTGGCACTACCCTTGAATGATCATGGTCGGGCCATCACCTGTTGCAGAGCGTCGGGGCTTAATAGGTTAAAAGCATAACATGAAAGTACAATTTTCACAGTGAACATTTATTAACAACACAAAATTAATGTGTTTGGATACAAATGCAATTTGGACACAAACAATTTTGTTCTCTGTTTAGGGAGGGGGAATAAATGGGGGAGGAGGGGGGGGGGGACTATCACACACAGCACGTAAAAAATGCTCTGGCAATAAAATAACTGTAACCTATTGTGTGCTGGTCTGTGATTTTGTACCTTATCGCTCGCTGTCCATGAGAGGGGGCTAAATAATGTTTCCTATAGCTCACGGGAGGTAAAAAGGGGCGTGGTTTTGTTTTTGTTTTTCTAATAGAAATATCATCCCAATACCTAGTGACGTATGTGGAACGATAACAAAATCCAAACAAATAAAACTACTGTACAACTGGACCAAACAAAGAAAGAAGCGAAAAGCATGAAGCATCCGGCAATAAAACATTCTTTAACACATTCTGCCCCAGGACCGAAATCCCCACATTTTGAAGTTGCCCTTTGGGGGGACTGTAAAATTCTAGAGACAGATCGAGCATGATAGTTCAAGGGTGGCGCCAGAATAGCTTGGCGCCTATGGACGCCAAGCTATTGTGGCACCACCCTTGAACTATCATGGTCGATCCATGTCTTGCTGTGGTGCGTCTGGGCGGAATGAGTTACTACTGAACAGAAGACACCTTTCTCGCTTCCTTGTTGTTTGGCTGGTTGGTTGGTTGGTTGGTTTGTTGATTGGTTAGTTGGTTGGTTGGTTGGTTGGTTGGTTGGTTGGTTGGTTGGTTGGCTGGCTGGCTGGTTGGTTGGTTGGCTGGGTGGTTGGTTGGTTGGTTGGTTGGTTGGTTGGTTGGTTGGTTGGGTGGGTGGCTGGTTGGTTGGTTGGTTGGTTGGTTGGTTGGTTAGCTGGTTGGTTGGTTGGTTGGTTGGTTGGTCGGTCGGTTGGTTGGATCTGTGGTTGGCTGGATGGCTGGTTGTCGGTTGCTTGATTGGTCGGTCCATTTGAATAGTAGTTCTGTTTGTTTACAAACATACAACTTGTTGTCATTCCATTGTTTACACCAGGCTTCAGACGAATGAAAATGATGTGTCCGCTGTAATCACAGTTCCACACTCACACTCTAATTTACTCGTAAACACGACAGAATTAGCCGCAAGATTATTCATTATCTAAGACATAAATCTTCAATGCGCATGGCTTGATTAAGAAAACAGATTAAGTAAATACGCTGGTAAATTAGGAAGACCTCAGAACAGTGAACTCGATACCAACCTTCAACTGTTTATGAATACACCACGCCTAGACGAACGTATACAGAACATGTTTGTCTAAAACTCAACCAGACAGTAAGCCGGCTAACAAATTTAGAAAATGGACAGTACAGATTAACATTATTTGAACAGAAAATAAAGTTAATGAGCACACATAACAAATGTAGGCCGGCAAACAAACAGAAAATGGACAGTACAAATTGATACTATTTTACAAGAATAGAAAAATTATAAACACGCATGAAAGCAACAGGAAAACGAACGAGAACACGTGTAATAGGAGGGGAGTCACAGATAAGGCGCCAAGCTTATCTGGGACTTCCCTACTGTATAATGGTCAATCTTCTCTTGGTAAGGCGTGAGTACTGACTCATCAGAGAACAATTATGAAATATTGAGAATTCAAGGCTCAATGTTCTATTTAATGTATTGGCCATGAGGTAAAATGTCCCAAATTCAAGAGTTGCCTCGGAAGAGTAGGTTACAGTTCTGGAAAAAGACCGACTATGATAGTTCAAAGAATAGTGCCAGAATAGCATGGCGCCTTTGGGCGCCGGACAATTCTGGCACTACCATTTGAACTATCAACAGCTATTCTCGCACTTCACTTAAACTAGCACATTCGATCTTTATCCTAGTATACTGGGTCACCCGAATGTCGGTTATTTAACAACAGTTTATGGCCGGGAGCTGGTCTCCCAGAAAACAATAACGCGTGGAAATGGAGGTTAACAACTGCCACCGAATTTTTTTTTTTTTAAATCGGTAAACAGAATTAGAAAACAGACAAAAAGAAAACGCATTATAAATACGGATGGACAGTCAGACGTCATCATCTTCTCGTCTATTTATGTCGCCATTGGACCTGATTTAGAAACGAGAAATTTTAGATCCTCTTCTTATCATCTTGAATGACTGCTGACGTGTGCGGCTGTGCCTTTTAACAGACTGGAACAATGGACACACACATCATACGCGCACGCGCGGTCATACAGGGTGTCACGATGGTGCCATGAGGTTACCAGAAAGTAAGACATTAGATCGATAAACCAGTTTTGTAAGGGATTATAGTCATCGAGAGCAAAAGAGTTAATAAGGCAAAGAAAATCAAAAAGACGAAATACACTTAGAAAGACCAATTACAACACAACATTTTTCCAACAACAACATTTATAAGAAACACGCTTAGAAAGATCAGTTGCGTTGTGATTGTCCTTTGCGTGTGTGTTTCTTCTTTATTCGTTTTATTTATTTATTTATTTATTTTATTTATTTATTTATTTTTTTTTTTTTTTTTGGGGGGGGGGGGGGGATTTATACTCTTGACAGTCGCCTTTTGAATCTGGATTTAGAGGTGACAATGGGAATATTTTTATTTCTTTTTTCTTTGCACATTTTATATTTTTCGGATGTTGGGTCCACTTTGAAGTGTTGTTGCTGCTACCATGATATCATCAATCAAACACGATGATTTCAAGTATATGTGTTATTATATAGGCCTACGCTCGATACCTGCACGGTTGCGCAGAGACCTCAATAGAAAATAAAACTGAAAAACAATCTTCTTTCAAGAATTATGAACCCCCCTCGCCCCCCCCCCCCCCGACCAGGCTATTCTGGCACCACCCTTCAACTATCATGGTTGATCCATACCTTTATTTGGTGTCACACTGACTGAGTGAAAGCAAACCGCGGCATTCACCTGGCACGAAGAATAGAACCGTGTTGACCTACTGGTCTCCAGCAAAACAAGAGTCCTCAAAATTGGAAAATCGGAACCGGCGCGTAGGGTCAGCAGCTAACAAAGTGAATGAGCTTATGACGTCAGCACGCCGATGTCCTGCTCATTAGCTACTTCCGGTATCGATCGGCGCATGCGCACGCGGTTCAGTCAGTGGTGGCTCTTCAGTGCCACGAAACCTGCAGCTTTGCTGACGGTTTGTGTGTTGTTTTTCGCGTGCGTCTGCTTTTTGTCAGTTCGCACATCTCGTCAGTTGCCGGTTCAGCGTCGGCCGAACGTGGAAGCAGGCTCCGCTACCGCCCGATATCAAAACGGCCCAGTGAGCGAGATGTTATCAGGCCTATGTCGGCCGATGTAGGCCTGAAGACATCTTGCTCACTGTCGGGCAAAAACGTTGGTACCTCGGCTGCACTAATTCATTCAACACTGATCAAACTATTGCTGAAAATGGATAGACCATGATACGGATCAGAATAGTGCTTACCAGCTAAAGGTCTAGTGGAGAGGCCGCTCTTAGCTGATCAGACTCTACCTGTTGAACTATCACGATCAACTGGTGGGTGTAATGGGGGCATGGTTTAAAAATCTTTAAATATGTTTGCAGGTGTATTTTGATTTGTTGTGACTAGTGACAGAGTATCGGCGTTGCATAGCGCGTCGTGAAATTTGCTACTGAGTAAAATTCTTTCAGATTTGGATTATTACAATACTATAAATACGGATGAACCATGATACCACATGGATGTAAATTATATTTAAAAATTATTATTATTATTATTATTATTATTATTATTATTATTATTATTATTATTATTATATTCCCCTCGGGAACAATAAAGTATTATTGTATTGTATTGTGTTCTGTTGTATTGTATTGTATTCTATTGTATTAATATTATTATTATAACGATAGAATTGTGTGGCGCCTCTAGACGCCAGTCTATTCTGGCACCAACATTGAACTATGTCGGTCTCTTCAACGGGTAGTCAGTCATTCTTCCCAGAAAAACCGGGTCGTCCCCACAATTGAGAATTTCGACAGGTCTTAGCGCCGAGTGACTGAACTGGCTATGACCTTTATGTGATATAACACGCGCATCAGTGTGATGGGAATGACGCAAAATCTGAACTGGGTTTCAGTCTGTGTTTCTGTTTTAACCCCTTTGCTGTCGAGAAAAGGTGAACAAGATCCATCTGCAAAAAAAATAGATCCTCATGAGCCGCAATTGCGGGGGCTCATGAGGATCTATGCCTCTTGTTGACATCACTTGGTAGCCATGTTCCTTGGACGGCTGCGGCTCTTCAGTTTGCGAAGATTGCTGGGAAAAAAACAACATGCGTCAACTAGTACAACATGCGTCAACTAGTACAACATGCGTCAACGAGTACAACATGCGTCAACTAGTACAACATGCGTCAACTAGTACAACATGCGTCAACTAGTACAACATGCGTCAACTAGTACAACATGCGTCAACTAGTACAACATGCGTCAACGAGTACAACATGCGTCAACTAGTACAACATGCGTCAACTAGTACAACATGCGTCAACTAGTACAACATGCGTCAACTAGTACAACATGCGTCAACGAGTACAACATGCGTCAACTAGTACAACATGCGTCAACTAGTACAACATGCGTCAACGAGTACAACATGCGTCAACTAGTACAACATGCGTCAACTAGTAGTGAGGGGGCTAACCCGTTCAGTGTCAGCTGACGCAGGCTGTGTCTCTGCAATCTTCGTTAATTCACTGCAAATAAATCCTAGCTGTCCCAGGAACATGGCTGCAACGTGGTTTCAGCAAGAGGCTTAGATCCTCATGAGCCCCTGGAGTTGCGGGGGCTCATGAGGATCTATACCTCTTGCATTTGGATGGTGGGTTCAAGGGTGGTGGCAGAATTTCTCGGCGCTGACTAAGGGCCGTTTAAAGTACCCTTACGCATACAGCTGAAGACACATTTCAGCACCAGATTTGTGTTTGTTATGCCTTGTCGACACGCCTAATGAACTTTAACTCATTCTACCCCAACACCGAAATCCTTAAATTTTGCTGTTGTCCTCTGAAGACTGCATTGCAGTGCAGGACACAGATCGACCATGATAGTTCAAGGGTGATGCCAGAATAGCTTGGCGCCCGTAGGCGCCAAGCTATTCTGGCATCACCCTTGAACTATCATGGTCGATCCTTATCTTGCGGTGGTGTGTCTGGGGTAGAATGAGTTAACAGCGGTTTGGGCACGCGGCAAAAGCACACGCGTCGTCGCACTTATTTATTTTGCGCAGCCGTTAGCGTGACAATCTATTTTTAGCTCAGTGTTTCTCGTACTATGAAAGCTTCGTATTTCTAGGGAATGGAGTCATTGTCAGGTTACCTGATATAAAGACGACGCGGCGTGCTGAACTGGAAAGGTCCTGGTAAATCAAAGTGGCACATTGGAGTGCGCCTGAGTTGATCAGTGTTCAGGTCGTATTCCATAGGCAATAGATTTCCCTGTCCCCCATAACCCGCCCGTCAGGGCCGCCATAATCACCTAGGTGCTGTGGACGTTAAACTGACCCGAACTAACCAACCAACCTGAACTGGATTGTCCTGTGTCTAAACTTAATGAACAATAACTAGACAGGCGTTTCGTAACCATCTGTTACAGAAGCGTATCTTTCAACAGTTACGGCGGTAGTGGGTCGTCTTTAAACGCGCTACACTGTATCATTTTTGTATTATCTGTCCTATCAAACACATCAGCATTGAGATATCAGTCGCTTTGTCTCTGTTCAGATATTTAACCTATGCATTTGTTCGATCCACGGTTTAAATATTTAAATATTTGTCAGTTTGCTCATCCTTGTCAATGTGCATTACATGTGCGTGTGTGTTTTCGGCATCTGCGCATGCTTCACATTTCAACGCGACATTAAGCCGTGAATATTCTCACAACAGCTTCTGACCGCACACGTAACAAAATTGTATTTCGCAGATTTGAAGGAACGGGATATTACGAGATGCGGCTGTGACCATACAGCGGATGGGTTTATAAATACAGGTGAACATCATATACGTGACAAAATTAACACAAAAATGTTAGCAACACGATTTCAGCAGCACCGAGCAGACTCTTAACTCATTCTGCCCGCGACACACCACAGCAAAATATGGCTCGACCATGATAGTTCAAGGGTGGTGGCAGAATAGCTTGGCGCCTTTAGGCGCCAAGCTATTCTGCCACTACCCTTGAACTATCATGGTCGATCTGTCTCCTGAATTGTAAAACAGTCCTTAGAGGATAACTTCAAAATGTGGGTATTTCGTCCCTCGGGCACAATGAGTTAAAAATAATTATGTGAAATAAAGAAATAGTGTGGTGTTGTATTCTGTTAGAAGTGATTTCCTGCTCGGCGTTAAACCCAAATAACTAACTAACTGACTGTTATTAGTGTCTTTCATCTTTCTTTTTTTTCTTTTTTTTTTTCTTCTGTTTTTGTTTTTTCCTTTCTTCTGTCTGTCTGTATAAACAGTATAAACACTGTTTATACACTACATAAATTGGCAAACCAAAGCGCCTACTGGAAGCGAAAAAAAAAATAATAAAAAAAAATAATAATAATAATAATAATAATACCGGTTATTATAGAGGCGCTTTTTCCCAATTCTGTGAATCGGCTCAAAGCGCCGCGAACTGCACCCAACACGCACGCTCACGTGATACACACGCATTCACTCTGAAAACAAACACAGTACAAGGCAAACACAGGACATTCACGTGGTGCGAAGGATCAGTTCAGCTACTGAGGTTTCAGAAATTTTGTATTTGAAATTTATAAAGCGGCCAGAAACCGGTACCATAGGGGAGAGGGAGGAAGAGCCGGAGTACCCGGAGAAAGAACCCCCGACGGTTCGCCCGAATTAACGGTGACACTTACTCGAGGAGAAAAGTCCGACGCCGGAACCCGGTCTCGAACCTCGCCCCTTTAGCATTGGTGGCAGACGCCTTAACCACTGCGCCACGGGCCGCCCCGGACATGAGCACCGTGACTGCAAAATGTACAGTATGTTTGATGAGCTATTACCCCTTATCATTCAGAATACACCAGTGTGTGAAATACGTTTGACTTAAATAGTTCAAGGGTAGTGCCAGAGTAGCTTGGCGCCTCTAGGCGCCAAGCTATTCTGGCACCACCCTTGAACTAAAGCCATTGGACTATATCCTTATCTGTAAGTACTAAAATTTGAAGCTTTTAGCCTCAGTGTGATACGGGTTAACAAAGTCACCCCTGACGTGGTAGAATTTGCGGAATATGAAGACTACATTGCAGTCGGTTAAGGAGACAAATCGACCAAGCCAGTACAAGGGTGGTGCCTGGGCATGATAGTTAAAGGTTGGTGCCAAAATCAACGCCACTAACTATCATCGTTGGTGCATATCGTGTTGCAATTTATCAGGGCACAATGACTGACTGGGGAAACAAAAAATGATCCCAGTGCGCAAAAGGTTATCGAGCCGACGTCGGCCGACGTTGACCCGCGATGTCGGCCCGATAGCCTTTTGCGTACTGGAATAAGGTTTTTCCCAAAGCCAATCGACCCGATCACCTTTAGTTGCGCATTGAGATGTGATGATTCAAGTCATTAAACATGTGAAAAGAGTAAACTAATCAGGCTTATCAGACCCAACCGGAACCGAATGGACTACGTTTAATAATCGTCTCAGCCGTTTTAAATGCTACCAAAATCGCACTAAATGGGCTCATACGCAGAGGTCATGTCCGTTGAAAGGTCCTGGTAAATCAAAGTGGCACAGTTGGAGTGCGCCTGAGTTGATCAGTGTTCAGGTCGTACTCCATAGACAATAGATTTCCCTGTCCCCCATAACCCGCCCGTCAGGGCCGTCCATGATCACCTCGGTGCTGTGGACGTTAAACCCGAACTAACCAACCAACCAACCAACCATACGCAGAGGAAGATAATATACCGCCAAAAAACCATTATACTACGCAGTAGGTTCAAAGGTGGTGCCCGAATAGTTTGGCACCTGTAGGGCCAAGCGTTTCTGATATCGACTTTGAGTTATCGTGGTAGGCTTGTATTGAGAAGTGAGAGACTAAGCTATTAAAGCGTTTACGAAGTTGTTCAAATCTGGCGGAGGGCAGTCCGGAATAGCGCAGCACGCACGCTGGAAGGAAAACTTGGCAAAGTGTGTGTGCTTTGTCATCATTAACTATGTGACAGGCGACAGTCGTAAACGGATCTGCGTCACCGTCTTTAGAGCTGTTTTTATCGTGGAATCAGGATCAAACACGATGAATAACTAGCAGTGAGTATGACCGCTGTTTTTCAATATTTTCTTTTTAAATGTAAGCTAATGAGGGGTCGGTGGCCGGAGGGTAGGAGGTGGGGGGGGGGGAGGGGAGGAGGGATCGTTACTGCCCACTTCAGTTTTTGCTTCAATCTGATACAGATACAGGGAACAACACCATTTTTGTTTTGGTCTATGCAGGGCCTAAAATAATTGTTTTCGTCACTGCAATTAAGTGATAACTTTCGTCTGTTCTTATCTTTCTCCATGCAACAATCTTGTCTGGCTCATGGCGGCTTTTAAAATAATCCGCTCCAGGGCAGGCTTAGATTGCTGCTTAGCTTGGCCAATACAACAGATTCTCAATGTTGTCTTGAACTGTGACCTTTTTTGTACCCTTCTGTTCACAATGCTGAGTAGTCACACATAACAGAGGTTTCAAGCTTCTCACTGCCCCGGCCTGGTGCGAGTCGGTGAGCATGTCCTACTGACTTAACTCAATCTACCCCAACACCGAAATCCCCAAATGTTGCCGTTGTCCTCTGAAGACTGCATTGCAGTGCAGAACACAGATCGACCATGATAGGCGCCAAGCTATTCTGGCATCAACCTTGAACTATCATGGTCGATCCTTATCTTGCTGTGGTGTGTCTGGGGTAGAATGAGTGAACTCATTCAGCCCCACGCCCGTATTTCCCAAATTTTGGCGGCGTCATCTTACGACTATGCTCCAGCAGTTGCAGGAGATGGATCCAACATGATAATTTCAAGGTGGTAGTGACGGTGCCAGATTTGCTTGGCGCCAAAAGGCGCCAAGCTAATCAGGCACTACCCTTGAATTGTCATGGTCGACCCATCTCTTGCTGTAGGGTGCGTCTGGGCTGAATGGGTTTGAACTTGAGCAAAACTGAGACGAGCAGCGGGAAGGTCTGTTACGGCGTTCAGACTTCATAACTGAGTTCAGTTAAGGTCACCTTTTTCTATCTAGCATTATTGTAAAGACATACCAATAATATATATGATACAGGTGTGGCCAACTGTTAGCCCTTTACGCCCGGAGGACGAAATTATCCAATTTTTGTAGATATCCTCTGAGGTCTCTATGACAGTTCAGGAGACAGATCGACCATGATATTTCAAGGTTTTGGTGTCAGAATAGCTTGGCGCCTAGAGGCGCCAAGCTATTCTGACACCAAAACCTTGAAATATCATGGTCAGTCCATCCATATCCTGTCGTAGTCTTTCACGGACGGTTCAGTGTGGGTTTACCCTTTCTTGTCTGGAGCAGATCGTTTTAACCCTTTCATTTTGCCGAGAAAAAGTGAACACGATATCCAGCTGCGAGAGACACTGATCCTCATGAGCCCCTGGGGGCTCATGAGGATCTATGCCTCTTGCTGACACTGTGATATGTATCCGTGTTTTTTTGCGGGACGGGTTTGGCTTTTAGTGGCCGTCGAATGAACAGAGACTTCCGAAACAAAAATCAGTGTACGTACAGCGGCAGGGAATATCATTCGGAATACACCAGTGTGTGAAATAAGTTGACTAAAATAGTTCAAGGGTAGTGCCAGAATAGCTTGGCGCCTCTGGGCGCCAAGCTATTCTGGCACTACCCTTGAACTAAAGCCATTGGTCTATATCCTTAGCTGTACGTACTATAACTTGATGTACCTTGCATATGTCAGTGTACAAATTTGAAGCTTTTAGCCTCAGTATGATATGGGTTAAAAGGTTTCACAATTATAGAACCTGAGGTGGGTCGGCCATAGTCACGTGTACACTGACGTTACTGTTTCTAAACTTTGGCGTTTAGCTCTCACTGTCGCCAAACCGTCTGGTGTTTAAAGACGGTCCCGCAGCGATCACGGGGCGGCCCAGGAAAATGCTGTCATTTCCTAGAAGTTCTTGATGACTCAACTAACACTAACTGTGTGAGACTGGTTGTCCAATGCGCAAAAGGCCATTGGGCCGACGTCGGCCGCCGTTGGCCAGCACACGGCCGTCAGCCCGATGGCCTTCTGCGCATTGATTACTGAAAATTACGTTCTGTTCTTGAAGAGCAGATGCAGACTCAGCCGGTCATCAACGTCTAACTGAAGAACGTGACGAAAACTGGGCCAGCCAAGAGACCGACAGATCCGCATCAAGAGCCTCGGCGCCTGCCGGGGCTTATCATGATCTGTGCCCCTTGCAGACGAGAGGCGAACTGACGGGTAAACGGCTACACTGAGGTATGTCTTTTTTTTTATCGCAGTAATTAGTGCTTTGATGTCATTTTGCGATCGGGTTAAACTCAATATGTGAAGATCCTACTGAGAGACACACTCGTCTCAGCTACCTGAGGGCTCTCTTTCAGTTCAAATTGAAACACTGTGTGTGCCGGAGCCAGTTGCATGAGCGAGCTTAGCGTCATGCACCAGCAACTAAGCAAGGCGCGCCGCGGTGGGTCGTGAAGGACTAAGCTCGTTCATGCAACATGCCCCTGGTTCGGTTGTTATTATCGCGGGCTGTCCGGCCTTAGTTCAAAGTTTGGGGGAAGGTTGGGGGTGGGAGGGGGGGGGGGGGGCTGCCATGGTTGACGGGTTAGTTGGCTGATTTACTGATTAGTTGCAGTACTGAGTCAGTGCCCAGGTCAGTCCGGGCAATTGTTTACTGCCCACTGCCGGTGTCGTTCCACAAGGCTTCAAACCTGAAGTTCATGCAGATCTTGGGGAGGGGGGAAGGGGGTACATGGTCCCCCCCCCCCCCGCCTCCCCAAGACACACACAGGCTAACATTCTGTAAAATGCTTTATCAAAGTTCATTTCTTTATTAGTTTGTAACCCCCCCCCCACACACACACACACACACACACACACACACACACCGGCTTTTATTTCGGTTGGTGGTGAGAGGGTGGAACAGGTTGTCACTCAATCACGCTTGGCGCGCCGTTTAGTACCCGGCCCCGCCGGGCCCACTGCGGCCGGCTGTCGGCGTCGGCCCGACTAGGACTTTCGGTGTTTACTTGAAACATCACTAAAGACGATACTGACACAAACAACAACAACAACAACAAAAAGATGAAGAAAAAAAAAAAAGGGGGGGGGGGGAGTTGAGGTGTTTACTTAATCAGTATAGGGCTCGGGAAGCTCCCCGCGTTGCCTAGCAGCGTCGGCGCGTCAGCCGCCATCTTATGAGGATAATATAGTCATGACTGTAGCGAAATAGTGTTTCAACACGTTTTTCTTCATTTTTCTTCCTCAGTCTTTGGAAATAAACAAAAAAAAAAAAAAAAAAAAAAAAACACGATTCTGGTGAGCGGTTTCCTACAGTTTTGGCAAGACTTGCTGTTATTGCTTATAGCACATCAGGACTTTCCTGACATTACAAAAAGAGCGATTCCCTATGCCATGAGCGCTTAATTAGTCCCGTATCCTCACAAGATGGCCGCCACGACTGGCGTGATGACGTCAGCTTCCCGAGCCCTCTGATAGCGGTCTGCAGTGATGACTGACAGGCCACGGTACACAGTCGCGTTTCCGTACTGTCTCTTAGCCATAGTCAGTCCCAGGCATCCCCTAATATTTCAATCCCCTAAAAAAACACTACCGCCCACCAGCTGCACATTTGCCATGCACAAAATAACAATAAAAACAGCACATTGACAGTCTCATTTCTTGGCTATGAACCTGATTCCTTACCAACCCGGCCCACACCCAAGCACAGCTGAAATCATCGTGCCCCTCAAATCACTACGTCAACGCCAACTCAACATAGGTCCACAATTCTCTACTGAATAAGCTCAGGATGGCATGAATCAAAGCACCAAACATGTCTCCTCTCATCTAACCAGAAATTTACAGCAAATTTCAACATTCAGCCCTACTGCAAATTTTCAAACAAGGCAAAAATTATTTTTAAAAACACCGGTCCTTGCGCTGCCTGAACTGGCCAAATTTGACTATGTAATGTGACCTGAAAAGGAACTGACTCTCCCACCTGAACACCATTCAATCTGCCATCAGTGCAACTCTTAGACACTACCTAAGTCAAACCCAAAGTGACACCATTGAATGTTGCTGCATCTTTAAGTTATGGCCCATTATGTGAAGCGCGTTGTTGTGGTGTTTACTATGCTGTTGATGTTTTGGATCATGCATATCTGATGCCATGAAAAACAGACTAGATATGGTCAGAATGCCTCCAAAATTGGCATGTACATCAAGTAACATATCTGATTTTCAGAAATGTTGCATTTGAGACACAGGCACATGAAAGTTTATTTTTTCATATTTTTTCATTACCCACCCCCCTTAATTTTTCTGTTTTTCCAAGTTTACACACACATGCAATACAGTCAAACTGACTTCTGGTGTGCTGGACAACTGAGAAAAAGTTACCATGACACTGGCATTGATAAAAAATGAGCTTTCAGACCCAAGGCCATTTCCTTGTGTATCTCAGGGCAGCCAAAAGGACAACAGCCAGGCATCCTCATTGACCCTATTGTCTGGAGACAGCAAGCAGGAAGAGGCCTGTAACCAGCTGCCATGCCCTATATGCTGCATGCAATCTTTTCCTCAGGCAAAGGGGTCATAAAACAGCTATGCACTTTAAACATTAAGTCTACTGAGCTATCCCACATACAAAAGACTACAAAAAAACAGCCAAAACTATGCTATGTGGGACACGCCACATACCAAAACAAGTGTCTAGAGTGCTTATTTAGGACGTAGCAGAGAAAAATGGTTATGTACAGTTTATTTTGATATAAAACACACTTGTCAGAGTCTCAAACACCTCAGCTCATGTTACAAATGCAGTAGGCTTGTGTGTGCCAAACTGGTGAACACTCCTGTAAAAGCCTGTACTGGTGGCTGCAACTGCTCTTCCCATAACAATGCACTCAAATGAGCTTTACGCAGTGTAAAAATGCTTATGTTTGGCCCAGAACAGACACCAGAGACATCTCTCATGACAATTACAGCAGAATGACACCTCAGATGCAGCCAGTGTAGCAGGATCGTGCAAAATAACACTTTTGCATGTCACATTATTTTGGCTTATTTCACTCTGAGGTTAGCTGTCTAATGAAATACACACGCTGACACAGTTTCATTGCAGTTTTTATCTTAACCTTTGACATTACCCCCACCCCCCTCCCCACCTCCAATCCAACCCCCCCCCCCTACTCCACCCACCCCACTCCACCCCACAACTTCAATAACTGAAAGATTGCATTTAAAAAAAAAAAAACGCATTTCTGAAACTGAACGCCCCAAACCACACCCCTTTCAAGGTCAAGGTCAAACGTCACAGCTCAGGATCAAAGGTCAGACTCATGACTACCTGTAAGACAAGAAATAAATGAACAAACACACTAAACATAGTTCACAGTGCAGGTAAACAGGGTGTTGCATGGAAAATATGCAAAAACGCCTATAAAACTGCAAACACAGCGATTTTTGGGAAAATTAAAAAAAATTTCATGATTTTCTCAGTTTTCCAACCACAAAAGTCCAAAATCAATCATATGGTAACATTAAACCAGTTTCTGATCTATACCACATATGGCATGTGGTGCCCTTACAGGCCACGGTACACAGTCGCGTTTCCGTACTGTCCAGTCTCTTAGTCATAGTCAGTCCCAGGCATCCCCTAATATTTCAATCCCCTAAAAAACACTACCGCCCACCAGCTGCACATTAAAAACAGCACATTGACAGTCTCATTTCTTGGCTATGAACCTGATTCCTTACCAACCCCACACCCAAGCACAGCTGAAATCAGCGTGCCCCTCAAATCACTACGTCAACGCCAACTCAACATAGGTCCACAATTCTCTACTGAATAAGCTCAGGATGGCATGAATCAAAGCACCTAACATGTCTCCTCTCATCTAACCAGAACTAATTTCCAGCAAATTTCAACATTCAGCCCTACTACAAATTTTCAAACAAGGCAAAAATTATTTTTAAAAACACCGGTCCTTGCACTGCCTGAACTGCCAAATTTGACTATGTAATGTGACCTGAGCCACGCGCGCGAGCGTGCGGAGAGAATTAGGAAACATCACTTCCGCCCACCCTAATGCAGCACACCTAATGGTGGGCCCACATGAACCCCTTCTGGCAACCGTGAAACGGCGCAAGCTTGCTTGGTTTGGCCACGTGACCCGACACAACACCTTGTCCAAGACTATCCTCCAAGGCACTCTCGAAGGAAGTCGTCGGCGAGGTCGTCAGAGAAAGAGTTGGGTCGCAAACATAAAAGAATGGACCGAACTCGAGATGTCAGACTTGCTTGCCACCGCCCAAAATAGAACTCAGTGGAGAGCACTGTCTGTTGCTGCTGCCTTTCAGTCCCCCCAACGCCCAGTTCGGGCAAGGGACTGATGATGATGATGATGAATGCAGCACACATTTAGGCCAAGGCCGTTGTGAACAGCCCCTCAATGAGTAAACCAGCTCCCTATCTGTCTGATGAGGCATAGACTCTCATATATCTCTACAGTAGCAGGGACCCATATAACAGTCTAAACCTCCTGAAGCCGAGTCAGATAATTATGGTTTTCATTTACTCCGTCTCCACCCATTAGAATGACATCACTGATCTGGCCGGGGGTAACTTGACTTTGGCTGGTTCAGACGTAAACACTTTCTCTACTACATCTGAACATCTTCAGGAGGCATAGATTCTCATCAACCCCATCCAGGCTTTGCCTCTTTTGTGTTAGGGATGGGCCCCATGTACTACTGTTTCTGCTCTTTAGAAGAAGGGCGTCCGGGTTAACTCATTCGCGGAAGCCGCATCCGGATGCACGGCTGAGGCCGCGCATCGGGATTCGGCTTGACGCGAATGAGTTAACCGTTTGGCTGCCGGATGGTAAACGTAAACACGGTGGCCCTACTGCCATGCACCAAACATTCCGCCTTTTCTTACGTCACTATGCGCGCGTATGACGGGTCGCAACTTGGGCACTCCGCCAGCAGTCACAGGGCGAACGATGGAAAACCTCCTCCACCTTAGGCCGTGCGCTAGATGTAGACAAGATCCTTCCTGTCGGAAGCCCATAGTCCTAGTAGCCGTGAAACCAAGGCAAGTCTGGCTCGTGGCGTTTTGTGTCTGTTTCAATACGGAAGCGTTTCAGGCTATGATACATGCGCGGACTACGGCATCAAAGCAGATCTTTTGTCTGAGTCATTTAGTTCATAGGAACACAGTCGGCCTGAAGTCAGTCACAATGCGGAAATGATCAGTTTCCCCCTCTATTGTTGAACCTGAGAGTGCAGGTTTCACTAAAGTTAAAGCTGTTGAGGGTCTTTGACGCCCCGCTCTTTGACGTCATTAGCCGGTTTCCTACAAATGATGGCAGTCTCTGAGGCCTCGTCAGCAACCATACAAGGGCGTGAAAACTTCACTCATTCGAAACGTTGCCGCATACGTAATACGCAGCAAACGAAGTTAGCGTTTGAGACACTGAAACCCCAACTGACTTCGTTTGCTGGCGTATCCGTTTCCTTGCCAGCGTGTCACGTCTCGAATGGTAACTTTATTTGCCGCATGACTAATGACTCGATATCTGTACTCACCGGCATGGAGTGTCGTCGGCGCTCGTCTCAGTTTCATGCCAAGGTCCCATCTGACGTATATATATATATATATATATATATATATATATGTCTGTGGTACGTCTCGAATGAGTTAAAATGCAGCCCAAGTGGCCAGTTGCATGAGCGAGTGAGCTAAGTCAGTCCTGTGCCGCCAGCGAATAAGCGGAGCACATTGCTTAGTGGCTGGCGCAGGACTAAGCTCCCTAATGCAACTGACCCCTCCTATTCTACAAAATACTGATCGACCATAAGTTCAAAGGTTCATGATGATAAGTTGGGCGCATCCTGGTCGATACCCTGATCTGTCACGCAGTCTTCAACGACTGACTCTCAAGTTCTGGAATTTTTATTCAAAGGAAACTTGAAATGGACTGGAAATTCCTAATTGTTCCTGCGGTCTCAGTTATTATGGGTAAGATTAAAACGGAGACAAAACGTAACGCCAATGAATGCGTGATATTATACAATTCTACCATAATAACTTATTGAAAGGACTGAATTGACACATACAATGCACGAATTACTAAATAGGTGAGCTTAAACCGGCCATTTCAGCACCACTGACTGCCATGACTAGCACGTCACAAATTCCGCCATGAATGACGACAGCGGCCTCGAGTTCCGGTGACCGTGGCTTGATCGGCTGATGTTTGCATTCGTGCAATCTGTGTAATTGCCGGTAAAGTCGGGTGGCAGTGTCGTTCCTGGCTGCCGCAATCACTTCTGGCACGCGATCAGCATATCTGTCATAACTTCCAGGCTGTATCAAGTGGCGCTAGACGCTCATGCTGAATTTCCATTAAGATCGACGCCGACCCCCGTCGCAGCCTGGCAGAAGCAGGTCCGGCAATAGGGCCAGCAACAGGCATAGATCTTCATGAGCCCCCGCAATTGCGGGGGCTCATGAAGATCTATGCCTGTTGCAGATGGAGGTCTTTTCACATTGCTGTTTAATTAATACTGTGGGGCCTGCGAATTCATTTTTACTGCCAGTGGGTCGTCTGATTTTCCTCACACCGAGTGGCAGAAACGCAGGTTATCGGAGAAAGTTGAACACATTCTGCTCCACGGACCGAAATCTGCAAATTTAGAAGTTGCCTATTTAAGACTGTATTACAATTCTGGAAACAGATCGAGCGCGATAGTTCAAGGGTTGTGCCAGAATAGCTTGGCGCCTTTGGGCGCCAGGCAATTCTAGCACAACCCTTGAACTATCACGCTCGATCCATGTCTTGCCGAGGCCGCGTGTCGGAGATGAATGAGTACAAAACAGCATTGCGGTACAAAGTGGGTCACGTGTATCGTTTAACGTTTCATAACCTTTTCTGTGCAAGTGCTAACGTGTCCTTGCAGCTGCGTCACTCCGGATCAATCCCCAGTGATCATGATAATGAGATTTTGCCATCTGTAACTCAAGATCAGTCACGGTCGCGAGAGACTAGAAACTGAGGATTCATCGCACAAAATTGAAAAACAAAGATCATGTGAAACTGACATGGTGAGAAGTATGGTTTTGTGTAAGTGTCGCCTATACTTATTCTGCTCGTTAAAACATAAAAATGATGTATGGCGAGTCGGTGTAGGTCAGTGGCAGACTGAGTCGTTCTCGCAAACTGACACACTGACGCTATCTCTCTCTCTCTTTCTGGAAAATAAAGTTTCATTCATTCATTCTCTCTCTCTCTCACTCTCTCTCTCTAGTTTGTAGTGTGTAGCACGGACAAAAATGAAAACAGGTCTGCGAACCTATTCTTTTATCCTTGGAAAATAAAGTTTCATTTCATTTCTCTCTCTCTCTCTCTCTCTCTCTCTCTCTCTCTCTCTCTCTCTCTCTCTCTCTCTCTCTCTCTCGTGTGCGTGCGTGCGTGTGTGTGTGTGTGTGTGTGTTTGGATGATCAGTAACATTTTAATATAGATACCCTTTATGACTAAGGTCAAGGCCACAAAATGTACAATTGTTGCGGACTTAATCTTATAACCCAAGTGAAGATGACACTGCATTAGATGCGTGTCAGATGTAATAAGTTTGATCCACTATGGACCTGAACCTCTCTCTCTCTCTCTCTATCACACACACACACACACACACACACACACACACACATACTCTCTCTCTCTCTCTCTCGAGAGGAGAGAGAGATTCAGTCACTGTCAAAGACACTGGCACCTTGCCCAGTAGGATGCGGTGGAGGTCTCAGAGGGACTACGACATTATGCAACTGTCACAGCCAATACTACGCTCCACCCGTTAGTGTAGGAAATATTCCATTCAGAAAACCACATTACTCAGTCCCCAGCCAGATTCGTCCACTGTCAAGAGACGATATCTGTCCCACTGATGTAATTTTATAGTATTATGGCTGTAAGTGTATTTTAAGAAATTGCATCGACATTTCTCAGTTTCAAACGACATGCTTATCCACGTATCGTTATAAGGCAAAGACGTTTTAATCGTGTCTCCCCCCCCCCCCCCCACATCCCCCCTCCCCCCACAGCACTAACTGAACAGCCGCATTAGTGCTGTATAACGGCAGCTGCTGCCATACCCCCCACCCCTCCATCCCACCCCATCCACACACACCAGCACAAGACATCGCTCCCTCCCCTCCCCCCCCCCCCCCCCCCCCCCACCGCCACACACACACACACACACACACATACACACACACACACACACACAAACACACACACACTCTCTCTGTCTCTCTCTCAACTAACGCATTAAGCCCTGACATGCTACGGCAGGATGTGGATCGACCATGATAGTTCAAGGGTGGTGTCAGAATAGCTTGGGCCGTACCGGCTCCAAGCTATTCCGACACCACCCTTGAACTATCATGGTCGATCTCTCTCAGAGCTGTGATGTCGGTGGACATCAAAGGAAGGATATCTACAAAAATGGATGTCACCCTCAGGATGTTATGAGCTAAACAGATTTTTTTCTTCCACATATTCAGACGTGTCAACAAATCAGCATTCACTCCAGATACGGCTTCGGGGATTGGCCCCTCTAGAGATCGAGTAAAAATCGGCCCGGCTCTGCCGAAAGATTACGTTGCAGTTTAGATCCGAAGACCGTTGGCGTACGCCACAGTCACTCCCCGTGACAACCTGGCATGAGTGTCACCAGCTGGCGTATCACCGTCACCGACTGGGACAGCCATTGATCAGTTCTAACTCAGACTCCGAAAGGCGTATCACCGTCACCGACTGGGACAGCCATTGATCAGTTCTAACTCAGACTCCGAAAGTTTCGGAGTCTGAGTTAGAACTGATCAATGGCTGTCCCAGTCGGTGACGGTGATACGCCAGCTGATGCCTAATCATTTTGATTCGCTGGAATGTAAGCTCGCGCTATTCTCTGTTTCTGTCCCCTTTTTCCAGCAGAGCGGCTTGTTTATAATTGCTGTCAACGCGTCTAATACACTATGGAAGGCAGTCAGTGAATAAGCTCGCGCTGCTTCTTCCACGCACAGACCAGCATAATGATAGAGGCAGGCAAGAGGCATGCTTCTCATTAGCTTTCGCATCTGCGGGCGCCATGAAGATCTATGTTTATTCAAGACAGGAGGTGCGTATCAGTGAGTGTATCTAGGACAGCGTGATAGTGGCCCTTTCTACAGATGGGAAAAGGCATAGATCCTCAGGAGTCCGTCATGCAAGTTACAGGACCGTGACCTATGAAAATCTGTGCCTACGTTTTGCCTTTTCAGTTCACACAATTTTAATTTCCAGGCTGAGTGGGGGAGCGGGGAGGGAGATGCGCTATTGTGGTTTGCAGCGAGTTTCACCCGTTTCTTTTGTTTTTCAGTAACCGTACATCAATGACCATATAAATGAACACACTTTTCTCCCCTCTTTCATTCTGGTAAAGACAGAGTCGGGGTTCACTACGGAATATACTTGGATCTGCTGAGGCACATTATACGGGCGGGTTTAATAGGCTTCTGATAACTCAGAAATTTAAAAGCCAGGTTACAAATTAAAAATATATACTGACGTGGGCTTGGACAAGGTTGTTACTGATTTGGTCGAGGGCTGGGGGCAGTACAAGGCTAGAGCCAGCCTTGAAGGCTTGCAGCGGAACTGCCGTCAGATGTGCACAGAGACAAATGAACCTAACAAGAAACATTCATTCCACCGTTACCGCATACTTTCACGAAGATAAATATATTCTTTTTTTACATCAGACGGATGGCATTCACTGTTTAGCAATGTTCGCCTATAACCATAAACAAAACTCCCCAAGAGGCATACATCTTCATGAGTTCCGCGCAGTGTGCGGGGGCTTGTGAGAAGCTAAATGTATTTCTGAGTCGAATTACCTTCATGCTGCTATGTTTACGTAGTTTAATCGGGTTATATTGATGAAAAGAACACAGGCAAAACTGGCGTCGACAGCTGCAAGAGTCACATATGCTCATACGCGTCTTGGAGTAGGCGCGGTCATAAGAATTTGTATGTTTCTTGATGGCTAGTCTTGCCTCTATGCTGCTATGTTTACGCAGCCGGGATAAAATCCCGACCACCGACCCCAAAACCAGACACCCATGGCTGTCAACAAGCGCGATTCGACGACGGCGTAGTCCCGGCTCTGCGGCGCAGAATAGCGCGCGATGCTCATGCGGCCGTTCCCTATCGGTTCACGGCAGTGCAAACTCGAGTCTGAAGTGAAGTCTGTGATTCTACAGCCGCCTCAGTGAGTGTGGATTTGACCATTACAAAAACAACAACAACAAAAACATGTATCAGTAAGTCAACCATAAAGGCGGCCCGTGTAGCTTTGTGCCTTCCCAATGCGCAAACTGCCATCGGGCCGACGTCAGCCGCCATTGGCCCGCGCACAGCTGTGCTTTGCGGGCCACCACTGTGCCGAACGGCGGCTGACGTAGCTCACTGTATCTGTCAATACTGGGATTTTCTCTTTCGCTCGCGCGGGTAGCGGGACGAGAACACGAGTGAAACTGAGGTGCCGTAGGGCGGGCAGGCGGTTGCGAAAGTTCCCCAGTCAGTATCACCATGATATAATTATGTGCTAGTCCGCTATGATCATTTTCTGCCCGATAGTCTTGCTGATAGCATCAAAGAGTCACAATAGAGGCTAGTACGCTTACCCAATGCGCACAAGGTCATCGAGCCGACATCGGCCGCCATTGGCCCGCGCACGTCCGATGTCGGCCCGATGACCTTGTGCGCATTGGGTAGCTTCTGGCTTTCATTGATGGCGGCATCAACTGGAGCTGGTCAGTGTGGCGGATCTGGCTGAGGCCGGTCTATGGGTTGAAAGGTCCTGGTAAATCAGACACAGTCTGAGTGGCACAGTTGCACTTATTGTGCTTGAACTGAGCTGTGTTCAGGTTTTACTGACTCCACAGCCGCCGGGCAAGTAGTTGTCCTGTCACGCCCGCCCGTTCAGTACGGGCCGTCCATTATCACTCGGCCGGTGCCGGCGGTGAACGTTAAACCCTGAACTAACGGCATGACCAACCATCTGTGCACTGGCCATGTTCTTACCGGGGCAAGGTTTTTGTAGCCCGTCAGCCAGACATGATCATACACGGAGTCCTCATAGCAAGTAAGGCTAACCCTAAACCGATTTTAGCTAAGGGGGCCTCAATCAGTACTAAAGAAAATCAAACCGGAAAAAGAAAAAAGACTGAAAAGAAGAAGAAGAAGTAGAAAAAAACACGAAAAAACCCCAACAATAACTACAAACAAACAAACAAAACAACAACAACACGCATAAGGCAATCACCGTATGAAATTCGGCAGCCCCTGCACTGAAATCGGTCTGTACATCCTCCAGTCTTGAAAGTATTTCAATGCATGTGTCGGGTGGTCAATGTCTGAGCAGCCTGGTCTTCCATCAACCCCGGTTCTTCAAGTCAGTGTCACGGTATCAGTCATTGGGAACTCGGAATGATCCCGACAAAAAAGCGGGTCAGCCTGGTCTCGGCCGACTGTCCAAGCGCGTAAAAGTGCAAAGAAACGCTCTTAGAAAAGACAACTTAGGCCTACAATACTATTGTAGTCCGCTTAGCCGTGTGCATCACCGTCCGGCAGTTGTGCCGATGTCGGATTGGCGGGAAATTGGCCTCACTGGTGTAAGGGATAAGATCAACGTCTGGCCAGCCCGACATGATCATTTGGCTATTAACCCCTTACTTGCCGGGACATGGCCAACTCAGCCTACCCATCTGCAAGAGACATATATCCTCATGAGCCCCCGCAGTCGTGGGGGCTCATCAGTGACTGAGGATTTGTCTCTTGTTACTGAGCCCTGTGTTCTTTGTGTCGAACCGGCCGGCACGACTTTTGGTCCTATTTCACCGACTTGTGTTCCGCCGCGTCTTCGGCACTGGCGCGAATGTCGGTCAGTATGCAGTAGTTTACTGATGATGCGAAATCAGTGATCATGGGCAGCGAAGGGGTTACACAGCCGGCCATCCATGTGAACTTGACACGAGCCGGCGAACTGCGCGAAGTAGCCAGTCTCATCCCTAGTAAGGCCCTGAAGATACTGAAGTAAGTCCGGCCATAAGTAATCGTAATTATGACATGAAATTCAGTCTAGCCATGCTTTTCAGTCACCAACAAATTAACAGACTTACTCAGTATAGTTGTCTTTTACTGCCTTGTGCTACCGCAGCTCATCTGGCACTACTGTGTCCTCAGTTGACATGGCGGCGGTCGACCAGTCTCCCGTCCCGCCTCAGCCCGGCGGTTCAGTCAGAGGTATATCAGCTGCTGCTGCCTTTCAGTCCCCCCAACGCCCAGTTCGGGCAAGGGACTGATGATGATGATGATATCAGTAATATCAAGCTGGCTGCTATGCAGGTGTGAAGTTTCAACTGAAATGCCGTAATCAGTGCGTCAGCATGTCAGCACTGACTGTTATCAGTTTTGCCTACTCAGTTATCAGCGATCCGTATCTGGCATCTGTACGGGCTGAGGAGGCACGGATTTTTCACTAAGAACCCTTGTTAAGTCATTCAGCTTTGACACACAACTACATGACTGAGATAGCTGTGGCCATGATAGTTGCCGCTGGCCTTTAGGCGCCGCCTGTTTTGGCACCATCCTTGAACTATCAATAACGTCAAAGTCACCGTGGCCGCCTCTGGGTTGACACGACCCCGCGGCGAATGGGGTCATCAGTGTTGGGTTAGCCGGCGGAACGTTTAACAAGTGTCCCAGATTTCAGTTTGTACTAAGGTGTTACCTAAGGACTATTTACCAGCTGCAGGAGATGGACTGACTGACCATGATACTTCAAGAGTAGTGGCAGATTAGCTTGGCGCCTTCAGGCGCCAAGCTAATCTGTCACTACCCTTGAATTATCATGGTCAATCCATCTCCTGTTGTGGCCCGCTGCCGCGGCTGAATGGGTTAATTAACACTATTGGCATTGCCGCGCCAGAGTGACCCCGGCCATTCGCGGGACACATCTTGACCATAATAAACCCGGCAGTACAGTACCGGCTATGACGCAGAAAGCGAGTGCACCATATTCACGCATCCGTCAGTGTGTACCGCTACCAGCGGCGGTTAGGCCTGAACTCAGCTGTTGGGATGAGCGTTTGCTTTGCACAAACTGAACCGAACTGACATTGAACTGACGACCCATCTGCTGAGCACCGATGTAAATAAGGCCCATGCAGCAACCGGAAGCAGTGATCTTCGTCAGTCCCGGCAGCCTGAAAGGGACTCACTACGGATCTGTGCCGCTTAAAATGGGTGGTGTTTGCTTGCGCAACGAGAGTTGGCCGCAGCCGATGATTTACTTCATGGCGGGGAGCAAAAAGTAGTGGCTCATTCACAACGACCCGTCTGCAAAAGGCATAGATTCTCATGAGCTGCGCTTGAGAATCTATACCTCTTGTTGGGTACGTGGGGAGGGCTACATTTACATGCAAATCCGCTGAGGATGGGAAGTGTACATTTCTAGGTCAATAGGACTGGTCTGAACCCTGGCTACAAGAGATTGGGCGTTTGACGTCACAGCTGCCTGACCTTCACCGCCTGGTTTTGGATGACTAACTGATGACGTCACACCGCATAGTTGCGGATCCACTTTCGCGTGCCTGTCAGTCGCTTGGCCTCCCGCCAAAATAGCTGCCAGGGCTCGATTCACTATCTACACAGTCCATCAGCCAGGACTCTTGCCATCGACAAGAGGCACAGATTCTCATGGGCTTTAGTAGCCGCAGGAGCTCGTGAAAATTTCAGTACGACCGTTGCTGTTTAAAGTCGGGGGTCGTCCTCAATATGTATTATTCCTTAGACCTCAGCTCACTGTGACACGGCCGTATTCATGAGTGTCAAGAGCATTTCAGTTCTGCTTGAGAGAATGTAGCGTACAGTCGGTCTTACTGTGTTAGAGTATTCTTTACGAAGTGAATTAGGAGTCAGGCCGACGGGATATATGCTAGCATGGACTGCAGACCTTCATAACTCGTGGAAGCCAGTGTTAAGTCAGTCGCTACAGTCAACCTTACTGCACCCACAATGGTTAACTCCTTTGAGTCCCGGTGACCTGCACAGCCGATCGATCAGTGACGGCCCACGCTCGTTGTCGGCTTCAGGCTCGGTTCGCTACTGTTGATCAGCGATCGGAAGCGAATCGTGGGAGACAAAAAGTTAAATAGTTAATAGTTCGTAATATCTCCTTCTTAACCCATTACATCTTAAGGCTGATTTTATCAAATTTGCTTATTGTCCTATGAAGGCTACATTACAGATTAAGGACACAGATCAACCATTTTAATCATGTTCAAGGGTGGTGCCAGAATAGCTTTGCGTCTGAGGCGCCAAGCTATTCTGGCTATACCCCTCAGTTGAACTATAACAGTCAAATCAATTTCAAGCGGAAATGTATCAGGATGAAAAGGCTTAAATGTCTCTAGTATGTCAGTCTACAATCATTTTGTTACATAATGATTGAATCATAGTGTCGCAAAACTGAAAGACTTTAATTTATGCGTTGCCGACTGCTCCTTAGTAGGCAAGGAGGCACTTTCTGTAAACGCCCGAGCACATTGACTGAAGAGGCGGTGGACGGCCTTTAATTGTCACGTATGCCTTATCACTTCCAACTACAGAGGAATCACCTTGCTGTCAGTACCAGGAAAGGTCTTCAACAGGATCATCCTAGAAAGAATGAAAAGCTCCGTTGACCCCCAGCTGAGAGACCAGCAAGCAGGATTCAGGAAGAACCGATCATGTACAGACCAGATCGCCACTCTCCGCATCATCGTGGAACAGTCTCTGGAGTGGAGCTCCCCGCTGTACGTCAACTTTGTGGATTATGAGAAAGCATTTGACAGTGTGGACCGAGAGACTCTGTGGAAACTCCTACGACACTACGGTGTACCCACAAAGCTCGTCCGCCTGATCAAGAGCAGCTATGATGGCATGACATGTCGCGTGATCCACGAAGGGCAGTTCACCAGAGAGCTCCAGGTCAGAACTGGTGTCAGGCAGGGGTGTCTGCTGTCTCCGTTCCTCTTCCTACTGGCCATAGACTGGGTCATGAAGATGACCACAGAGCACAGACGAAGTGGAATACAGTGGACACTGTGGACACAGCTTGACGACCTCGATTTTGCAGACGACTTGGCATTACTGTCCCACACTCATCAACAAATGCAGGACAAGACCACGAGGCTTGCTGACATCTCGTCCCAAGTGGGCCTCACCATTCACAAACAGAAAACAAAGACAATGAGGCTGAACGCAACCAGGGAAGAACCAGTCTTGCTTGCTGGCACCCCGTTGGAGGAGGTGGAGTCCTTCACCTATCTCGGGAGCATCATAGACAAAAAAGGCGGCACTGATGCAGATGTCAGAGCACGAATCGGTAAAGCCAGAGCAGCCTTTCTCCAGTTGAAAAAAGTATGGAGTTCCAGAGAGCTGTCACAACACACCAAAGTCCGGATTTTCAACTCCAATGTAAAAGCAGTTCTCCTATATGGAGCAGAGACATGGAGATTGACAAAAACCACAGTCAACAGAGTACAGACCTTCATGAACAGTTGCCTTAGAAGAATTTTGAAAATCCACTGGCCAGAGAAGATCAGCAACGTCAGACTCTGGGAGAGAACAGAGCAGATAACAGCAGAGAATGAAATTGGGCGAAGAAGATGGGGATGGATCGGTCACAGTCTGAGAAAGCCAGCTTCCAGTATCACTAGGCAGGCATTGTCATGGAACCCTCAGGGAAAGAGGAAAAGAGGTAGGCCGAGAAACTCCTGGCGTCGAGACCTCCAAGCAGACATCAAGAGACTGGGAACCACCTGGAGTAGAATCGAAGGAGAAGCACAGGACAGGAGTTGCTGGAGGTCTCTCGTCGACGGCCTATACCCGGGTAGGGGTGACAGGCGTAAGTAAGTAAGTATGCCTTATCACTGACGTGGATTATGAAAAGATTGATTGATTGTACATTGCTTAACGGTCCCGACAGCAACAAGGCTTTCTCAGGACGTGCCTGCACTGCTTGTGAAAAAAACCAAACTAAACAGAACATTGAATGTATGTCGCCGGCTGGTCAAATAAAATACGTTAAATAAACCTAACACATGGGGCCTAAATAAAGCTAAGACCATTTAGCAACACACATTCAATATCAAGAGCTACAGGCAGTGCAGACAGTAGGGGGAGTTTTAAAAAGGCAAATACAGGTGAATGGACAAAGGGTAGACAGAAACACATGCCCCAGAGTAGAGGGGGAAACCCACCCTGTGGGGTTGACCAGGGTGACCCTGGGAACTAAAAAGTACCTAACCCCACCCAAGTCCCCCAGGGCAGATCCGGGTGGGGGTGGATTATGAAAAGAGATGAAAACTAGAACAAGTACGGCAACTGAAGTCTAAGTTGAGACAAGGTAACATTGATAACCCGGCCATATCACGAATTTTACTGTCGGCAACTAAACGACTGATCGGCCAAAACCCCGCTAGGGAGCACATTGTCTTAACCCATGTCATACCTTGGCTAAACTGAGCTTCAACTGCATTAAGTTTATACACTGAGTATACGCAAGCTACATTATATTACGTACGGATAAGGATATAGGCTTTATTTCAAGGGTGGTGCCAGAATAGCTTGGCGCCTAGAGGCGCCAAGCTATTCTGGCACTACCCTTGAACTATTTTAGTCAAACTTATTTCACACACTGGTGTATTCCGAACTAGGATTAATCTGACGGCTGCCAGTTGAATACAGTTGCCTTTCAGTGCCGAGAAAATCTTAACAATGACTGACCAACTGCAAAAGGTGTAGACCCTCATGAGCCCCTGCAGTTGCGGAAGTTCATGAGGATCTATGCCTCTTGCTAAATCAATTTTTAATCCATGTTCCTGAGAAAGCTACATATATGCTGGTGTTGCCGGTAACAAGATCTAATAACATAATGAAGAAATGATGCAGAAACACAAGCTGCGTCAACTGGCACTGAACTGACGGACGGGGTTACCATGGATCTTCATGTAAGCTCTGAGCAAACAAATGGTGTGCAATTGTCGTTGCGTAGTAGTCGATCCGGTGTGACTGACTGACACGGCCGCCTCTGAGCGGCGCAAACCAGTCTACGGCATTTTCCCCAACCCCTAGGTGATCGACGCAACGATCATCAGTCACAAGTCTGTGGTCTAGATCCTCGTGAGCCCCCGTTGACTGCAGGCAGCGGAAGTGACATGACGCCGCGCCGCGGGAGGATCTACCCGGCCGGTCTCTTGCCGCTGTGGCCACACAGGGCAATTGCTTCCGGTGCATGTAGTAACTTTTCCGCCAGAAATAGTTCAAAAAATTTCCTCCCTTTTTGCCATTTTTTTAGGGTGTAAAACTTCAATTGTGTGCCTTTTTTGGCTTTTTGAGCAACAAAAGGCATGACAGGTGGTGTGAAAAAGAGCAAAATCTGGGTAATTTTAGTCGACCTAGTGTGTTCATGGGAGCCTAATTGGGGCATGTGCACGGTTGTATGCAGGCTTGCAGACGACAGTTTTGTCATGGGGTACTTAGTGCATTTGAGTGTTGTGAAAAACGCTAACTCTTAATTTTTTTAAGAATTGCTGAAATAGCTTCTCCTGTGATGTGCTCCGCGTGGATTTTTTGTTTTGGCAGAAAAGTTCTTCGTTCATAGTTTTATGCTGCAAGAGGCTAACAGATAACAGGCAGTGTGTGAAAAGGGTGCGTAACCTAATTGCCCTGTGTGGCCTGTTAGCTGAGCAAAGTGGTGTCAAACCTTCACCTTGTCGGCCGCCGATATCCCCTGCAACCTCCGTGACTGGCGCGTCTTCCGGACAAGGTCAGTCGGGCTTGGAGAGGATCCGTGGACGCTCAGTGGATGTGCGCAGTCTCACTATGTAGGCTTACTTGTAAACATTTCAACAATAATGAGAAAGTGAAGCATAATACATCATTTCAATTGTGTTCCGGCCAAGAACTGATTCAACTAGGAAATAATCGTAGCCGGACGCAACTGCCAGCGCCCCCCCCCCCCGCCCCCCCCCCCCCCCCCAATGACAAGGAGAACCCGCTGGCCGCTTCGTCAGCACTGCGGAATCACTGCCGCTCTCCCAAAACTAGTACGGAAAACATACACAAAGAGGCGGGCTTTCCGACTGAATGTCCGCTCTTTGTGTTTTTCTTGAAACTTTGTGAGGTGGAGGAGGTGTTCCGCTCATTAAAACCAACTTACCATACTTTTACCCTATGAAGCCCTGATGTATTATGATACGGCCGGATCGACCATGCCGACTGTTCAAGGGTGTTTTCTGAATAATTTGGCGCTGCTTTGGCACCACCCCCTTTAACTGTATCTGCAGTCTCAGTCTAGAGCCGGGCCGCAGTTCCATATTTTAGAATTTCTACCTTAGAGGCTTATCAGATGTGTTGACTGATATGCACCAGAAAAAAACAAACAACAACAAAAAAAAACACGCGACCCCACTGAAAAAAACATAAGTGCAGCCGATGCTGCGTGACTGGCGACACCTGTGACCTTGATGACGCGTTTCTCTGCATCACATCTGACATTTCGGCGGCTGGCTGACGTAATCGCTGTGTTTTCATTTGCTGCTACACTTCTAACCTACTTCCTGCGTCCGTGGCGCAGTGGTTAAGGCGCCTGTGGCCACCTGAATGCTAAAGGTGCGAGGTTCGAGACCGGGTTCCGCCGGGCGTCGGACTTTTCTCCTCTAGTAATTTGTCAGTCTTCATTCGTCAGTCGTGAAAAGTGAAAGCCAAAATAAGATGTCCGAGATTCGTGAAACGACTTGATTATTCACTCATGAAACGTGACAAGCGCGGCCTTGTTGTCTTTACACTGTTGATTCTACTCTGCCCTCTCCTCCTTGGCATACCCCGCTCCCCCCGCGTCGTCACTGGTCCCCCCCTCCCCCCCCCCCCCCTCGGCCTAGCTTTTGAGGGATGTTGTGAAAGAACACACTGACACGCACACACACACACTCTCTCTCTCCGCCGGCACACACACACACACACACCGGCACATACGCAAACGCCCCCCCCCCCCCCCCCCCCCTAGCGAAGTGAAAGTTCCTGGTCCAGTTGGTCAGTTATGGCTGTGACCATGAACTGGTTTTACAATGTAACTGCTTCGGTGTGGGTGAAGAAAAGAAAAATGTACCAAGTGGCAGTAAATAATAATAATAATAATACCGGTTATTATATAGGCGCTTTTCCCCAATTCTGCGAATCGGCTCAAAGCGCCGCGAACTGCACCCAACACGCACGCTCACCTGACGAAACACGCATTCACTCTGAAGACAAACACAGTACAAGACAGACATGGCCGGATCACTTACAAGTGTGGGGGAGGGTCCAAAGAGGTTTGGGAGAGAAATTAACCACCTGAAGCAGAGTTTTTGTGTGCGGTTGTGCAAGCATCAACAAAATGTGCTTGTCAAGGACAATAGCATTTTTTTATGGGGGAAGAGGGTGGGGGGGGGGGGTCCATGGACCCCCCCCCCCTTCCATCCCCTGGATCCGGGCCTGGGACATTCACGTGGTGCGAAGGGTCAGCTCAGCTACTGAGGCGGTTTCGGAAATTTTGATCGCTTGTATTTGAAATTTATAATGTGGCCTGAAACCGGTACCATAGGGGAGGGGGAGGGGGAGGAAGAGCCCGAGTACCCGGAGACAGAACGCCCGACGGTTCGCCCGAATTAACCTATTAGTGCAGTGGAATGTCCGAATTGGCGTAACGCTTCACAAGAATGGGTACAACTTGATGACGATCATGTCAGCGATTTTCAAATTACTAGTACTAATGGCGCTATCATTAGCCATGCCACTGGCCTAAATCTTCACAAAATTAATGTGGCGTAACTTATATTATACATCGCTTCTGACAAAAAGTAAAGGGACATCAATTTCACTTTGACTGAATCACTAATGATTAATGGGTCTATTGACGGTATCATGCTGTAAGTCATCATTATGTCAGTCTTGAGAATTCTTTACAATTCAAGTCAAGTCGGTTCAGTGCACTTGACATCCCCCCAAGTTCATCAGTTCGGGCACACAAGATATGCATAATGGCTGGCCCGAGCGCGGGCCGGGTGCTGGTTACCGCCTATATGGCCGGACTACCACTGACCTGAACGTTGATCATTTCAAGTGCACTGCAACTGTGCCACCTTTGATTTTTTACAAGAACGTTTCAACGGAGATACAATATAGAAGAAGTCCTCCTTTCAAATTGGATTGCGAGCTAGCTCAGGGTCGGGTCGGGATGCGGATGTCACGTGATTTAAACCCGGCCATAGGCCAGGATGACTTGAGGCCGATCCGCGACTACGGCCAAGGCGGCCAAGCTATTTGGACACCACCCTTGAACTATCATTGTGGATCTGTCTCCAGCCGGTGACCTAGGACAACAACAACAACAAAGAAAATGTATACATATTTTCATCCTCAGGATGGAACGAGTTACACCCAAGACTCGTCCGTTCCCGGCTTCGCGCTCCGGGCTTTCGCGGCTTGACGCTTACGGCTAGTAGTCACAGCCGCCTAATAAGGACTCCAACATCCCCTATCCGTCCGGCCCTATTTTTTGTCAGTACATGAGTGTACTATTTGTCACAGCGTCTTTCCCCGATTAGGCACAACTAAAATTAAAACAACTTAACAGTCCTTGATGACATTAAGTCAGTGTCGGAGGTCTCTACTGAAACTGACTGAAATAATAGAGTGACCGCTGAAGTTCAACTGAGGCGGTCACGATTTGCGTGACCGTCCGTCCGAGCGGCCGCCGTTGGACCCGTGACTGAACATGTAGACCAGTGGCCCGACTGTGACCAATCACCGACATGACCTACAACATACTTATTCTGAGATTTTCAGTAATTCAAGCTGAACCTGTAATACCTCCTACTTTTTTGTGAGCACATAACTCTGTCCGAGGTTGGGAACCCAACGGCAGAAATCATTAATAAGGCTGGTGATCTAAGGGAGGTAATGTCGCTGAAACGCATAGCGGTACTAACAGTATGGATACTTATACTAAAGTTGCCATTGGCATACTACGAGTACGAGTGTTAAAATTAACCCGCCCCCCCCCCCCCCCCCCCCAAAAAAAAAAAAAAAAAAAAAAAGGGTTCTCTACATATACTATGCAAGTAGACACACATAACAGAGATGTGATTAATGCCGTTGCGACCATTAAGGAACTCTCCTGCATAGCAAAGCAAACGAAGCACATACAAAGTCGTTAATTCAACAACATTTAAGCTGAAGTGGCCTTTTGTGTAGCATTATTATAACACCCGTCTGATGTCAAAGGCGTCTTGCATTGCCAATTCGAGTGACAAGTTTCTCAGCCGGCAGTTAAAAAGTGAAAGGTTTAGGGTCTCAAACCAGTGAACGCAGCCCTATCTTCGTTCATCCATCTGATAAATGATAATCGCAGGCAGACTGCAAATGGAGCCAATGACAGCCACAGCCGTGATAAGGCCTAAGATTTTTTATATGGTTAGCGATAGCAATTTTGTCAACTACTGATGTTTGGATGTGTGCACAGTTATATTTAATGAACTTTGTAATAATTGTTTGTGATCTTGTAATTGTATGTGATAAGCAAATATTGTATTCGGTTTGTATTGTATCAGAGCACACCTGACGCTTCCACTCGCAGGATCAATAAAATATTCTTAACCCTTATTAACCCTTTTTACCCTGACATACTACTGCTTGAAATTTGACTATGATAGTTCAAGGGTGGTGCCAGAATAGCTTGGCGCCTGAGGCGCCAAGCTATTCTGTCACCACCTTTGAACTAAAATGGTTGACCTATCTCATAATCTGTAATGTAGCCTTCATAGGACAATAAGCATATTTTGACAACATCAGCATCAGGATGTAATGGGTTACGGCATCTCAAAATGTTTAACCCATATCATACTGAGGCTAAAAGCTTCAAATTTGTACACTGCCATATGCAAGCTACATTACAGTACTTACAGATAAGGCTATAGACCAATGGCTTTAGTTCAAGGGTGGTGCCAGAATAGCTTGGCGCCTCTAGGCGCCAAGCTATTCTGGCACTACCCTTGAACTATTTTAGTCAAACTTATTTTACACAATGGTGTATTCCGAATGATAAGGGTTAAATGAGTTAGACGTTGTTCAATACATTGCCTGGAGAACACCACCTTAACCCCGTTCAGTTCCTGCTTACGCAGACTGTGTTTCTGCAATTTTTGTTTTGTTAATTTAACACCAAGAAACTCTAGCTGTCCCAGGAACATGGATTCAAATTGGGGGTTCATGAGAACCTATACCTCTTGCAGTTGGGCCGGACTTTTCTCAGCACTTAATTAGGTAGGCTTTCCCATCATCCATACCTTCATCAGACTGAGCACTAGTATTTTAGTCAGATTACGATGAGGTTGTATAAATCATGTCTTCACGTTCAATTTTACTGTGACCTTTATACTACAGACAATCAATGCTTTAGACAAAGTGTATTATTACACATGTGATTGTAGACATTGCAGACACAAATTAGATACATGAAACACACTCTGACATTTCTTATTATGTCTTCATGCAAATGACTTCCATATAACCCTCCTCTCCCCACCCCCCACCCCATTTCCCTCCCCTCCCCTCCCCCCAACACATTGCTACACGTCTCTGCTATTTTCTCCCTTAACTTTGTCATTCCTATGATTTTCTCAAGATACCAAACCTACATGTGTGCATTTAGCATCTTACAAGATACAAACTTGTGTACTCAAAATTTTACTTTAGTTCATTTAACCCATATTAAAGGCCAAAAGCTTCAAATTTGTACACTGCCATATGCAAGCTACATTATAGTACTTACAGATAAGGATATAGAACAATGGCTTTAGTTCAAGGGTAGTGCCAAAATACCTTGGCGACTAGAGGCACCAAGCTATTCTGGCACTACCTTTGAACTATTTTAGTCCAACTTATTTCACACACTGGTGTATTCCGAATGATAAGGATTAAAATAGAATAACAAAGGTGTAAACTACGTCCCCTGTATACATGTATGTTATGGGTAGACACTGAACCACACCGCTTACCTAGACTGTCATACTGATTGTATGTTGTGATTTCTAAACCACGAGGTATGATTAAAGTAGTACAACACTGATATTCACATTAGTATGTTGTGGGTAGAAAATGCACCTTTCAATTTACATAGACTGCACAACATCAATTGTATGGTGCAATTTCTATCCACAACGTACAATTAACTCATTTAGCCCCAACGCCCTATAGCAGGAGATAGATTGATTGACCATGATAATTCAAGGGTAGTGCCAGATGAGCTTGGCGCCTTCACTACCCTTGAATTATTATGGTCGATCCATTTTTTGCAACTGGTACATGGTCATTAGGCAACACCTCCAAACTTTGGGAAATGCGGCCATAGGGTTAGATGGATCTAGGGAGTAATAAGTGACATGTAGCAAAGGCTAACATAAGTCAAAGGTTGGCTTTTGTATCAACAAAATCCTTGTTTTCTCTCAAAATTTAAAGCATGTCACACATCTGTCAACTCTCCCATAGCCCTTCTTGACCTTTGTGAAGGGGCAACTACAGTAGTATGGATAGAAAGGTCTTATCATCAGCTTCCTTTAAACTTGACTGAAATGTTTGAACAAACTTTGAGAAAAAAAATTAAATCCTTTTTTTTTTCAATTGGCATTATGACTTTTTTAGTACATTTCCTGACCTTATGTGACCTTTGCCCCTACATAGGGTCATCCTAATTAGTATGCAGGGAGTATCTGGTATCATCTCTTTACCATGGTTGGGTTCACAGTTGAAAATAGTATTAATTTTAGTTTTTTTTTTTTTAAATTGTCAAAATAAGGCTAATTCATTTAACAATTATTCTGGACACCCTGTGACCTTGACAGAGGTTACTGAAAATAGTATCTCTAGAAAGGTTTTGTCACAAAATATCACTGGGCCAAGTTTGAAGACTGTAGTTAGAATAGTCTCTGAGAAAACTGAACGTTAAAGTTCACCACAAATGACAATGGCTGACAGATGACAAGAAATACCCAACGGAGAAAGAAACAAGCTTAGAAAAGACGGGTGCAACACAATTGTGTTGTACCCGTCTTCTCTAAGCGTGTTTCTTTCTCCGTTGGGTACTTCTTTGCATTTTACACGCTTGCCAGTCACCTTTTTGGTGATGACAGTTGCCCAAGTACATAGACTCACTTTTAGTTTTACTATAAACATAAGACCAAAAAACCTGAAACGTTTCCACAAAATGTATCAGCATCCAGCTAGTTAACATCTGATCCTATGGCTAGGCCGATGCTATAATTATAACATCAACACTGTACACATGGATGAAATTATGTCCACAGTATGCACTGTTAGTATCAGAGAAGGGGTAGTCTTTCCTACATTTTAAATTTACCCAGCATGAACCTACCTAGCAAAAATCTGCCCAGTGTGATTCCACTTATTGTATATTTGCGTATTGTATTTACATTTTTAAAATTAAAATTTACATTTTACAGTATTATATATATACATTTTTCAGCTGGGTAGGCCATGCTTTCCGCTAGGATTAAAACTGCCCGTAACTTGGATGGTCAGCATGAAGAAAATCTGTCATGGAGGCGCTAAAGTTGGACCCATATATTTGTGAAAGTAATTGTTTCATGAACATCAGCTTTGTACTAGCTTAAACATATGTATGTTGTGGGAGAAATTGCACTATACAACTGTGCGGTGCGGTTTCTACTAATGTTGTATAGAAACCGACACAAATGTATACCTTTGTTATCGTTTTAAAACATAAACATGTAGCTGATCAGATGTTAAAGGTACTCACATAAGTTGGTGAAAAGAATCATACAAATAATGAAGTTACAGGTAAAAATGGATGTGTACCGAGTGTTAAATACATAGCCAATTTTTAAGCTAAAAGTAAAAGCCTTCAGTCAATATTTTTTATCAGACATGATGAAAAAAAAATCCAACAACAACAAAATAAAACTGGAATAGACAGGCACCATATAATTTGGCTTAATGTAGTACACATAAAATCACCTCATATTCATCACAGATTCACAATACTGAATTAAAACTATGATTTCATTGATTGTTCTGCTTTTTTGTCATGTGTAAAAATGTTATTTAAGCAATCTTTTGACCCTAATCCCTTAGGTCAATGTCTGGTCCAGAGTAATCAACAGTGTCACACCAAAAATCATTTGGTTGTGGAACACAACGGAGCCACTTTATATTTCTTGGGCTTGAGCCGACAGCCACTTCACTGTAGTAGTGACAGTCTCTCTCTTTGGATCTGTAGGGAGGTGCGAGGATGTCAATAAATGCTGCAATGTCTGTGACAGCAGTGATCTCGTGTAAGTTTCCTTTGCTAGGTGTCAACTGACAGCACTCATCGTCTGGAGAAACGGTTCCCTCGTTATCCACGGTCACTGATTTGAGTAATGGTTTCTGCCATCGTTTCACTTGTACACTCACATCATCAGGCACCTGAGCGCCTTCAACCTCTGACAAGCTGATTACTTTCAGTGTGCCGTGGATAACTTTTATTAGTCCAAACATTCCAGGGTGGTCATGCAACGGCAAGCGTCCTCCGCCCTTAACGACGAAAATACCCATAGAGAATGTGTCGTCTTCCCACAGATGAATGTACGTAACTGGGGCCCTGTCAAGGGACGTCAGCGCACTGTCTCGCCGTTTGATGAGGTTTGCATCGAAGTTGACATCTGCAGCTGTTATGTCATTGAAAACAGATTTTAGCTGGCTAATTTTCTCGGGATGTAACCCTTCAGCAGAATTGAAGCGTGAAAACATTCGTGATGCGAGTCTAGCCAGTTGTTGTATGGGAGCCGCCATATTGACAACAATTACTCTCCTGCAAAAATTGTTTTGCTTTATTTCAATGTCCAAAGCTATTTTAGGCTAGCAATAGTACTTTATTAAGATAATAAGAATATTTTATTTATCGATTAGATTTGTTAGTAAACTGTGCACATTTTTAAAAGGCTGAGGGAACTTTACAAGGAATTTGAGATTAAAATCTTACTTCCGTTTTTAGCAGACAACTTTGGTATATCTGTTATCTTCGATGTTCTGCTAGGCAAAAAGAGGAATGAGCTGGTAAGCAGTTGACATATATATGCAGTTTACGGTATTTGGTTGAAGGATAAACTAATAATCAAGACTTTGGTTAAATACAGCGCTGTATAAACGACAAAAGAAGGAATCGTTCAGTGGCTCATGTCAATGATTTTGGGAAGTGGCTATTTGGACGGCGCCGTCCAAGCAGCCCGTAGGCTATTTGGACGGCACTTGTAAAGGGAAACTACTCCGTGAGTAATGTGACAGCACACGTGATAATGCACGGCAGGCAGTGTTGACTCGCGAGCGTAGGGACATGATTTACAGTTTGTAAAAAAGTGTATCACGTCGCACACTATCCGAAGCAATGGCCTGTTTTTTCGGCGGCCGTGCACACTTGAGCGATACAAGTCAGTCTGAATTTTTATGTCTAGATCATGTGTGTTTCGAGGAAGTTTTGCTTTAAATTGCCGGTACTCCTCATCGTCAGGGGACCAAACCGTGGAGATGAAAATTTCGAAGGGTGTTGGGAATGGTCCTTGATTACGTAACCTCTGGGCCTGCCCTTGACTGGCCTAATACCCCATGGCCACCTGCGAGACATGTGGCCTTCTGGAGTAGGCACATGCATAAATGTATGGAAAGCCTTGCAAACAGAAGACCAAACAATCAAGATATAGCCCTATATCCCGAACACTTAAACAAAACAGTGTCGACTCAAAAACTGACCCATCGCGGTCAAAAGAGAGATAAAGCAACCCAGCGGGAACTTCATCTCACGGATGAATTTATGTCTGTTCCCTCAAGGACGAAAGGATAAAGGCCTCCTGTTGCAAATACTGCACAGCCAGCCTCTCCTTGTTCAGTACAGCCTGACGCCGGACCTCAGACCACCATAGGCTCTGGCCTGCGGACAAGGCGATCTTTACAAGTGCCGTCCAAATAGCCTACGGGCTGCTTGGACGGCGCCGTCCAAATAGCCACTTCCATGATTTTGTGTGGCAATTAGCGGGGTACCTGCTCGCAACAGCTTGGTTGATGTGTCGGTGGAACCCATGTCCTTCTCGAGCTTGGGACGCTCGCTTGGAAGGTCTGGTGGTTTAAATGAATGACGTCATCTGGGCTTATCGTGACAGCCTCACTGGGTCTTTGGAGAAGACTCACTGTCTCTTTCACATGATCTTGTTTACTCCAACAGTACACTGTATATACATACGACGATATTATGTACCAGATTGTACCCATAACGGTCTTTTTCTCTTTTCTTTTTACAGGAATCCATTCAGTCGGTTATCAGCTCCGAAGAAGTCTGTTCTCTCAAGAGCTGTAAGTGCAAATATTGCTTATATTACCTTACCTTTAGGGTATGTTCTCACAGTGGCTGCATGCTTTTGCCAACTGATCTTCGTTGGATATACAGTTAATGAGTTATGCTGAATGAGTCATCTTTGCTATTTTCTTCTTGGCAAAAATCTACCCAGGGTAAATCTCCCCCCCCCCCCCCCCCCCCCCCCCCCCCCCCCAAGTGCAAATCCTGACATGAAATTTTGATGATGTGCAATATTCAGCTGATGTCATAGCCAACAAATCTGCTGGTGTAAGTCTAACCTTTTGTAAAGCTACCCAGCATGAAGTCACTCAGATTTGAAGCCAACAGCCTAATCAATATTGGGAGTACAAAATAAAGAATTTGGAAATAAAAAATCAAAATGGATATATATAAATGCAGACAAAAATTGCCTGTCAGCGTAAAACAATGACCAAAACTGTGCAGGTTTCATTCTGAAAATTTATGCACAAGGGTCATTTGCCTGCAGAGTACAAATCCAATGGGTCATTTCTGAAATGGGATGGACCAACATGCCAAAATATTGAAAAGGCGGGGGTTTGGGGGGGGGGGGGGGGAGTTGACGTTTAGACCCCAGCTGGGTTTGGACCAACAGCCTTTTGGACAAGAGTCGAACACTCTACCACCAAGCCACCCAGCTCCCAGGGAAGGGGGGAACACTGTGTGAATGCGAGCACCTCACCAGGCCGCAAAAATATCGGAAAGCGGGAACTTGTGGGGAAGGGGAGGCAGCAAGAGAGGAAAAAAATGGGGGTGGGGGGCAGGGAGGGGGGGGGGACACTGTGTGAATGCGAGCACCTTCTCGCCAGCCGCAAAAATATCGTAAAGCGGGAACTTGTGGGGAAGGGGAGGCAGCAAGAGAGGAAAAAGAGATGGGTGGGCCTTGAGGAACACGTGAAAGAAGGGCCCGTTGCGAATCAGGGAGAGGGGGGGGGGGGGGGTTGCTAGGGGAGGGGCGGGGTAGGGAGGGGGGGAGGTGGTGGTGGGGGGTGGTAGGGGGGGAGGTGGTGGTGGTGGGGGGGAGGGCGGGCTAGGGGGCCCAGGCACCCCGTCAGCCCTGACCCCCCCCCAAAAAAAAAAAAAAACACCCCTTTTTTGATGGCTATTTGTGGACGTTTTGTTTTACTATTTGATGGGTGTTATTTTTGGGGGGGACATGATATAAAATCAATTAGACAAACTCTATTTATGGTTTGAAGTGCCTGTTCTTTGAGTGTTGTCCACCGAAAACAACATGCCAAGTGAATGAGCAGCATCCAGTAATAAGTTTGATGCAGGCAAATTTCTGGGTTGATGTATCAACTATCATTTCTGTAAACTTAATGCTCTGCACGTTTGCATTGGCTTGATGGTTTTGGCTCAAAACGCTATCATGTTTCGTGATTCTATTGCTTTTCAAGTTTGAAAACAATGGATACAAGCTGATATGAGTCATTCCTTTTATTTTTTCAGGCTGAGAGAGAGTTTGAGAAGGAGGTGAAAAAGTTAGAGGAGTAAGTGTGTTTATTTACTTTGGTATACTCACAGTAGCTGTCATTGCGTTTGTGATAATAAAATCCAACAAACACAGTAACAAAGTTTAAATATGAAAGCACTCTTTTAAGGTGAGCTAGGACACTTTTAATGTGAAAAATCTGTCACGTTGGCTGTTTTGAGTTTTCCAGATTTTTTGCAAGTGCTGAGTGTCCTCTATGCGAAAACATACTCCTTTTTCATCAGAGCTTTTATCGAACACCCCATAAATGTTAAATAAACAAAGTACCCGGAGTTTGTTTAAATTTCTTTCCCCTCAAAATAATAAAATATGTGCCTTTTGCCTACTTTCGAACCTGGTCAAAGAGCACATTCTTCTTACCACACTGAAAAAAGTCATGTCATTTAAAAGCCACTTTTCTCCCTTGCAGTAATTTGTCCTTCACCCTTGCCTAAACGAACAATGGCAAAAAAAACTGCCTGAGGCAAACCTAGGAATTTGTCGATAACTTCCAAATTTGGTCTGAAGACGGTTTCGATCAGGAGCACCACATAAATGTGCTTCTCTCATTGGTTCAAATGTATATCTGAGTTTGTTTGGCGAACTTCATGTCAGATGCAACTCGCATCTTGCAAGTATGTTTTTTGACGGATTACAAGCTAAAACGCGTTGTTTAGAAAAATCCGCAGAGGAATCTAGTCAACATGACAGACAGAGCGAGACTGAAGAACATGTATAATCGTAATATACAGGAAAACGTAACTGCCCGTGTCCAGAATAAAGCACAAACATCATCTGCAGCTGCGAGTCATTAAGAAAGGACCTGCGGCTTTTCGCAGGTAGGTGCTCTAACGATTTGGCAAAGCATAATGTGCAAAAATCAAAGATACAAAGGGTGAGATCAAAGTTTTTATGATTTGTTTGTGAACTGCTTGACCTTGGAGCAGAAGCGTGCATTCATAGAAATCCGAAATTCTGCATTCAGAGCTCAATAGAGCACTGTAGATCTGAACGATTTAGATTCAGGAATCTCACGTCTTTCGCCTGTTGTAACATCTGAATATTTCGGTCGGATCAGAAACCATCTGTGCATTCATTGTGAGAAGCTCTGATCACTGCTGACGAAATGTATGCATACGTGAAAGGAATTTGCCAGCTCAAGGAAACACAGATGCGTTTGGTAACGATAATGTACATTGTGCACAGGTCTGTTCGTAGCAAGAAAGTGTTAGGATTTCGGCAGTACCACGTCTCGCATAAATGTCACCCAAAACTCGTGTTTGCAGAAATGATAGTCCAACATCATATACACAAGCAAACGGTTAATTATATAATTTTCCATCGTAAAAAGATAAATGTACATCATACACGTATTTGTTTCCCTTGGTCAAAGAGGCTACAAAGTGCACTGTGAAAGTTCTCAACTCAGGCAAGATGCGTCTGTCATTGTGTGATTCTGCAGTAAACTAGTATGGTCCAAATTATAAAATGCAGCCTCATTAGCATGGTATGTGTTGTACATCTTCCACAGCGATCACCATGAGCATGCAAAATGGGTGTGTGAGGTGTGATGTGAACAAGCTTCTTTTTTTTAAGCTGTATGCACGTTTCATGAACTAACCGATTTATATATTGTCAGACATACAAGATGTTTAAATACTTTATTTACTTGTAGTAAATCATGATGTTTTCATTACGAATTCAGTCTCACCTATTTCAAGTAATGTAACAGCTAGCTGGCTATGGCCTGTGCATGCAATATTCTTCTTCTTCTTGTCGTTCGCAGTGGGCTATACGGTCAGTCCAGCACCGGCGATGAATGACGTCGTTTTCTCCAGGTCTTCTCGACTGCCGTAGAGTTTGGTCTGCAGTGGAGTTGGCGACGGCCACACTTCTTTTCTTTCATCGTCCAGTAGGGGGCATCTCTGGAGAATATGTTCCGCTGTTTGGTCTTCGTGACCACAGGCGCAGGTTGGTGATGGCGCCAGCTTGAGCTTTCTGTTCATGTGAGCGTTCAGTCTGTTGTGGCCGGTACGCAGTCTGATCAGGACGACTTGCTGCTCTCTGGTCATTGTGTGGTAGTCGTCTCTGTTTGACCTCGGCCTCATCAATGCCTTGATGATTGTCTTTTGCTCACTATAGCTGACGCTGTTTTGTTGTTGATCTTTTGTGGCTCCTTCTTTCGCCAGCTCGTCTGCCCTTTCATTTCCTGGTACCCCACAGTGGGCTGGTATCCACTGGAGAACAACTCTTCTGGTTTGTCTGACCTTCTGCAAAGCTCTGGTCAGCTGGGGGAGTTTGTCGTTCTCGAGGGCCTGAAGGACTGAAAGGGCATCGGAGAAGAAGACAACTTGATAGCATGGGTCTGTAGAATTCTGAACCATGGAGGCGGCCTGCATAAGTGCTTCGGTTTCTGCTTTGTAGTTTGTTCAGTGTTTGCCGGTGGCTACACTGGATGTGGCTGTATGTCCCCCTGGGAACTGGATCAGGATGCCAGCACCTCCATTGGAAACGGCATTTGTTGCTGATCCATCAGCGTAGATGCCTCCTTTGGGTACTGTTCGTCGATCAGGGCTAGGGCGAGTGCCCGTCGAACGGTGTCATCCTGACTGTCTCCTGAGGCAGCATGTGGGACACTGGTGCAGATCTGGATGTCTGGTTTGTCCACTGCCCAAGGGTTTTCCACTTCTTCTGTGATCAGAGGTAGCGTGCTCTGTGGAAGGACTTTCCTGTACTGTCGAGAAAGTTGCATGCTCTCATGGACAAAGCTGCTTCTTTTGAGCCGGTTCTTGGTGAGGTTGCTCATTCTGTGCTTCATGGGGTGGTCGGGCAAGCACCTGAGCTTCTCCACCTGTACCATGGTTTTGGCTTCTCTCCTCTGGCTGAGAGGTTGGATTGTGGTCAGCTTCTCCATTTCCTTGATTGGTGTGGATTTCATTGCACCAGTGATTAGTCGAAGAGCCTGGTTTTGCACTCGGTCGAGGGTCTGCAGGTTCATCTTGGCTGAGGTTGACCACGCTGTGGAGCCGTACTCGAGGTGGGGCATGACTGTTCCCTGGTATACTGTCTTCAGTATCTTCTCGTTCGCTCCCCAGGTGGTGCCTGCCAGTTTCCTGAGTATGGCCACTTGCGCCGGGCCTTCCCCTCTGCCTGTGCAATGTGTGGTTTCCAGGTCTGACGTCTGTCGAAGGTGACACCAAGGTAGGTAGCTTCTTCATCCTCTCTCAGAGGGGTTCCACCAAGCTTGATGGTTCCGGCTTTCTGCTTTGGGGACAGTGTGAAGAGGGTGGTGGAGGATTTCTCCTTGTTGACGGAGATGCACCAGTCTTCTGCCCATGCGTTCAGCTTATCTGCCGCTAGCTGCATTTTGTAGGTGGCAGTACTTGCATACTCCTCTTTGCACCAGATCACAAGGTCGTCTGTTTATAGGGCAGCTTTGATTCCCTTGGGCATCTCAGACACCAGATCGTCGATGAAGAGAAGGAAGAGGGTAGGTGAGAGGACTCCTCCTTGCGGGACACCATGACGAAGGAGGAATTTCTTGCTTTTGGTGTGCATGCAATGAACACAGTGCAGGGGCATGTAACAAACTAGATTGCAGCTTCTGATACTTTAGGAACAGCACTACTCCTCAAAGCTGACAGATCTCTAAACCATTTTTCCGTCTTCAACAGAATGTATTTAGCATTAACAGTTTGTGTAAACTGTATGGATGTACAAGCATAATGTGTATATGCTGAAACAGAAGAAAGCCATAAATGTAAACTCGTGTGAGACAAGTGTTCATGTTTATTTACGTTTGGCTTACCCTTCCAACTTTTAGGAATGTTGAACACTGATAGGAAAGATTTCTTTTCCTGTAGTGAGAAAGCCCAACGTCATCTGCTGCCACAGTAAACGCTTACAATGACAAAAATTCCCGGACAGATTGGTTTTCACCAGTGAGTCACACTTTGACAAGTGCAACTACATCTAAGTTAGGAACTTATGGACCTTTACAAATATTGCCATTTAATGTACCAACCTTCTGCTTACATCTACCATAAATTCTGTCTGAATACCAGTTGTCTGCGTGAAGTGTATACAGTGGAAAACAAACAGGCACTGGGGTGCTTCAATAGTGCATCATTGTGTCTACATGAGGTGTTGATTCACAATGCCTAATCCACCTGGGTTTGCTTGGTGATCCTAGCAATTTAGAATGTTGTTAAAATGGTTTACTGTCACCAAGCAGTTGTGACGTTAGTGCTTATTAACAAACTGGATGCAATAATTGTGCAGGTTGAGTACAACAATCAATACACACTAAGCATGCAAAACTAAAGCATCGGGGGGGGGGGGGGGGGGGGGGGGGGGGGGGGGTATGTCATAGTACACACAGGGTTTCTGGAAAGTTTGCAAGTCTGCATTGCATGAAGATTTTATCGTGTGAAAAACATCATAAGCCAACAATTTCAGGTGACGTGTTAGAGCTGTGTATGATGGGGAAAAAACGGCACCTTGCAGAAACTTGTTTTTGCTGTTTTCTCAAAATTGTAATTTTTGGGGGTGGTACATACTGCGGAAACAAATATCTGAAAATGTACTCGTCAGATGATAGTGAAATTTTACAGGCAAGTTCACAAATGGGTTTATTAAGGAATGTCAATGCCGATTGTTTAATTTCAGCTTAATTTGGGAGCTTTGAATAGCTTCCCTTGGCTAACGTACTAAAAAAATGACCAAAACCAGAACATTCATATACAAATATTTTTTTCTTCAAAACCAGGAAAGATATTCAAAATCGGCATTGACATTCTGTAATGATGATATCAGTTGATATTTTGACCAAATTTGGCTTTTCAGAAGCATCAATGGCAGCTGAAATTTGCATCCTTGGCAACCAGGTATATGGAGCATTCAAGAGATACAAATACTGATTCTAATGATATACACTAAAGCATATGTCCATAAGCCAAAAAAATTGCTCTGAAGTGTCCTAGCTCGCCTTAAAAAAAGCACAATTAGTTGAATTACACTACAATACAACTAACGTTACATTTTTGAATGAGGCAGCTGTCTAGTGTGTATTTGTATTAACTTCTATTATGGCAAAAATATCTGCAACTTAAACCCATAACTGCTGAGAAGCACCGAACGGGATCCAAATGCAAGAGACATAGATTCACGTGGACCCCTGCACTTGCTGTTTCTCATGAGGATCTATGCCCCTTGCTGGCACCAGTTTGTATCCATGCTCTTTGGATGGCTGGATCTCCTTGGCACTGAATTACTTAATCTTTGAGAAACAAAATCCACTGGCAGTGAGTGGGTTAAGTTAGCTGTGCAGTGATGTCTCTCAGATAATACTGACTTCAATGTATTTCAGGCTTGATGAAGTTACAAAGCGACTGTACAAGGATGGAAAGCGATTGGTGGAAGCGAACACAGGTAATCGTTAACCCATTTATTCAGTGCCAGCGGACGCAGATTGTGTTTCCGCAATCTTCGCCGACTTGGCACCAAAAAGCCCTGGCTGTCCCAGGAACATGGGTTCATAGCAAGAGGTATAGATCCTCATGAGCCCCCGCAATTGCGGGGGCTCATGAGGATCTATACCTCTTGCAGTTGGGTGGTGTTCACATTTTCTCGGCAATGAATGGGTTACACTGCAGGTGTACCTTTACAGAATATTTCAGTTCCAAACCCAAGTGCAGGAGATGGATGGATTGGGCTATTCAGTCTCTACCCTAATTAGCTATCAAGGTCGGATCTAGCTCCTACATTTTGAACAGTTTTAGTGCTGAGGTCAGAATTCTCAAATTTTGGAGTGCGCTTGTGAACTCACTCGAGACGTGCTGCATTCACATTATATTATGTGGCTGTATGTGGATGCGACATGTCACAAATGAGTTGCAGTCAAAGCCGCTTATATATATGCCATGTTGCGACCATCGTGGGCCTGATTACCTATTGCCACTGGGGTCTATGATGTATATAAGTTGGCTCAAGAACTGATTTTGTCCTTTCTTTGCTATGCTTAAACGGAAGACCTATATGTCGGATCCGACAAGTGTGTTGCCACTTTTATGTCGCATCAATCAGCATCTGTTATAACTAACATTTGTGACTGTTTATCGTCTTGCTTGAACACCTTTTATTAACGAATTTCTCACACTCATGGGCCTTTCAGTGTTGTCTGGTTTACATCATCACTTGCGTATTTGGACAGGCAGTTACAACACCTTGATGACAGTCAAATTAAGAACTAAAAACGTCAGCTCCTCCTTGGCTAAAAAAAATAAAAACTACCTGACAAAAAGCTGCATCCCCTAAAGTAACCAAAGAAAAAAAAATGCGAAAGAAATTGGGGTATCTAAACGAACTATGTCTAGCGCCTCCCTCTTTGATGCTTATATGCCACTTACATGTCACAATTTCCTCTGGCCCTAGATAATGGCATACACATGGCTTTGACTATACTATGTAATGTGAATATATTTTCATTTTGTGAAACATTTTCTACGTAGCCTTAGCAAAGGCCGAGCGTCGCCTGACTCAGGACTTGTTGGGGACTGTACTGTGTCAGTCAGAGGACGAACTGAGATGGACAGTAGAGGAGTGGGATCATGCACTTATTACTCTCGACATGCACATGCAGGAAACTGTGAGTATACATATGCAATCGTAAGCTTCATGCAAATGTTTTTCTTCATTCTGAGAACAAAAATTGAGCCAGCACCAGGTTTACATTTTTGTGAGTCTTATAATTAAGCTTCCTATCAGTTTACGAAAAGCTTATATTTCATGACCTCTGCAAGTTGTTTAATCCACCTGCTAGAGGTTCATATTTTCATGAACCCCTGTAAGCTTGCAGGCACTCATGAAATCTTTACTCTTGACACATATTTCCCAACTTGAACAATTAACCCTTATCATTCGGAATACACCAGTGTGTGAAATAAGTTTGACTAAAATATTTCAAGGGTAGTGCCAGAATAGCTTGGTGCCTCTAGGTGCCAAGCTATTCTGGCACCACCCTTGAACTAAAGCCATTGGTCTATCCTTATCTGTAAGTACTATAATGTAGCTTGCATATGGCAGTGTAAAAATTTGAAGATTTTAGCCTCAGTATGATATGGGTTAATTTGTTCCTGTGTAATAATTCCCCACCCGGGTCTGCCCTGGGGGACTTGGGTGGGGTTAGGTATTTTTTAGTTCCCAGGGTCACCCTGGTCAGCCCCACAGGGTGGGTTTTTCTCTCTATTCTGGGGCATGTGTTTCTGTCTACCCTTTGTCCATTCACCTGTATTTGCCTTTTTAAAACTCTCCCTACTGTCTGCACTGCCTGTAGCTCTTGATATTGGATGTGTGTTGCTTAATGGTCTTAGCTTTATTTAGGCCCCATGTGTTAGGTTTATTTAATGTATTTGACCGGCTGGCGACATACATTCAATGTTCTGTTTATTTTTTTTCACAAGCAGTGCAGGCACGTCCTGAGAAAGCCTTGTTGCTGTCGGGACGTTAAGCAATGTACAATCAATCAATCAATCCTGTGTAATAATATAAGTTATTGGTCGCAGGGGTTTGCTACATGGACCCTTGTAGGCCTGAGGGAGGTCAAGGGAACCTTTGTACCACGAAGGCCTGAGGGGTACAATGGTTCCTTTGACCTCCCTCTGGCCTACAAGGGTCCGTGCGGCAAGCCCTTTCTACCAATAACGTATTTGTTTTCATTCCTTCACTATTTTCATAAAGAAATCAAAAAGAAATCTTCGCGCCAGACATGACTGATGTAAAAGGAATATATATTTATACATGATAGACTTATGACATAATTTAAAATATTTCATGACTTTCCGTCTCCAGGAGTGCGCCTGTTTCGAACAACACTAAGTAACTTTGTACTTTAGAACGTTGGTGATCTTTTATGGAACAAAACTGGCATCCAAGATGCGTCAGAAAGAGCTCGTAGAGGGCTACAAAAAGTCCGCCATTTGTTGCTACAAGGGTTTTTGTATCACGGCCACACATGGTACGATTTGTGCTAAAGCTACTGGTTGTGTGACATAGGGATGAAAATAATCTTTGTGGAATGATACTTGTAAATGAAAGCCATGTTACATTTAAATTAGTGTGTGTTTTGTGTTTCAGAATTCGGTGCTACAGAAAGCGGTCATTGACCCTGTCAGAAAGTAAGATGCAGAGTTTTGTTGTTGTTAATTGTTTGTTTTGATTTTTGCCAGGGACTAAACAGAAGATTGAAGGGGTTGTGCAGTTGTCTTTTGATGATAAAATGTCAGAGTAAATCAGGCGTATGTTTATATATGCAAAAGTAGTACTTGGATGGCTCAGTGTGCATATGATAGGGGATTACATGAGTACAGTTTTATTTATACCAATGAACAAAGATTTTGTATTTTATTCATGTTTTTTTGGCTCACGAGTGAAGCAAAAGTGAGTCTATGTTTTGGGCCAGTGGTCGTCCGTCCGCTGTCGTCCGTGCGCATTCGTCCATGGTAAACTTTAACGTTGGCATTTTCTCGGAGACTATTCAAGCCACATTCTTCAAACTTGGCCCAAAGATACTTTGTGATAAGACCTTTCTAAACATACCAATTTGAGTGACCTCTCACAAAGGTCAAGGTCACAAGGGATCAGGAAATAGGTAAAAAATAGCTATATTTTGACATAATTGATTTTTTTCTCAAATACTATTCACAACTTCAAACCCAAACTTGGTACAAAGATACCTGATGGTAAGACCTTTTTATACGTACTAATTTGGATGATCCCTTGAAAAGGTCAAGGGTCACAAGAGCTCAGGAAAGAGGTGAAAAATAGCCATATTTTGACAAGATGTTTTTTCTCAAATACTATTCACAACTTCAAACCCAAACTTGGTACAGAGATACCTGATGGTAAGACCTATCTATGCATACTAATTTGGATGACCCCTCGGAAAGGTCAAGTGTCACAAGGGCTCAGGAAATAGTTCTGAAATAGCCAAATTTTGACAAAAGATGTTTTTTTTCTCAAATACTATTCACAACTTTAAACCCAAACTTGCTACAGAGATACCTGATGGGAAGACCTTTCTATGATCCCTAATTTGGTTGATCCCTCGGAAAGGTCAAGGGTCACGAGAGCTCAGGCAATAGGTCTAAAATAGCCATATTTTGACAAAAGATGTTGTTTTCTCAAATACTTTTCACAACTTAAAACTCAAATTTGTTACAGAGATACATGACGGTAAGACCTATCTATGCATACTAATTTGGATGACCCATCGGAAAGGTCAAAGGTCACAAGAGGCTTGCAAATGTGTGTAAAATGCTGATTTTTGATAAAATTGTAGATATTCCCAAATTTTTTAACCAAATTTGGTACAAAGATAGCTGATGATAAGACCTTCCTATGCATACTAATTTAGTCAACTCATCACAAAGGTTAATTAATTAATTAATTACGGTATTTATAATGCGCTTATCTTATAATAATTATAACTCTAAGCGCGCACTCACAACTCGCGCACGCATGCGCACGCTTTAGACAACGACTCACGTACCACAAATAGTGAAATACATTACGACAGTCAGCTTGGGGTGGGGGGTGTGGTGATATAGTGCTAGAACTGTTGAAAGAGGTGAGTTTTGAGGGCGTACTGGAAGGAGGAGAGAGAGTGGGAGAGTGTTCCAGGTGGATGGACCGTATACCGAGAAGGAGCAGGGGCCGAAAGTGCTGAGTTTGGTGCGGGGGATGTGGAGGCGGAGAGGGTCGGAGCGGAGGGAGCGGGGAGGAGTGTAGGGGTGAAGTAAGTTTGAGAGATAGGCAGGAGGGCAGTTGTTCAGGGATTTGTAGCAGAGAGACAGAATCTTGTATTGGATGTGTTGGGGGATGGGGAGCCAGTGAAGGAGTTTGAGCAGGGGAGTGATGTGGTCGGATTTTTTCTTTCTGAGGACAAGGTGGGCAGCATTGTTCTGGATGCGCTGGATGCGCTGGAGAGTGAAAGTGGTGGAGTGAGGGAGGCCGGAAAGGAGAGAGTTGCAGTAGTCGATGCAAGGTAGGATGAGAGAGACAGCAAGTTTGGTGGCAGCTTCGATAGTGAGGTATTTTCTGATCTGACTGATGCGGCAGAGGTGGAAATAGCATGCCTGGGCCGTGGCGGAGACAAAGCTGGTCATGGAAAGAGAGGAATCGAGGATAACGCCGAGGTTTTTGGCTGAGTCAGAGAGGGAGATGGGGGTGATGTCGAGTTGAAGGTGGAGAGAGGGAGGGAGCTGGGAAAGTTTCTGGCGAGTGCCTACCAGCATGGCTTCCATTTTGTCGTCGTTCAGTTTGTTTCCTGTCATCCAGTTTTTCACATCTTCGTAGCAGTCAGCCGTGCGAGTCGGTAGTGACTGAATGTTGTCGAGTTTGTCTTTGTCTAGTAGTTGTGAGTCATCAGCGTAGAGGTGGTGATGTATGTGGTGAGACTGGATGATGTTGGACAGGGGAGAGGTGTAGTGTAGAGTGTGAAAAGGACCGGGCCCAGGACGGACCCCTGTGGAACTCCGCAGGAGAGCATGACTGGGTTGGAGGAGACGCCGTCGATGGTGACGGACTGCTGTCTGTCGGAGAGGTAGGAGAGAAACCAGGAGTGAGCAGAGTCAGTAATGCCAAAGGAGTGGTGAAGGCAGTGGAGGAGGATAGAGTGGACTATAGTGTCAAAGGCGGCAGAGAGATCGAGTAGCATAAGAAGGGAGATGTTGCCCGAGTCAACGTCACAAGAGGGGGTTGGGGGGGGGGGGGGGGGGTGGGGGGAGGAAGGGGGGTGTTGACAGATGTGTGAAAAATGCTTACATTTTCAGAAAACATGGGCTTTTCTGCTGCAGAAGCCAGCCCTTGTCACAAAGGTCACACATATGTAAATCGGTCATACACGTGAGCCATAATGGCTTTACCCTTCTTGTTATATCACTGGCAGGGCATTTTCACAGTTGGAGGAACAATGTACAAAACTTCTTTAACCCATATCATACTGAGGCTAAAAGTTTCAAATTTGTACACTGCCATATGCAAGCTACATTATAGTACTTACAGATAATGGCTGTAGTTCAAGGGTGGTGCCAGAATATCTTGGCGCCAAGAGGCGCCAAGCTATTCTGGCACTGCCCTTGAACTATTTTAGTCAAACTTATTTCACACACCGGTGTATTCCGAATGATAAGGATTAACCCTATTGACTGATGACCAAGTTTTGCAGCAGCCCATGAACATGAGCACATGCTAAAAAGAAAGTGCAATGCAACAAATCAGCTAACACAGCCTGTGTTTAACACTTTGGGCGTCGGTAGTGGGTTTTGTTGCGATGATTCCTACAGGAATCATTGCAACTAAAACTGCTACCGACACCCAAAGGGTTAAAGTCAGGCTTGCCATCAAGTAATTTTTGTCACTAATAAAGCAATGGAGGCATCTTGCAAAAGTGAAGGAGTTTCAATGATTTGAAGGTAGGTACATTGTAGAGATAGGTCAGAGAATGCTTTTTTCTCGTGAATCATCAGATTGCTATAACTGACAGAATTATCAGATTTTCTGGCATCGGAAGCACATTTGTAGGTTTGGAGGCATCAGATGTAAACATGTCGTGGAGTCAGCTCGGGAGGCTGCTTTTGGTCACATTTCACCTAAAAAAAATAGTAAGAGAAGGAGGCACATGATATAAACTGCGTTAGCATTAGGGGTCGAGTGGTTTATAGAAAAGTTTTTCACCTTGTCTGTTATCTGGTGGAACCAGAATGCTCGGTGAACCTAGCATTTCGGGCTCCATCAATTAACCCTTTTCATTCTGATACACTCACGCTTGAAATTAATTTGACCATTGTAGTTCAAGGGTGGTGCCAGAATAGCTTGGCGCCTCCAGCGCCAAGCTATTCTGGCGCCACCCTTGAACTAAAATTGTTGACCTATGTCCTAATCTGTGATGTAGCCTGCATAGGACGATAAGCAAATTTTACAAAATCAGCCTCAGGCTGTAATGGGTTAACATGTACTTGTACATAATCCCACTCAACGTCTATTGTCTATAAGCACTGTACTGTCCTAAAGTATACATAATTATTAACAGATATTTCACATGAAATACATGATGTGCAAGGTCAGTGTATTTAAATGGTTATCGATTACCATCTTTTCTGCAGGTTTAACAGCATTTTCCCCAACATCCAGGCTGCCGTCAAAAGGAGGGAACAATCGTTGCAGGTGAGCCAGGGGAGGTAACCAAGAGCTGTGATCTATGAAGTGCTTGCATCCAGTGATTTGGGTGTAACGGTAGCTCATATTGTATCAAAAAATCATAGCTGCAGTCATTAACCCATTACATCCTGAGGCTGATAATATTTGCTTATTGTCTTATGAAGGCTACATTACAGATTAGGACTTAGGTCGACCATTGTAGTTCTAGGGTGGTGCCAGAATAGGACTCAGGAAGTTCCCCGCATTGCCTAGGAACGTCAGCGCGTCGGCCACCATCTTAAGAGCATACCATAGTCGTAAGAAAGTAGCGAAGTAGTGTTTCAGCATGTTTTTCTTCATGTTTCTTCCTCTTTTGAAACAAAACGGATTCTGGTTAGCGGTTTCCTACGGTGATTGCAGGACTTGCTGTTGTTGCCTATAGCACATCAAGACTTTCCTGACATTGTCCAGACAGCGATTTCCCTATGAGCGCCTAAAGTCGCTATCCTCACAAGATGGCCACCATGACTAGCGTGATGACTGCATCTTCCCGAGCCCTATATACAGGGTCCATACGGTCTGTGAACATTTGTGAAAGTTGTTAAAAAATGACAAGGCTTTTTCGGGGCCCTGGAAAGTCTGTCAATTTCAGTCCTTTTCCTTAAAGTCAGTGAAAGTTTGTAAAAAATGACAAACTTTTGTCTACTTCTTTTATTTCTCCCCCAATTTGTGACTATCCCATTGTGAACGATCATTTTGACGCTTATTGCAAGTGATCTATATTTAGCTCTGATCATAAAGTGACTGCATGGCCTTTCTGCCGTACATTCTGATTGGTTGTTTACGCTTCTACCGAGCTCCGCCATTTGCTAAGCGTTCTTTTATTTTGGTATCTCTTCATGCATTAGGCATGAAAGCTTCAAATGAGCTGCTGATACAGAGTGATTTAATTAAAGTGTGTAAACCTTCAGGCTTCAGTTTGGGTTTGTGAAACGTTTATGAAACGTTTGTGAACTTTGTCCCTGCTTTTCTGTACGGACCATGCTATAGCTTGGCGCCTCATTTGCTAAGCTATCCTGGCACCACCCTTGAATAAGACATAAGACATTTATTCACCAAGTAAAATGTTACAAGGATTTTTGTGTGGCATGGTGACAATAAAATGCATCCTCACTTGTAGGGCTGTACATGCATTCATCATGTCATACACTCAGTTGGCAATCATCCTCTATACAGCACAAACACAATATTAAACACAAATCAGTCATATGTCACAAATCATGGAATCACGTTCTGTCACAACTATAATGGTCAAATTTATTTCTAACAATAGAGTGTCAGGATGAAAAACGTTAACAGCGGCAAAGGAGGCAAGGAAATGGATCCAGACAAGGAGTATATTAGTCTCGTCATGTATTTATGTTACAAATCTTTTCACTTCAACATTCATCTGTCTTAACCCTTTGGGTGTCAGATGCAGCTTTAGTTGGGATGATTCCTGCAGGAATCATCCCAACTAAAACTGCATCTGACACCCGAAGGATTAAGGATGGCAGAAGACTGAAAGTGCTTCAATAAGTGGCACACCATGTAGAGGAACGTTAACCTTGTTAGTACTGATCTACCTAGTTCACCTAGCTTGAGAGGGTCAAGTAAAGTATTTTTTTCAGGAGCTGCAAAAGTGTCAGAGCAAAGTGACCAAGTATCAGGACCGGGACAGGACAGGCCCCAACATTGTCAAACTGGATGCTGTAAGTGTTGAGACTTTACTGGAATTTTGTGTGAAGCTATATTTTCACACATTGAGTCCTAAGGTAGGAATCTGGCAAATTTATCAGTTATCCGCTGAAAACTGCATATAACAGTTCAGGGCATGAATTGACCCAGATAGTTCATGGCTGGTGCCAGATTAGTGTGGTGCCATGCTGCGCCAATCTGTTCTGGAAGCACCCTTAAATTATCGTTGTTGATATGTACCTTCTTGTTATGTTTTAGTGCTAAATGGATATACATCATTTATTTGCTCATCAAATACTGCCTATCAGCAAGATGCACAGATCCTCACAAGCATCTGTAGGTTGCAGAGGCATTTATGAAGATCTGTGTCCCTTTCCTGTATTCCTTTCCTGGAGGTCACTCGACATTCACTTTTAACCTTTTGGGTGCCAGTAACAGTTTTAGTTGCGATGATTCCTGTATGAACCCCTACCGAAACCCAAAGGCACCTAAAACTGCTACTGACACCCAAAGGGTTAATCTGTGATAGCAGAGGAACAATGTGTGCAGTACTGGTGACAGAAGCATGGCCACGAGACGTATGAATGGCTTTTATTGGAAGTCATTCGGCCAACATCAGCGTTAGTTGGCCATGCTCACACTGCTATTCTGCAGATGAACTAAAGTGGGTGTCTGCCTGAGTACTATTTTCTCACTGACCATAAAGAAATCTCTTCATGTCCTAGGCAAAACGAGCATTGGTTGTGGCCCAGAATGAGTTCGGCAGTCAAAACGCTGCCCTAGTGGAGGACATGCCACGTTTGTACGATGGTCGAATACAGTATTTCCAGCCCTCCCTTGAAGCTCTTATCAGGTCACAGGTAAAGTGAAACCACTGGTTTTCCCCTTCTGCATGTAGCCACCCATACTGTTTACATCAATACTGTTTACTGATACTGTACGGTGGCTGGTGAACATGGGCGTTAAGCAAGAGAAGATTAACCTGTTCAGTGCTGAGAAAATGTGAACACCACCCAACTGCAAGAGGTATAGATCCTCATGAGCCCCCGCAGTTGCGGGGGCTCATGAGGATCTATGCCTCTTGCTGACACCACTTTGTATCCATATTTTGGGGACAGCTGTTTGGTGTTCAAGTAATGAAGATTGCAGAAACACAGTCTGCGTCTGCTGGCACTGAACGGGTTAAAGATAGGTTCATGATCATTTGATTGTTGCCATGACAAATATTACTGGTGCATACAGCAAAATGTGTCTTGCCATAGCAGGTGCAACTTGCATTCACTCACTTGTCATTTCACAATTTATAATTAAAAAAGACAACAAAATGGACAGTGGCTTGGGTAATTTAAATGAGAAGAGGCTACTTTGCAAAGGTGTGCTAAAGCACCAGGCTAGACAGTACCCGAGAATTCTTCACTTTCGGTGGTTAATTTTTGTTTAGTTCTAGTCTTGCACATTGCAAGGCAGTTTGACAGTTTTTTATGGGGTACGGGTTTTTTTTGTTATGTGAAGATTTAGCAATTAATATTAATTTTTCTCTAAAATATATTTTTTAGAAAAATACTTACCGATGACATGACTAATAGGAAGTGTCTACTACTTGCTCAATTTTAGCCTAAGAACCCGTTGTGTTACAACACAACCTGGGAGGCACTCGGGGAACCCCCAGAGGGGCAGAGAGTTGTCTCCCGTCCCTGCCCTACCGGTTGCGGGTCACGTGGTAGACCAACCAGTCGGAATACTTAGCTCGCCAGCGGCATGCGGGGCAGGTGGGAGGGTCCGCTGAGTCATGTCATCGGTAAGTATTTTTCGAAAAAATATATTTTAGAGAAAAATTAATTTGTTTCCTCAAAAACATTACCGATGACATGACTAGTAGGAAGAATTGCGATAAGGAGGCGGGTGCCGCGTACCAACGGTAAATCGGAGCCGACCTCCCTGTCGCAAATTCCCGACAATTTTAGCTAAGTGCGTACGTACGGCGCCTGTGGTGCCGGGAGGGAGTGTTGCACCGCAGAGATGTCCCCCACCAGAGCAAGGTTGTCTCGCTGGCCTGCCAGATCCCTGAGGTAGAAGTGGGCGAAGGTCGATTCTGTCCCACGGCTGCCACGATGTCTTTGACAGCGCAGTTCCGGTCGAACGTGACGCTCGTGGCCATGGCTCGTACCTCGTGTGCGCGTATGTGAAGCCTCTTTGCTCCCTGCGGGGAGAGGTCCTGGTAGGCAGACCATATGAACCAGCGTAACCAGGAAGATATCGTCTGGGCTGTTATGTCAGACCTGCCGGGTTTCAACGGCAGGAAGAGGCGTGAGCGCCTCTCTGGACGGCTTTTCCCACGTCGCAGGTAAACGCAAAGGGCGTGCACCGGATCTTGTTGCCTGATCTCCTGGGGAAAGTTCACATTCCTCAGCGGCCGTAAGGTGATCACCTGTGGCGCGGTCAGAGGAGAACTAGTCTTGGCAAGGAAGGCAGGGTCCGTGAGGAGCTGTACTGAACCATCCGCTGTGAACTGCAGGCAGGCAGGGCGCACTGACAGCGCGTGTAGCTCGCTAACTCGGGCTGCGGTGGCGAGGGCCAGCAGGAAGCATGTCTTACGAGTCACATCCGTGAAGCAGGCCAAGGGCAGCGGTTCGAAACTGGCAGAGTTAGGCCACATCAATACCCAGGGTAGGTCCCAACGAGGAATGGGCAAGTGGGAAACTGGTCGCTGCAGGCCAAAGTGAGTCCTAAGGTCGGCGAGGTCTTTGCAGTTGCCGGGATCTGGGCGGCCGAGGTGCCGGAAAGTGTCAGCAATCATGGACAGATACCCCTTGAGGGTGATAGGGGCCAACCTCTGGTCTCCAAGAGCCAGAGGGAGAAGTCTGCGAGCTGGGGAATGGTCAGTTCGGTGGGGGGCGAGGCGCTGGTCGTCGCACCAGGAGCACAGGACTCGCCATTTTCCCTTGTAGACACGTCTGGTCGAGGGTGTGCGGGCAGTAGCGATTGCCTCCACTGCTGCACTAGAGAAGCCACTAGAGGTGAGGGCTTGCCACACAATCCTGAAGCGTGAAGGAGGAGCTGCTCCGGGCACAGGTGGAACAGCGGCTGGCGGGGTTGCTAGAGCCTGGTGCTCGGCGTAGGCAGCAGCAGGGGGGGGGGGGGGGGGGGGGGGGCCCGTGGCGAGGCTGAGGAGGTCGGTGATCCAAGAGCGGTTCCAGGAGAACGGGGCGACCAACAAGACGACCGCATTGCATCCTCGAAGCTTGAGGAGGACTTTGGGGACAAGAACCGTCGTGGAGGGGGAGGGGGGGGGGGGGGGGACGTAAGCGTACGCGATGAGTCTGTCCCAGGGAATGGAGAGCGCATCGACCGCCCAGGCAAGGAGGTCAGGGATCAGAGAGACAAAGAGGGGAAGCTGGTGATTCCACTTCATGGCGAACAGGTCGATCATAGGGGCCTCCCAACGATCGCAGATCATCTGAAAGATGTTCCTGCGGAGCATCCATTCTGTGTGCAGAAACTGGCCGCACTGGGAGAGTCGGCCAAAACGTTCAGGTGTCCTGGAATGTGTCAGGCTTGGCGAGAAATGCTGCGGTCCTCGCACCAGCACATCAGACGGTAGAGGAGCATGCACAAGTCGGGGGAGCGCGTCCTGCCCTGTTTCTGAATGTAGGGCTGTTGTCCGAGAGGACGAGTAGCTCCTGGTGATGGAGGTGAGCTTCCCACGCCATGAGAGCTTGCCAGACAGCTTGCATCTCCAACCAGTTGATGTGAGTGTCCGCCAGCTCCGGTGGCCAGGGGCCAGACGTCGTGAGAAACCGTGGCAGTAGTTGGACACCCCAACCGGAAAGACTTGCATCGACACAGAGGAGAGCTGCAGGGGCGGAGAGGCCAGGGGGACTCCTGAGGCAAGCCAAAAAGAGTCCGCCCAATGTCAAGATGGGGACGCAGCATCTGAGTCACTGGCACCAGGGCAGCTGTCACCAGAGGACGGACGCCAATGGAGCAGGAGGTGCAGCTGTAGTGGCCGGGAGAAAGATGACCGAGGGGGAGAAGATCCGCGGCAGCGTTCATTAAGCCGAGAAGCTGAAGCCACACTCTGGCGGGGGCCGCATCCTCCTGGGCTAACTAGCCAGCTAGGGCGGCAATCTTCCGTAGACGTACTCAGTTGAGGTCGGTTGCAAATTCCATGCCGAGATGGACAAAACGGCGTGAAGGAGTGAGGTCTGACTTGCCCGCGTTGATCAGGAAGCCCAAGCACGATAACAGGCGAAGCAACGTGTCCCTGTCCGTCATCAGGTCGGCCTCCGACTGGTTGCATAGGAGGAGGTCTTCTAGGTAGGTCGACGTCTGACTGGAAGACGACTGTCGGGCCTTGGCCACTACGGCGTCCATGAAGCGGGTGAACACCGAAGGGCTGAGGTTGAGACCGAACGGGAGGGCCCGAACTGGCAGACGACACTGTCGACTGCGAAACAGAGGTATCTCCTGGAGGCCTGGAGCATCGGGACGTGGAGATACGCGTCGGACACGTGCAGGCTGACCCCGAAGTCTCTGGGCTGCACGGCGGCCCTCCGGGCCCTGGCGGTCTCCATACGAAAGGTCGGGGCCGAGATATGCTTGTTCAGAGCTGAGAGATCGATGACGGGTCGCCACTTCCTGCCTGGCTTTGGCACGACGAGGAGGCGGCTGTAGAAGGCTGGAGCGTCGGGGCGCTGCACTACCTCTGTGGTGGCCTTCTGCAGAAGGGAGGTCACCTCTCCACGCAGGGCAGAGGCCTTGAGGTGGTTGCTCAGAATCTCGGTCCAAAGTGGGGAGCGTCGTAGCGGCGGCGGCAAGCGAAAGACGATCCGGAGGCCGCAGCATTGCGGGGCCAGCGGTCGGAGATGGCGTCCTTCACCGATTGCCACGAGTTGCCAAAGAGCAGAGTACCTCCAAGGCACAGCTGTACGCAGATCGGCAGGAATCCCAAGGCAGGCTTGAAGCAAGGAATCCTGACGCATCAAGTCACAATTGGCGGCGGCTGCCACGGCGTTTACCTAAGAATGGTACGCTGCCCGGTTGGCCACTACCGCGAGAGCGACGAGGTCTCCCAGTCGGGATGTGATCAATGGATGCCAGGCGTCCTCAACACGGCGAACCAAGGCTTGGGACAGGAGCTCCAGGAATCCCGAACAAGCCAGGGTGTTACGGACGAGGGTAGCTGTCCTATCCAACCCGCGGGGAAAGGAAAATCTGAGCAGAGTGGGGCCGGAGGATCCACTGGAGGAAGAGTGGTGGAGAATGACTGGGAATGGCCCGCGTACTAGTCGCAGCGGAAGGCGATGTCAAGTCTGGCTGGCCACCTACGGTTCGAAAGTAATCGGCATCGCGACCGGTGGCTTGCTGGAGGTGGGCGGAGAAGGCATCTCGCAGGTCTTTGAAGCTGGGCGGCTGAGGGAGGGACTTGAACTTCTTCACTTGACGGCCCATGTCGACGAAGGCGGAGACCTTCCTCTTGAAGGGGGGTGGGGGGGGGATGCGGGGCAGGTGTCTGCAGGAAGGGTCGCAGCGAAGAACCGAGCGGCCTCGTCGAGAACCAGCAGCGTCTTCGCACGAGAAGCCGACGGAAGCCTAGGGGAGTCAGGGTCATCGCGGGAGTGGGGCGAGGGCGAGCGGCTGTCAACGTCGCACAGGGCCAAGACGGAGTCCTCGGGGAGTAGACTCGGGGCCTCGTCGTCCAAGGGGTGGGCGGGCGCATGGGAGGAGCCCTCAGTGGCAGGGGCCCGATGAGACGTAAAACGGCTATCCTGCGGCCCACGGCTCTCCAGGGACAAGACGTGTCAACAGCGAGAGGGCAAGGAACGCAGCGAGTCGTGGCGATGCGGCGGGGGGGGGGGGGGGGGGGGGGGGGGGGTGCTGGAGCGCGGCGGGTGTCTTTCATGGGGGGAGTGACTGCGATGACGGGAGCGGGGACGACGATCCCTCGCAGGCGAACTCCTGGCGGGGTGCCTCCAGGGAGAAGACGAACGGCGCCGAGAGCGCCGGGGCGAGGGAACCGAACGTCGGGAGGGAGCGCGCGACGAAGCATCGCGCGAAGAGGACGAGGAGGGTCGGGGGGTGCGGCTGCGATCGTGGTGTATGGTCCTGTCCTCCCGACGGAGCCTGGAGCCCGTCGGGAAGCGAGAGTTTCTGGAGCTGGTGGTGGGACGAGAGGTGTCGGGTCCGTGGCTGGACTTTCGAACGCCGGTGCACGTCTCTGCTGGCCGGGCTGAATGAGGCGGGCGCTCTGCCGGCATTTAGACCCCTCGGAGGAGTCAGCGGGCTTTTCGAGGAGAGACATACGAGGACTGCCAGTTATTAAGGCACGGCACAAGGCGCGATGCTGCAGGCCGGGCTCAGTGAGGCGGGCACTCTGCCGGCATTTAGACCCCTCGGAAGAGTCGGCAGGCTTGGCAGTGGACGCAGTTCTGTGGTAAGCACCTTTGGCGTGTGTCCGACGTGTCGTGCAAGGTCGGGTCGGGTAGGAGCGGTCACTTCTCCGGAAGCGGATGGGGGCGGCAAAGGAGCCGGTTGGTTGCTAGCTGGCATAGGGCGCTCGTGCCGGTAGAAATCCAAAGGTGAGACCACCGTAGCTCGGGCCAGGACGAGCAGACATCACAGAGGTGGTCCGAGGAGCAGCCAGCACAGGGGAGGCAGACCGCATGGTCATCCATCGGCCACTGGGAGTCGCCACACTGGGAGCATGTAAGCACCTGGGAGCTGCAACACATCGGGCAAGCTAGGCGACCGAGCGTGGGCGTCTGAGAGCATAATACCAGCGACAAGAGGTGCCTCTGGTCGAATCAACTGCGACACATGTCCGACACAACACGCTAAAAAGGCGAGTGCACAAGGGGCCATGCCAAGCTAAGACAATCGTCGGGCGCACAATGGTACAACAAAGTATAGTACAAACGAAATGAAGCGCCGCTGACCAACGGTGGTACTAACCACCCGTAAACGGCGAGTGCACGAGGGGCCCCGCCAAGCTAAGACGCGCGTCAGGCGCGATGGTACAACAAAGTACAAGCAAAACGTAGTGCTGCTGAACAATTGTCCCTAGCCACCCGCTAACGGCGAGGGCACGAGGGGCCCCGCCAAGCTAAGACAAACGTCAGGCGTGCAGTGGTACAACAAAGTACAAGCAAAACGTAGCGCCGCTGAACAATTGGCGCTAACCACCCGCTAACGGCGTGGGCATGAGGGGCCCCGCCAAGCTAAGACGAGTGTCGGGTGTCAGAATATACGATGTATGAAAGAGAAAACAAGGCGCCCCAGGTGCAGCTGGGACCCGACTCGGGGCCCAGCCGAGGGCTGTTACCGCTACCTAACCTCTCAGACGAAGCGGGGACGGGGGGGAAGAGGGGGGGGGGGGGGGGGGAAACCTCCATAACACCGGCCCAGCGCAAGGCGGGAAAGTGGGCCACACCAGGCAGGCGCAGAAGAGGCAATGGTAGCCCAGGCAAACGAGGCCCCCTCAGCAGGAACCGGCAGGGGAAAAGCACTGCAGCACAGGCAGAGGAGAACACGAAGTCTGAAGTCGCGTAAGCAAGATGACCAGTCACCGGTCGAAGCAACACAGGTAGAGTCCCAGGCTAACGCTGAACACGTCTTCACAGCGCGAGCTAAGGACGACTGGTTGGTCTACCACGTGACCCGGAACTGTCAGCCCCTCTGGGGTTTCCCCGAGTGCCTCCCGGGTTGTGTTTAACACAACAGGTTCTTAGGCTAAAATTGAGCAAGTAGTAGACACTTCCTATTAGTCATGTCATCGGTAATGTTTTTGAGGAAACAGTGATGCTTGTTGAAATCTGCAAGATCTTTTTGAAACAGCTCTAAATTTGAAATAAATTGCTGACATAACAGTTGGATCTAAAGGCCATTTAAAGTTAATCAGAGTTTTTTCTTTTTCCTCTTCTTAATCACTTTCTTTTTCTTTTCTTTTCAGGTCCAGCATACGACAGAGGCATTCAAAGTGTATGGGGAACTATCCAACACCATGAACGGACAGAAGGATTGTTCTAACAGTGAATACGCTACACACATACAGCAAACTTTGGCCGACATCAAAGCTCTGTCCATCACAGTTGACTGATCACAGTTCTTTGGTTGTCAAATTATACTGTGTAGATAGACAGTGATGGTGCAAGGCAGTCCCCGATGATCGAGCGTGTCACTTGGAGAAGTGACAACACATTGAGCCCTCTGCTGGAAGTCCTGAGGACTATATTGTTTAGGGGATAGGAGCTGCCTTTGATAGTGCAAGGGTGGTGATAAAATGCCTTTGATAGTGCAAGGGTGGTGATAGAATAACTTGGCGCTTACAGGCTGCAAGCAGTTTTAGCAGAACCCTTGAACTATCATCAATCCATAACCTTTTATAGTGTCAGGGCTTGATGTGTTTAAGCTGATCAGGCACTGCCTTGGAGTTATTATGTTTCAGGCTGAGGAGTGCACGTCTATGCAGATGTGATTCTTGGTAGGCATCAGTGTCCAAGAAGTCTTTAACCCTTTTAGCCCCAACATCCTACAGCAGGAGATTGATTGTCCATGAATTATTCAAGGGTAGTGCCAGATTAGCATGGTGCCTTCAGGCGCCAAGCTAATCTGGCACTACCCTTGAATTAGCGTGGTCAATCCACCCCCTCCAACTGGTACATAGTCGTTAAGTAACACTTCCATAATTTGGGAAATGCGCCTTTGGCACTAAAAGGGTTAACCATTGCCAGTCTCTTCTGCCCATGTCTGATACCTGTTTACTTTTAATTTCTGAAGAAAAAAAAAGTTAGAGGTGCATCGAGTTATAGACCGTTGAAGCTGTTCATCTAGCTTTCACAGGGGCTGTTTTTACCTTACTTGATTTAACCCATTTAGCCCCAATACCCATTAGCAGATGTATTGACCATGATGATTCAAAGGTAGTGCCAGATTAGCATCCCAAAAGAAGTTGCTCTTCATGCCAACATCATACACTTGTAGCTGAACCTCGCCAGTAAAGCAAATCTGGCAACGTTCGAGTCCCCCATGTATTACAGGCATGATAGGTCAATCTGTGTGTTCAGTGCCTTTCTTGGATAGCTTAACCCATGCATTTAGCCCTGACACTACAGCGGGAGATGGATTGGCCACAATAATTCAAGTGTAGTGCTAGATTAGACAGGCGCCATAAGGCGTTGAGCTAATCTGGCACTACCCATGAATTATCATGCTCAGTCTATCACCTGCAACTGGTATGTAGTTATTAGGTAACACCTCCAAAATTTATAATTGTAGCCTTGGGGTTAAATGGGTTAATAGCATGATGAGCTGCTTGTTCTCATGCAATGGTCTTTTTCAATGGTTTTTATAAGAAATTACAATGTTCATACTTTTTGTCTCTTCTGTTTATAGAAGAGACTTTAGGATGGGCCGCGGTGGGGCAAATTTAATAGCATGCCCATGATGAAATAGGCATGTAGATCTAAAAATCTGACAACTAAAGTAACCAGATAATTAAACTAACCTCACTGCTGAACATACTTTTGTCAGGCTGCATCGTGTGTGTGTGTGTATGTATGTAGACACGAGTATCTCCAGTGTTCATATACATACAGGTCTGCCATAGGAAATGCTTCCTGCAAGATGTATTTCGGAGAGCATTTGAGCATATTTAAATTTGATTACTCGTTAAAGAGAAAAATTGCTGTTTATAGAAAGTTGGTTGATCCGCAGTCAAGTCCATGATTTGTGTTATGTTCAATTGACATTTTGAACATAGCTAGCTTGGAGAAAGACATTGGATGAGGTCGTTAACCAGCTTTGTACCTCTTCAACTTTTTCGTTATAAAAAACAAAACATCAAAACAAAGAATTCTCAACTTCAGACTGTGACGGTGATGTAAAAGTACTAGACACATCAGTGTTATACATTGTTGCTGAACTGACACAAAGCACCAGATACGTCATTGTTATAGGCGAATTGACACAAAGAGCTCTCTCTCTCTCTCTCTCTCACACACACACACACATACACAAACACACGTACATACAAACGCAGCCACGCATCGACATATTGCCAGACGAGCATACGTATATACAGTAGTATACTATGTATCATTTAAAGTCAACCTCACTTTACAAAAATTATAGCAAGGCTGAAATCATCACCATTTGTCTTGAGACTAGAAGCCAAAGTGAAACTTGCATCACGTAAATTCTAAAATTACATAAAAGCTGATATTACGCCATGACAAACGACGCTTTCAAACCAGTGACGCTTATGCACTGTGCCCCTTATAGACCTCACTGAGGCATTGGCAGATCTGCCAGGCTTTTTCAAGAGGAGTTATCTCAACATCAGAATTGAAGTCTAAGACGGTAGTTAGAGACCATAATCACCATTGACAGTGAGGACAGCTCTCTATAGAAGAGACTTTGTCGGTTAGTGTTCCTTCCATCTTTTTTGTGTGGGATGTTTGGTTGACATACAATGGAAAAGGAAATTTCTTATTTTTAACATCTCGTCTACTAAAGTTTATCCTTCGCTTAATTTGGGTTAAGGAATGATGGGAAAATTTCTGGTTTCCAGTGGAGGCTGATTGTCTCGCATGTTTTTGTACATTCCAGACTTTCACACAAAATTATTGACACATAACTTTCCGAGTTCAATGTCGAGTCAATATTCTTTTTTTCCCCCCACATGCCCTATTGTTTATTTGACCCGTTCAATGCTGAGAAAATTTGAACACACCCAACTGCAAGAGGTATAGATCCTCATGAGCCCCCGCAGTTGCGGGGGCTCATGAGGATCTATGCCTCTTGCTGACATCTCTTTGAATCCATGTTCCTAGGACTGCGAGGGCGTGCTGATGTTGAATTGATGAACACTGCAGAAACACGGGCTCTCTTGGCTTGACTTCGCGAACGAAGATTCTATAGGGCTTGCCCACGTCGTCTGCAGGCATTTTCGTGGCTGCGGAGGCCAATCCGGGACAGGCAGGTTCGACTGCAGTGGCTGCAGGGGAAGGTCTGGTCAGGGTTCTGAGTTACGACAGCTCTGTTTTTTCTTCTGAGCCGCTTGTCCTTAAGGTTAGCTCTGCGAGAGTCCTCAAAGGAGACGGCTGCCTTGTGAATGGTGGAGCGCCAGGTGTCACGGTCCGCGGCAAGCGAAGACCACTGGTGGTGGTCGATTTGGCAGGCACTAAGTGACTTCTTGAGACCGTCTTTGTATCTCTTCTTTGGTGCCCCTCTGTCTCGGTGTCCAGTGGCGAGCTCGCCGAACAGAGTGATCTTGGGTAGGCGATGATCCTCCATCCTGGAGACGTGCCCCGCCCAGCGAAGCTGTGTCCGCAGCAGCAAAGCCTCGATGCTCACAGTTTCCGCCTGTTCAAGGACCTCGACGTTGGTGACATAGTCACTCCAGTGAATGCCCAGGATGGTACGCAGGCAGCGCTGGTGAAAGCGTTCGAGGAGTCGTAGTTGGCTGCGGTAGAGGGCCCAGGACTCGGAACCGTACAGCAGGGTGGTGAGGACGACAGCTCTGTACACGCTGATCTTGGTGCCTTTTTTCAGCTGTTGATTGTGCCACACCCGCTTGAATAGTCGCCCGAAAGCACTGTTCGCTTTTGCCAGCCTGTTGTCCAGCTCCTTGTCCAGCTTGGCGTCTGACGTGATGATGCAGCCAAGGTAGGTAAACTGGTGTACAGACTTCAGTTCGGACTCGCCGATGGTGATGTGAGGAGGGCGATGCTCTTCCTTGGGTGCCGGCTGATGAAGGACCTCTGTCTTTTTCAGACTGACCTCAAGTCCAAAGAGCTGGGCGGCATCTGCGAAGCAGGACGTAATGCGCTGCAAGGCTCTCTCTGTGTGTGCAACGAGGGCAGCGTCATCAGCAAAGAGCAGCTCACGAATCAGTTGGTCTAGGGTTTTCGTGTGGGCCTGCAGTCGTCTGAGGTTGAACAGGCTGCCATCGAGACGATACCTGATGTACACTGCGTCGTCATCGTCGAGGTTCACTGTGGCCTGCTTCAACATCATGCTGAAGAAGATGGTGAAGAGGGTCGGTGCCAGCACGCAGCCTTGCTTCACGCCGTTGCGAATGGGGAATGGTTCTGAGAGGTCACTGTTTAGTCTGACCTGGCCTTGCTGGTCCTCGTGGAGCTGGACGATCATGTTGAGGAACTTTGGGGGACAGCCTAGTCGCTCCAGGATCTGCCACATACCTTGCCTGCTCACAGTGTCAAACGCTTTTGTTAGGTCGACAAACATTACGTACAGCCCTTTGTTCTGCTCGCGGCACTTCTCCTGAAGCTGTCTCAGCACAAAGACCATGTCGGTGGTACTCCTGTTGGCTCTGAAGCCACACTGGCCCTCTGGGAGGTGGTCTTCAGCGATGGCAGGTACCAGCCGATTCAGGAGCAACCTTGCGAGAATTTTCCCGGCAATGGACAGCAGGGTAATTCCACGATAATTAGAGCAGGCAGACTTCTCTCCTTTGTTCTTGTACAGGGTGATGATGACTGCATCACGGAGATCCTTTGGTAGTGTTCCTTTTTCCCAGCAGCAGAGAAAGAGGTCGTGGAGCTTGTTGTGCAGTGCGGGGCCTCCATGTTTCCAGATCTCTGGCGGGATTCCGTCAATGCCTGCTGCTTTGCCACTCTTGAGCTGGTGGATGGCTGTGAGGGTCTCTTCGGCGGTGGGCGGTTCGTCCAATTCAACCTTTAGTGGAAGGTGTGGGATTTGGAGGATGACTGTTTCTTGAACAGTGCGCTCAGCGCCGAAGAGGTCCTGAAAGTATTCCGACCAGCGGTTCAAGATGGAGGTATTATCTGTGAGGAGTGCCTGTCCATCAGCGCTTCGCAGGGGACTTTGTACCAGGTGCCTAGGGCCATACACTGCTTTCAGTGCTTCGTAGAAGCCCCTGTAGTCACCGTTGTCAGCGCAGAGCTGGGTCCTCTGTGCGAGTCTGGACCACCACTCGTTCTGGAGCTCTCTAAGCTTGAGCTGGAGACTGCTGCAGATGAGGCGGAAGGCAGACTTCTTCACAGGGCAGGAAGGCTGGGCTAGGTGGGCCTGGTGGGCGGCTCTTTTTTTTGCTAGAAGTTCCTGGATCTCTACGTCGTTTTCGTCAAACCAGTCTTTGTTCCTCTTTCTAGCAAAGCCCAAGACTTCCACAGAAGATTTTACAATAGCAGTTTTCAGTTGTTCCCAGAGTGTTTCAGGGGAGGAGTCTGCTGGATCAACTGTATCTTTGAGCATGCGCTGTAAATCGGCCTGAAGGGCAGCTTTCTTGTCGTCACGCTGAAGGCTGGCAACATCAAGCTTTTTCTTGGGGGGGCCCCCTTTCTTGGGTTTCAGCTTGAGGCGGAGCCTGAGTTTGCAGCGAACAAGGCGGTGGTCAGTGTGGCACTCTGCGCTGGGCATCACTCTGGTGAGGAGGACGTCACTGCGGTCCCTCTGACGCACTAGGACATAGTCGATAAGGTGCCAGTGCTTGGAGCGAGGATGCATCCAGGTGGTCTTTCGACTGTCCTTTTGCTGGAAAGTAGTGTTGGTGATGACAAGTTGCTGCTCTGCACAGAGCTCCAACAGTAGGCGACCATTGTCATTGCAGTTCCCAACGCCATGCTTGCCGAGGACTCCTTTCCAGGCTTCAGAGTCTTGGCCCACTCTGGCGTTGAAGTCGCCAAGGATGATGACTTTGTCGTCTGCAGGGGTGCTCTGTAGGAGGCTGCGCAGGTCAGAGTAGAACTTGTCTTTTTCTGCAGGCTCTGCCAGGAGGGTTGGGGAGTACACACTGAGAAGGGTGACGTATTGCTGGTGTCTCAGTGGGAGGCGCATGGACATGATGCGGTCGGAGTGACCCGTTGGTAGGTTTTCCAACTTAGTCGCAATGTGGGTCTTCACCATGAAGCCCACGCCTGAGAGCCGTCTTTCTGATGCAGGCCTGCCTGACCAGTAGAGGGTGTAGCCAGCGCCAAGTTCTTGGAGGCTGCCTTCTTCCGGAAGGCGTACTTCGCTGAGCGCGGCGATGTCGATGTTTAACCTCCGCAATTCATGGGCAATGAGGGCGGAGCGACGTTCAGGGCGTCCGCTGTCTGCTGTGTCGAGCATGGTTCGGATGTTCCAGCATGCAACGTTGAGTCCGGTCGTGGTCGTCATGAGAGTGGATCCATTGTTTTTTCTTGTTTTCTGACCGCATGGGAAGATGCCCGTTGACCGCGGCTAGCCAACTGGGTTACGAGGGGATGAGCTTTGGTTAGGCCACCTTTTCTAGGCCCCTCTCCGTGTGGAGCAAGCAGTGCTGTCCCTAGAGAAGGCTGCTTGGTCGTTCAGGGTGTGCCGAGTGACGTTGTCATCCCCAGGTCAACATCAGGCGACCAATATCCTGAACCGCCTGCATGCAGGTTTGAGACTGCGGCTTCCAGTGACATCTTTCACCTGCCGTTTTGCCCCTTGCCCATCGCTACAGGACTTGGAAAGTTCAGTGTCATAGTCCGTGGGCGTTTCCTAAAGCCTGCGCGGTGGAGCTTTTTGGTGGAGTGCAGTGTGCGCAGTACTGGCCCCACCCTTTAAACCCTTGGTTCGTTTGCCATGGCCTAGCAAGCTGGGACGGTGGCATCGAGGTCCTCGGGTCGTAGGTTTTATATCAGACTGTCCTTGTCTTAGTCTCTGGCTCAAAAGCCTTCCCCGGAGACACGGGGGCTTTGATGTCAGGGGTTTCCTCCCTTAGCCTTTCCGCAGCCAAGCGGCCAAGCCTGCAAGGCAGCAGGGGACTCGTGGGGGCGGGGTCGTCTATGTCCCGTGCAGATGTGAACATCTGCCCACTGCCCACATCTTGTATACTACTTACTTACTTACACCCTCCAGACCACAAAGGTGACTGCCAAGCGTGTAAAATGCACAGAAGTACCGAACGATAAAGAAACGCGCTTAGAAAAGACGGGGACAACACAATTCATCAACACCTCGGGCACTGAACAGGTTAATCACAAACATTTTCATCACCACAAATTTTGATATTGTTAGTTAGTTCGGGGTTTAACGTCCACGGCACCAAAGTGATAATGGACGGGCGGGTTATGGGGGACAGGGAAATCTATTGCCTATGGAGTACGACCTGAACACTGATCAACTCGGGCGCACTCCAACTGTGCCGCTTTGATTTACCAGGACCTTTCAACGGACATGCTATTGAACAAGCCCGTCTTTTCCCCCTGGACTGTAAGTCCAGCTACCGGGATGGGATTCAAAGTTTTGATATTGCAGTGTTGATGTAAATTTAACTCTTAAACTCCCAGAACTGTAGGACTCTCATTCTGTCGAATATTCACTTATGCTTTTTATTGGTGGTGGTGGAACTTTGACAACCATAAAATGCTCATAAGGCATAATAATGTATAATTAACGCTTTATTTTCTATTATCATTCTGATTATTACTGCTTTCATAACATATTGATACATTGAAATTTGATGTTTTGCCATTGGAGAGTGCAGCAATATTGTGCAATATTATTTAAATAAACATGTAACATATGACCCAACAGTCGTATGCGTTTGTGTACATGTACGTGGGTTTTGTGCGAGTATACAGTCTACTTCGCTTTTAACAAGGTCAGATATTTAATAACAAGTCAGATATAACAAACCTTTTTTAGAGGTCCCGATAGCACTCTTTCTATGTAAATTATTCTTATAACAAACTGAAGATGAAACAACAAGAAAATTGGGCCCAATGTCAATTTGTTATATCCAGAGTTTATATACCGACATCCATGAAAACGCGAAGTGTCTGTAAGTGTACCCGCAAACAAAGAGCCACCCTGACTGCAAAACAAGAACATTTTATTTGTTGCTTACTTCAGATGTTCAGCCTACTGTCTCAGATACCTTCACACAAAAATTGTATGAGTTATCGCCCATGGATACCTTGGAGGACACAGGGTTTCATTGGTGGTGAAAATGAGCAAAACTGGACACACTCTGTGAAGCAGGTTTCCTGTGATGTTTTAACACACAAGTTGTGTGGATTGCTTATGATGATATTAACTGCCTCAAACGAAATTTGACTCGAAAAATTCATTAGAAAACCAGAATTTGCGATGCACATCATTTTCTTAATAAATCTTATTTGATTTAATGTGAATTACTTTCTAACGATTTTTTATGCTCCAGTGACTGACACAGAAATAAAGAACATACCTATATCCATTTGATCTGGTAAATATGGCCGCTAACCTAAAAAAAAACCAGAACTTTTTGATTTTCATGTTTGTAGGTCATGTTGATTATTTAGGTGCCTTTGACAAACGAAGAGTAGGTCAAGACCAAACAGGCCGGATTTTCATGCACACAGACCCTAGCGACACTGCACATTGGCTGGCTACAGCTGTGTCCTCTGCAGATTCTCCCCATTTCATTTTAAATATTCTGTGATGGTAGTGTCATTGATGACATGTCATTCAGGTGCGATTTTTAAGACTAAACATTCTATTTGCACACGACATAACACACTCTTCATAACATTTTCTAATACACGACGTCAAAATAACCCGTATTAAAGCATATTTACAAAGAAAGACGCTATGGTGAAAAATGTACATTTCTTTTATTGATCAGTATATGTACGCGCTAGTGTGCATTTATTGATGCATGTTACTCCTCACACTGTGTCATGGCTGAATTTTTGCGTACAGTCACAGTGGTGGCTGTATTTTTGTGTACACTTGCATGCTCAAATATGAACCCTTTGGGTGTCCGTAGCAGTTTTAGTCACGATGATCATCATTACTTAAACTGCTGCTGACACCCAAAGGGTTAAAACAGAACATCAAGACTTTGTCAACCGAAACAACTTTTGTAAAATATGTGTGAGTATACAAATCTGGAGTTCGAGTACTAAGTGTGAGTGAGCTGACACCACTCGATGTACTGCACATACTGTGCATATAGTCTAGAGTGAAGTTTTAGCCCCGGGACCCTGCAGCAGGAGATGGAATGATCATGATAATTCAAGGGTAGTGCCAGATGAGCCTGGCGCCTTCATGCGCCAAGATCATCTGGTTCTACCCTTGAATTATGATCAATCCATCTCCTACAACTGCTGCATAGTCATTGGGCAACACCTCCAAAATTTGGGAAATGGGACCTTGGGGCTAAAAGGGTTAACCCATTCACTGCCGAGCAACAAAAAAACGGTGATACAGCTGCAACAGACATAAACCTTCATGAGCCCCTATAGCTGCAGGGACTCGGGAGGATCTATGGCTCTTGCTGACACCACTCTGCATGGATATTCCTTGGACTGCTGGATCTTTTTGGCATTGAATTGACGGAGATTTCAGAAATAAAAATGTGTCAACTGACAGTGAATGCTTTTGTTAGGTGTGCTTGTTACACATACATCAGAGAGACAGGAATGATTTAAAGACAATTTAATCAAGTGAACCAAAACAGGCAAACACGCATAACGGTAAACCAAACCAGTCATCACATCTGTACATATCCACCTTGCACACCAAACACACAATGATTGATTAACAACTTGTGATTGAACATGCTGCAAATCACGTGTGAAAGGCAGAGATTCTCATAAGCTCATGCTGCTTCAGGGTTCTTGCTCATGAGAAATGAGACCTCTTGCTGGTAGAGATCAACGAGATAACCCTATTGCACATGCTGTCATTGGTACTGTGAACAGTACTTGTGGCCACATGCATAAGGGGGTCAAGTAAAAAAAAAATGAAATTTTTACAACAGGCATGGGTGACAGTGTGAAAAACTGAAAAGACTTGAAATGACCCATGACGGGCCAGCAAGAGAAACATTTTCATGAGCCCCTGCGGATGCAAGGGCTCATGAGAATTTATGCCTCTTGCAGACAACAGGCTGGCTAAGCGGATGTTCTGTCTGAAACATAAGGCTGAAATTCAGCTTTCTTGGATTTTGAAAAAGCGGAATCAGCCTCCATGACTGAAGACCGTCACCCATGAACAGGCTACTAATTTTAATTTGCAAAATCATGTAAAATCACATTGTTTATCCAAGACTTATAGCCTATTGTAATTATCAACTTGATTTGAAACAGTATCACACAAAAAACAAATTCCTGCTCCATTAAAAACACTAACTTGAAGAATGCAAAGCAATATGCAAACTCCATTTCCAGTTACAATACCACATTCAGCCAATGGCTCTTGACGAATGAGTGCTGACAATCGAAATGCAATAAATAATATGGTTTCTGCACATGACCCCTCGTGCGCACAGCACTACTGATTGTGTACCGTGTGAGCGGAGGCCTAAGCAAAGAAATATATTTACCCATATCAACACACATCAGGCGCCAATCTGGCAGTGACATACTGTGGCAGGAGCTTGATCGACTAAAAGTAAAAGGGTAGTGTCAGAACAGCTTGGTGTCAAGACTGCCAAGCTATTCTAGAGCATCCTTCAACTGCCATGGTCGATCACACTTCTGAACTATAATGTAGTGCTCCGTGGACAACTGAGCTCCAACTAGCACTCAATGCGTTAAAGAAAATAAAAAACATTGTCAAGAGCATTACACACAGTCAATACTGTACACTGTCCAGTGGCTCTACAAAGGAAATGGCACAATAACAATCAACCAAGAACGCCTGTAAACAGGAAAAAGAGCATTAACTCAGTTACAGTCAGCCGCTTCTGGATTTTATGCCGCGCATCCAGATGCGGCTGGCCGCGAATGAGTTAAAAGGAGTCGAGATCATACACTCTCCAGGTCATCTGCAATGAAAATGGCACAATAACAATCAAACAAGAAAACCTGTAAACAGGAAAATGAAGTCTTCACCTGTACCGCCTATATAAACTCATGCCAAGAAATTAAGCAACCTTTTTGTGGCCTACAGATCTTTGCCTATGGATGTCAACTTCAGCCACTGCAAGATTATTTCCCCTAGAAGATTATCGGCAGCGATATCCTCCCAGCTGAGGTTGGCTTGCAGTGTATGCGCTTGTCTATTTTTAGTGCTGAATGTGGTTTTATAAGCCGTTACTCGGCATGTGCACTGGGTCCCGAAATGAACTTTTAACTAAATGACTTAGCAGCAGCATATATAATACTAACCCACCCACGTTCCTATTTACCACCACCCCCCCCCCCCCCACCCCCACCCCACCCCCCACTCTCTTAGTACACACACAGCTCGAACACACAACAAAGAACAGGCAGAGTTTAGGTTTGGACAGTAACACAAATGTGACCCCCTGAGCATGCATTCCTCAGTACTATAAATAGCACCAATGGATACATGCACAAGGAATCGAGCTAGGCCACAACTGATACCTTGAACCAACCCTGCATACCTTAGTGAATACTGAAAAGTTACTTAGAAGGCAAAAAGTTTAAAGCTTTCCAAAGTGATTTGGTGTTTTCCCCAAAATACCTTTTAGTGTTCTAGTACTATAAATAGCACCGATGGATACATGCACAAGGAATCGAGCTAGGCCACAATTGATACCTTGAACCAACCAAAATACCTTTTAGTGTTCATTTAGTCAGACTATCATATCAATGAAAAATTGCATGCAGAATACAGTCGAATGATTACCAAAAATACCAGTAATTGTCAGTTTCTGAGATTAAGTCTTGATTGTGGGGTGGCATTGCATTAACACGTTCTGCTCCACGACAGAAATCCTCAAATTTTGAAAGCTGCCCTCTGAAGACTGTATTACACTTCTGGAAACAGATCGAGCATGATAGTTCAAGGGTTGTGCCAGAATAGCTTGGCGCCTATGGGCGCCAAGCTATTCTGGCACAACCCTTGAACTAACACACTTGATCCATGTCTTGCCATGGCGTGTCAGAGTTGAACGAGTTAACTCAAATAAGCTCAGTTACTGAGAGTGCTCAGAAAAAAATGACAGTCTGAATGAACACTGGAGACTCTACAAATTCATGTGCACATACCATTTGTGTAGTGTTTTTAACCATGGGAAAATTACTGTGAAGGTGAAACTTAAAAAAAATACAATGATGGGGCGAGTGAATTCACATAATTAGGCCATTATTTTTTTTTTTTGTTTTATTGAAAAAGGGTTCGTTAGTTGGTTGTACATTGTTTAACCCATATCATACTGAGGCTAAAAGCTTCAATTTGTACACTGCCATATGCAAGCTACATTATAGTACTTACAGATAAGGATATAGACCAATGGCTTTAGTTCAAGGGTGGTGCCAGAATAGCATGGCACCTAGAGGCTCCAAGCTATTCTGACACTACCCTTGAACTATTTTAGTCACACTTATTTCAGACACTGGTGTATTCCAAATGATAAGGGTTAAACGTCCCAACAGCAACAAGACTTTCTAAGGATGTGCCCACAAAACATGAAAAAAAACCCACACACACAAAACAAAACACAAATATTGAATGTATGTCACCAGATGGTCTAAAATGTTTAACAATTTCAACCCACTTGGTTGTCTTTGGCTGTGTCTTAGATCTGGTATGGTTTTCTTTTCTTTTCTATGATGAAATTAAATCGGTAAAATCTTTAACTCGCTTCAAAATAAGGTGCAACTAAAACAAAGCATACAGCTTTATGTAAATGATCGTCTTCCATGTGACATGAAAAAATAGACAAAATCTTGGGCAGTCTACAAAAATTTAAAGGAAAAATGAACATAATTATTCTTAGCCTGTTTGATCACATTCAACACAAACATAATTTTGATAATTGGAATAGGCTTGGTACTGAATAAAGATAAAGAACAGAATGTCTTTTGACTGTGGAATGTAAAAAACCCATTAGGTTTAATGGATTTGGGGGCATTAGATTATTCATTCAAACTATTAACTCACTGTGTCCCAGGTACAAAATACCCACATTTTGGAGTTGTCCTCTGAGGACTGCATTACAATTTAGGAGACAGATCGACCATGAGAGTTCAAGGGTGGTGCCAGAATAGCTTGGCGCCTAGAGTTGCCAAGCTATTTTGGCACCACCCTTGAACTATCATGGTGGAGCCATATCTTGCTGTGGCGTGTCGGGGCTGAATGAGTTAAATTATTCATCCCAAAAGTAGCTTAACTTGATAGCATGAGTTTAGTACACCGTCATGTCCACGTAAAAAAGTGATTACACCCACCAGTATGACAGTAAACATTTAATCAGCTTTTCATCTTGCAAGAGACATAGCTTCTCATGAGTCCCTGCTTTGCAGGGGCTCATAAGAGTCTATGTCTCTTGGTGATCAGATCAGCCCCGTCTAATCCTCAAAATGACTGCCATCTCAAATGACACAGCAGTGCATGTACATTAGGTAGCACACACACATTTGAGCAAACTGCAGCAAAAATTTCATTCATTTTAAAGACATCACATCACTGACAAACTGAAAATACACATACATGTAATCAAAATAAATGAAACAAATACACATACATGTAATCAGAATAAATGAAACAAAAGGTGACAACAGCCTTGCATTGTGATTAAAAGCTACACAAAACTAAACGCTGTGTGATCGTTAAAAAGAGTGAAACAGATTAGGATATCAACCAAGCAATAAACTGCTGTTCGTTGTCTAAGACAACAATTTAAGGTTGTGTGAGGGGAAAATGTAGGGGAACCGATGGTACAGTAGCTTTCTTCTCGGAATATGTTACAAGGGCAACAAAAACAAAAAGGCATCCGTCAGGAAACAAATCATCTGACCTTTCTGTTTCTACTTCCTGTACACTTGTATGCAGGAAATTACTAACAGACTGGAAATTATACTAATGGTGTATCATCCAATTAACCCATTACATCCTGAAGCTGATTTTTTTTTTAAATTTGCTTGTTGTCCTATGAAGACTACATTACATATTAGGAGATAGATCAACCATTTTAGTTTTAGGGCGGTGCCAGAACAGTTTGGCACCCGACGTGCCCAGCTATTCTGGCACTACCCTTGAACTATCATAGTCCAATTTATTTCAAAACAATATGTGTATCAGGATGAAAAGGGTTAACTGCATACCAGGCACAAACAAACAACAAAAAACATTAAGCACCCCCAGCAGAACTTACCAGAAGCTCTTACAGTTTAACCCTTTTAGCGCCATGGGTGCATTTTCCGAATTTTGGAAGTGTTACTTAAAAACTATGTACCACTTGCAGGAGGTGGATTGACCATGATAATTCAAGGGTAGTGCTAGATTAGCTTGGCGCCTGAAGCGCCAAGCTAATCTGGCACTACCCTTGCATTATCATGGTCAATCAATCTCCTGCTGTAGGGCATTGGCGCTGAAAGGGTTAACAGCAACAAAAATCAACAGCAGCAACTGGGAGCTTTACAGCACTGGAGCTGCTGTGGCTAAAGTGCATAACATCAAAACCAGTCAGAGTTTGAAAGGTTATTCAATTCAATTCAAATTCAAATTTTAAAAAAAATAAAGTTTTTCCCTTAAAGGGCAATTACAGTCTCGCCACCTCAGGTGCAACTCGCAATCACACACACTCACACAACAGTTTACAAAGCAACAAATGGACAATGGCTCAGGATGGGCAAAGCCCGTCGTCGAGGCGTCTCATGGCCGGCGTCAACGGCCCCAACCGGACCTGAACCTCCGTGACACAAAGCAAACTAAAGACATCCCTATCATAATATCTGTGTAACACAAAATATATAATGTTTTTAAACTTTCTGCTTGGCTGAGACTAGTTACACAAATGAGAAATACGCATTAAAAAATAAATAAAAAAGACGAATTGCTACTTACTTGGGGGCCCGTCGCATAAGAACAGCACCGGTTATTAGACAGTCGCTCCGGCATAAACAGTCACCACCTTAATGATAACTTAACTAGTACATAACTTCATAGTCTTTTTTTTTTTAAAGCAATAGTAGTAGAACTACAGCATTAACATGAAAGCAGTCCAAAATGGTTTCTCAAGAGTACACATATGCACACGCTGTTGTAAAACACACAGTCACTGTGTCGGGGAGGTGTCTATCATCACATCATTCAACTGGAATGTGGGGGCCTATTTTAGACATTAAGGCGGTGACTGTTTATGCTGGAGCGACTGTCTAATAACAGCTTTGTTGTATGCACACGCACTATTGCGTAGGCAGCAGGCTATGATCAATTAACCCCTTCACTGCCAGAGAATACAGACTGACTTTATGAACTCATTGACAATTCAACATCAAAGAGACCCGGCCACTTAAAGGAACATGGATACAATCTGGTTTCAACAAGAGGCATAGATGATTGCGGGGGCTCTTGAGGATCTATACTTCTTGCAGTTGAGGGATTTTTTCAGCAGTACCGTGAACAGGTTAACATAGTAAGGATGGTCAGTGGGGTGAAAAAAAGGCGGGAGATGAGGATTATCTATTCAAATATTTTAAAAGGTTTTGAAAAGTAACAACAGTACTAAAATAAACATGGACAAAAGAAAACAAGAAACAAACAACAAAAACTCCACCCTAGTGTAGATTAAACAATATGACACACCCTTTCATCAGAGGAACATATGTGAGGTCAACAAGAGAAATTGATCCTCACAAGCCCCAAACATTTTGTGTGGGCTCGTGAGAATTCATGTCTCTTGCCAATGGACTGTGCATGCTGCCAGTACGCTTCCTACACAATACTAAGAAATAATAAAATAACACTAGGTTTGAGCAACGTTTGTAAATATACCTAATTTTAACCCATTTAGCCCCAGTGTCCAACAGCAGGAGACGGATAGACCATGATAAATCAAGTGTAGTGCCAGATGAGCTTGGCGCCTGAAGGCGCCAAGCTCATCCGTCACTACCCTTGAATTATCATGGTCCAGCCACCTTCTACAGCTGGTACAAAGTCGCTATAGGTAACACCTCCAAAATTTGGGAAATGCATCAGTGGGGTTAAATGGGTTAACTGTAAAGAAACTTGCATGCAGTGTACCAAAGAAAAGAGGAACTGAACAAACTGCCACCCGTATTATAAAACGAGTACCAGTGATGACATAAGCAAGGTCGATCAGTGGTAGTCTAGTAGAGTGTGACATCACTGTGTCTGTAAACATCAATGTGCTACCAGCATGCTAATAAGGAAACAGAGGCATGCACTTATGAAAATGGACAGTGCCAAAATATAACAGCCTTGGTCCCGCTAAATAATAGTGGACTTTTTTCATGCAGTAATATAATTTTATGTACCAAAATATAAATCTGAAAAATATGCCTATCATGCAGATCTGACCTCGCTGTTACTATTATCATTACTGTAATTGCTTTTATGCAATATTTTCCCTTGAAGCCTTTGCCCCAGTAGCAAAGCGTCTTCAGGCTCACGACGGCCTCAGTGGGCCCGCGCACAGTCATGCCTTAGCCCACTGTAGCCCTCATGGGCCTCTAGGACCTTTGCTTTAACTTACTGCAAGCAGACCCCTTGAAAATCAACTACATATTGGAAAGAAAAATCTTCACAGCAAGTTAGCCACAGATAACCATAACCGAGAAAACTTCAGACAACAGATGCGACAAGCATTAACTGACAGATGATGGATGCACATATATAACAGGAAATCACTTAACCAACAAAAACTCAATACTAGACACACACGAAAAACAAACAATCAGATTCCAAAGGGATCTGATTGTTAGTTTATGCGTTCGTCCAGCATTAAACGATTTCCCTCAAGTCACACCAAAAAAAAAAAATGTTTAACCCATATCATACTGAGGCTAAAAGCTTCAAATTTGTACACTGCCACACGCAAGCTACATTATAGTACTTACAGATAAGGATATAGACCAATAGCTTTAGTTCAAGGGTCGTGCCACAATAGCTTGGCGCTTAGAGGCGCCAAGCTATTCTGGCACTACCCTTGAACTATTTAAGTCAAACTTATTTCACACACTGGTGTATTCCGAATGATAAGGGTTAAACACTTGAAATATGACAAACTTGGTAACCAGCAGCTACTCCTGTTTGTAGAAGGGCCAGCGGTACCGAGGTAACTGTCAAAACAGCAGCTATATTTGCAAATGAATGTGGAACATATATAGATGCATGTCATTAAATGACTGTAATAATGGAGAATGATTCAATGTGGTGAATGTAAATCATAAAACCAGCAACAAATGTTATTTTACAAGTAACAAATGTATGAAGCACCAGTAACTCAAAGAGCCATTGTTACAGCTACAATAAATACACACACAAATACACAAACATTAACCCATATTTTTTAATACATGTAACAACCAAAAGAACTACAGATATCAAAACTTGGCACTTTTAGTTTGAACCCTTTGACTGTTGGTAGCATGTTTGGTCAACGTGACCCTGCAGGAATCACCTCAACCCAAACACACTACCAATAGCCAAAGTGTTTAGTATTCACAAACAATTGATTGATTGATTGTACATTGCTTAACGTCCCGACAGCAACAAGGCTTTCTCAGGACGTGCCTGCACTGCTTGTGAAAAATAAAAAAGAAACAGAACATTGAATGTATGTCGCCAGCCGGTCAAATACGTTAAATAAACCTAACACATGGGGCCTAAATAAAGCTAAGACCATTTAGCAACACACATCCAATATCAAGAGCTACAGGCAGTGCAGACAGTAGGGAGAGTTTTAAAAAGGCAAATACAGGCGAATGGACAAAGGGTAGACAGAAACACATGCCCCAGAATAGAGAGAAAAACCCACCCTGTGAGGCTGACCAGGGTGACCCTGGGAACTAAAAAATACCTAACCCCACCCAAGTCCCCCAGGGCAGACCCGGGTGGGGTTTATTCACAAACAAAGCACAAGTTCATGCACACTTGAACTTTAAAACAACACAAGAATATAAAAGGTATGGAAAACACACACACACACACGGAACAATAAAATGCAGGGTGTAAAATACTGAGTGCACAGTACAAATGGTTGCATGACATCTGTAAAAAAAAAAAAGAAAAAAAAAAAAAAGAAGAAAAAAAAATGCAAATAGATTACAGTGCAGCATGCTTACTGCTAATCTAAACTTCCTAAGGGATAAAAAGGGTTTTATATGTAATTTAAATTTACAAATGTAACAAAGTAACAAACATTTTGTCATACAATTAAGTCCTTCTGGAGCCACACAAGCAGCAGGACTGATATACGATGATACCAAACACAACAGGAGTGGCACAGAAACATTTATGAATGTTACAAAGGCAATGACGTTCATGCATCTGTGCAATTTCAGCTACATGCATCATGGATTTCTAGCAGAGATACATGTACCACTTCTTGTGCACACAGCAGAACATATTTCGAGCATCCACCGCTTTTGCAAGAAAAAACTGGCATGAAAAGACAAGACACTCTCTCACCCAGAAGTCTTGATGGGCAATAAGTGTAATCTGTCATAAAAGAGCATCATTCAGATGTCCACATCCACCTAATTGATGGTCATTAAAGACAGGTGATCTGCCATAAGGGTGGTCGCTCGAAACAGGTCATAGTTCAAGAGTGGTGCCAGAAGAGCCTGGCACCTGCAGGTGCCAGGCTCTTCTGGCACCACTCTTGAACTATCACTGCTTCTCTCTCTCACAACCTATATGGACAACTCCCAGATGTGGGAACGTCAACCTTAGGGCTGTACTGACCATAATAGTTCCAGAGTGATTCCAAAATAGCCTGCAGGTGCCAGGCTATTCCGGCACCACTCTTGAACTATCACCGCTTCTCTCTCTCGTGACAACTCCCAAATCTGGGAACGTCAACGTTAGGGCTACAAGTGTGCATAAAAGATAAAGAGAAAATTCAACAAGATGTGTGCAAGTTTTCAGTCAGAGGATTGCACTGCCCTGTGATGGCAAAAGACAGCAAGTCCATTTTTGTATGTCAAGGGGGACATCATTCACCATCTTTTTGCCTTTCACGGGGCCGATTATATCAGGGTACACAATTAATACTCCTGCTGGCAGTGTCACATTAAGGTAGTTACTCTTGCACAAACGTGTAAGCGCTCTTGCATAATTGTAAGGGTTTCATGCTGATTAATATTCAGGACGGACATACAAAAAGTCAAATTGATTTTCTCAGGAGAGCAAAGCTTAAACCCCTTGCGCATGCAGCCATCTATACAGTTAAACCCATTTAACTGCATTTCCCAAGGCGCGTCACTCAACTATCTACCTGCTGCAGGAAATGGATAAACCATGATAATTTAAGGGTAGTGCCAGATTAGCTTGGTGCCTGATGGCACCAAGCTAATTTGGCACTACTCTTGAATTATCATGGGTCAATCCATCTCCTGCTGTAGTGGCAACAGGGTTAAATGTGTTCAGTACCTGTGGCTGCATGCACAAGGGGTCAAACCATAAATTAACAACAGTAAATCCACATTCCATCCCTCTCGCAACGAGGAAGGGTCGAGGTATAGTCATTAAAACTGCATCTCCACAGGCAAGGGCAAAAGAAAATTAAATCAACATCGGTTTGTGAGTTTTCAGTGTCATGGTACCATATCCATTCACAAGGCAGATCAGTGGAAGAAAACAAGGGACCACACGTAAGTAGTTCATGCTGGAAGAATTTATCAATAAAATAACGTTGTGTTAACCTATTCAGCCTTGAAACTTTCTAGTAAACTGTCGGCAAGATATGCATCAGCCATGCTGGTATAGTTGACCCATTTAGTCCCAATGGCCTGCAGCAGGAAATGGACTGACCATGACGCCAAGTTAATCTGGCACTACCCTTGAATTATCATGATCGATCTATCTCCTGCAGCTGATACATAGTTGCTAGGTGACATCTCCAAAATTTGGGAAACACAGCCTTGGGGTTAAATGGGTTAAGGGTGGTGCCAGAATAGCTTGGTGCCTAGAGGTGCCAAGCTACTCTGGCACCACCCTTCAACAATCATGGTGGTCTCTCTGTCTCCTGACCTGTAGTCTTCAAATGGCAACGCCCAAATTTGAGAGTTTTGGCTTTGCCTCCATGTGTTATCCCTTTTGTTGTCAGTAGCAGCTTTTGTCAAGATTATTCATGCCAGAATCATCACCCCAAAAAAATAGCTGCAGACAGCCAGAGGGTTAAATGTTTAACTCATTCTACCCCAGACACACCACAGCAAGATACGGATCGACCATGATAGTTCAAGGGTGATGCCAGAATAGCTTGGCGCCAAGCTATTCTGGCATCACCCTTGAACTATCATGGTCAATCTGTATCCCGCACTAGAGTGCAGTCTTCAGAGGACAACGGCAAAAGTTGGGGATTTCGGTGTTGGGGTAGAATGAGTTAAACTAACAAACATGCATCCACACCTCACACTGATACACAGCATTCTCAGTTTGAAAACAATTTAAGCCATATCATACTGAGGCTAAAAGCTTCAAATTTGCACACTGCCATATACAAGCTACATTATAGTACTGACAAGGAGCTTGACAGCAGGCTGGCAAAAGCGAACAGTGCTTTCGGGCGACTTTTCAAGCGGGTGTGGCACAATCAACAGCTGAAAACAGGCACCAAGATCAGCGTGTACAGAGCTGTCGTCCTCACCACCCTGCTGTATGGTTCCGAGTCCTGGGCCCTCTACCGCAGCCAACTACGACTCCTCGAACGCTTCCACCAGCGCTGCCTGCGTACCATCCTGGGCATTCACTGGAGTGACTATGTCACCAACGTCGAGGTCCTTGAACAGGCTGAAACTGTGAGCATCGAGGCTTTGCTGCTGCGGACACAGCTCCGCTGGGCGGGGCATGTCTCCAGGATGGAGGATCATCGCCTACCAAAGATCACCCTGTTCGGCGAGCTTGCTACTGGACACCGTGACAGAGGGGCACCAAAGAAGAGATACAAAGACTGTCTCAAGAAGTCACTTAGTGCCTGCCAAATCGACCACCACCAGTGGTCTTCACTTGCTGCGGATCGTGACACCTGGCGCTCCACCATTTACAAGGCAGCTGTCTCCTTTGAGGACTCTCGCAGAGCTAGCCTTAAGGACAAGCGGCTCAGGAGAAAAAACAGAGATGCCGCAGCTCAGAACCCTGGCCAGACCTTCCCCTGCAGCCACTGCGGTCGAACCTGCCTGTCTCGGATTGGCCTCCGCAGCCACGAACAAGCCTGCAGATGTCGTGGGCAACTCCTATAAAATCTTCGTTCGCGAAGTCAAAGCCAAAGCAAGTATAGTACTTACAGATAAGGATATAGACCAATGACTTTAGTTTAATTGATTGATTGATTGTACACTGCTTAACGTCCCGACAGCAACAAGGCTTTCTCAGGACGTGCCTGCACTGCTTGTGAAAAAAAAAAAATAAATAAACAGAACATTGAATGTATGTCGCCAGCCGGTCAAATACGTTAAATAAACCTAACACAAGGGGCTAAATAAAGCTAAGACCATTTAGCAACACACATCCAATATCAAGAGCTACTGGCAGTGCAGACAGTAGGGAGAGTTTTAAAAAGGCAAATACAGGTGAATGGACAAAGGGTAGACAGAAACACATGCCCCAGAATAGAGAGAAAAACCCACCCTGTGGGGCTGACCAGGGTGACCCTGGGAAGACTTTAGTTTAAGGGTAGTGCTAGAATATCATGGGACCTAGAGGCGCCAAGCTATTCTGGCACTACCCTTGAACTATTTTAGCCAAACTTATTTCACACACTGGTGTATTCCGAAACATACAGAGTAACACTTTGATTGATGAAATCTGAAGAAAATAAACAAAGGTCACAAGACAGCAGACAAAGTACTAACCAGATTTCATTCAAACTATGAAGAAAAAAAAAGGCACACTACTTACTCATAACAAACATTTCTTGCACACTGTCAACAACTGGCACTGTAATCTCACAATGGATTATGTTAAACAACACTGTTCTGTTGGCTGCTCCACATTATGAAGTCAAACAGCAAAATTCAACTGCAAAAGGCATATACATTTATGAGCCCATGCAGGGAATAATGAGAATTTAGGCCTTTGTGCATGAATGAATTGGTCCCAATTACATCATCAGAAATTCTCACAGATTAACTCATTCAAGGCGCCCTACATCAATAGCTGTGAAAGTGTCATATAGCATTGCCAGTGGCAACTCTATACAACACTTTTGAAGCTATTGATGCAGGTGCCTTGAATGAGCTAAGCTTATTGCTGAAGTACTGCTGTAGAAAGAAAATAAACAACAAGGAAAAGAAACAATATCTGGAAAGATAAGCAACAATAAACCGATTTCTGCTCGTCCGTCTAAAGAATATTTCTTTCTTGAATTAGTTGTTTCTTGGCAATTTGATAGCTTTGCAGTAACTTTTGGTCTGTATCACTGCTGTGGAAAGCCACCAAAACAACCCCTGCCTCTGAAAGGTGGAGTCCCTCCCCTACCCCTGAAAGGACGCCTCGGCATACCACGCCCCCGGGGGAAGGCAAACTGCCCGTGTTGACCTGCCTCCTCGTGGCCCCAGTCAGAATGAAAGTCCTGCTGTGTGCGGTCACACTCCTCCCTGAACAAACCCCCTCTCCCCTCACCAAACTGAGGGGGCTGACGAACTCGAGGGGTTCTAAAAGCATCCCCACGCCCACGATGTGGAGCAAAGTTCCGCTGATGATAATCCATGTCCTGTTGCTGGTGTTCTTCAAATCTCTCTTGTGAGGCTCCGTCCCAGCATTTTTCAAACCTCTCTTGCAAGGCCCCGTCCCAGCATTCTTCAAACCTCACTTGCAAGGCCCCATCCGGGCAATCTTCAAAACTCTCTTGCGAGGCTCCCTCCCAATCCCCTGAAGAGGCGTTGTGTTGGTGTCCCTCTCTGAAGCTTGGTCTGAGGCCTGCCTGTCCACGCCATGGCCGAGGGGGTCTGCCTCTCACAGGGCCAGGAGGTCCAGGCTGTGGTGCCTGAGGTCGTGGGGATGCCTCCCGTGCAAAGTTCAGCATGCGTGAAGGTCCTGGTGGCTGCCCCCTCGGACCAGGCCTCATCCCTTGACCAATGTGTGGACCTGGCAGTCTAACAGGAGGTTCAAACTGTTGCAGCATCTTCGCTGGAGGTTCAGACTGTTGCAGCATCTTCGCTGGAGGTTCAGACTGTTGCAGCATCTTCGCTGGAGGTTCAAACACTTGTCTTGGTCCTTGATTTGGAGGTCTGGGAAATGAAGGAGGGAGTTTAAAAGCTGCCTTTGACCCTACTAAGTTAGATTTGATCTCAGACCGACCCATATATGTGGATTGTCTTGAGACCAAAGCTGACTTTGGAGGGTCCGGCAGCAGTGGTCGCTTTGCTCCAACAGTATCACTGGGAACTGAGCATGATGGACTCAGCCTCTGTGGTCCGTATGCACCTGGTGAGGACCTGGGTATCACAGGTCCAGGAGGAGGACCTTTGAGAGGGTGAGGTGACGGCCGTCTAGCTAATGGAGCTTGTCCATAAAGACCAACTGGATGTGGGGTTGAATGTCTCACAAACAGGGTTTGTCCATCAGGGCCAAGTTCTTGCAATCCTGGCTGCTCAGCAGAGGAAGGCTGTCTAGATCCAGTATGGGATGATGATGGACTACCTACAGCATGTGATTGTTGAGGAAGTCCAGATGGAGGGGGCATTGCTGGCACATCCTGGAACTGGTCTGGTCCTCCTGCTTCCTTACTGGACGCTGGCAGGTTACTGCCAGCTGGTGACTTTAAACATCTTGACAAAGCTTGGCCCCTCCCTCTACCACCAATCCCTTCTCGTCCTCTCCCCCGATGGCTTGCTCCACATGCAGTCCTGTCAGTGTCAGCATGTGGTACAAACTGGCGCTGAGATGCCTGACCAGCAGAACCAGGTTGCACCAGCCCACTCTGTGCTTCAGGAGCGGTGGAGTTTTTGTCTCTGTCCCCAGGCACATTGCCAGGTGGAAACTGCCTCACAGATGTCTCAGGAACCGCCTGTGAGCACGACGTATCCTCAACGAATGACTGATCTTGCTTGACATGTGCGTCTGACTCATAAGACTGGGTGAGTGACTGGCCTCTGTCTCCTGTAAAGCTGGACTTGTGGTGTTCTGTAGATTGAGAGAGTTTGGTTAAGCCCATTAGCCCAGACTTGCAACGGACATGTTCTGGAGATAAATCTTTTGTAAGTTCTGATGGAGGATGTGAATCATTCCCAAACTGAAACCCTTCTGCTGCACTTTCTGGCATGGGTTGAGAGCAACTGGAATCTCTGTTTGCAAAATGTGCTGAATGTATTCTGTTCGGAGACTGTGAATGCTCCATAAACTGAAATCCCTCCAGACCTGGTGATCTGCGGGGCACTGATCCAGAGTGATTTGATGATCGATCAGAATCCTTGTCATTACCATGTGGAAAACGTGCTGAATTACCGCCGGGTGGAGACCGCAAACCGTCATCAGACCTAAGCGACTTGGTATCTTGTGATCTATGTGGCAGAGATTTGCTGCCGTCTCTGTCTCTGAGCGCAAAATGTGAATTATGAACACTGGGTGTGGACTCAGCGTGACTTTCAATTCCACGAGTCTGAGGCATATCGACAGTACCAACTTCAGAGGAAGAAAATCGTGACTGTTCATTTCTTAGTGGGGAACTGGGCTGTGCCCCATACTTCGGCTCAAAAGAGTCTCTTTGTTGATCTAATGGAGGTGGTAATAAACCCCGGTCCCTATTTGTGTCTTGACGACCTGAAAAATCAGCATGGCCTGCATCAAAGTGTGACGCAGAAGGCAATAATGAATCAGATGATGACCGTGCAACTTTTCCAGCTCGACAGGTTGACCATTTAGGGCTAGGTTCCCTATTTCTCGGAGGTGTTCGGCTTGAAAAGCATGATCTACGAGCATCCTCAGAAGATCGACGTCCATCTGTGGAAGAATGAACACCCCTGACTCTGTGATAGGGTCTTTTGTTGCTGGGAGAACGCTTGTCTCTTGGCGAACTTCGACGTCTGTCCACAGACGGATGACTGGATGAGACACATGGGGTTCTTTGTCGTGATGAGGACTTGGAATGATGTCTTGATGTGTATGGTGAGCGCTTGTGTGATCTGGACCCCGACACCTGATGGGAGCTGCTCTGACGTTTCTTTTTCAGTGATGAATGGCTGGGGTAGGAGGAGGGTGCTGGTTCTTTCTCCTCTACCTCATCATCAGGAGGAACCAGGCCAAGCTGTCGACCTGTGGCAAACAGACAACACGGTTTGTCAATTATGCTACCACCCCTCTGTTAGTCCATGACATCTTTGAGTTTTTTTAATTTTTTAGTTTGCTTATTGCCCTATGAAGGCTATGTATAGATTAGGAGATAGATAAACCATTTTAGTTCAAGGGTGGTGCCAGAATAGCTTGGTGCCTCAGGTGCCAAGCTATTCCGGCACCACCCTTGAACTATCACGGATAAATTTATTTCAAGCAGTAGTGTATCATGTGGAAAAGGGTTAAGAGTTTACCTTAACCAATTTAGCGCCATGGGCGCATGTCCCGAATTTTGGAAGTGTTACTTAAAGACAATGTACCACTTGCAGGAGGTGGATTGACAATGATAATTCACGGCGCCAAGCTAATCTGGCACTACAGTTGAATTATCATGGTCAATCAACCTCCTGCCATAGGGTTAACTGTGTCCATGTGTACAACTGTATAGTAGCAACATATAGTGACACTGAAAAGCGATATTGACGAAGTGGAATACAGTGGACACTGTGGACACAGCTTGACGACCTCGATTTTGCAGACGACTTGGCATTACTGTCCCACACTCATCAACAAATGCAGGACAAGACCACGAGGCTTGCTGACATCTCGTCCCAAGTGGGCCTCACCATTCACAAACAGAAAACAAAGACAATGAGGCTGAACGCAACCAGGGAAGAACCAGTCTTGCTTGCTGACACCCCGTTGGAGGAGGTGGAGTCCTTCACCTATCTCGGGAGCATCATAGACAAAAAAGGTGGCACTGATGCAGATGTCAGAGCATGAATCGGTAAAGCCAGAGCAGCCTTTCTTCAGTTGAAAAAAGTGTGGAGTTCCAGAGAGCTGTCACAACACACCAAAGTCCGGATTTTCAACTCCAACGTAAAAGCAGTTCTCCTATATGGAGCAGAGACTTGGAGATTGACAAAAACCACAGTCAACAGAGTACAGATCTTCATAAACAGTTGCCTTAGAAGAATTTTGAAAATCCACTGGCCAGAGAAGATCAGCAACGTCAGACTCGGGGAGAGAACAGAGCAGACAACAGCAGAGAATGAAATTGGGCGAAGAAGATGGGGATGGATTGGTCACAGTCTGAGAAAGCCAGCTTCCAGTATCACTAGGCAGGCATTGTCATGGAACCCCCAGGGAAAGAGGAAAAGAGGTAGGCCGAGAAACTCCTGGCGTCGAGACCTCCAAGCAGACATCAAGAGACTGGGAACCACCTGGAGCAGTATCGAAGGAGAAGCACAGGACAGGAGTTGCTGGAGGTCTCTCGTCGATGGCCTATACCCAGGTAGGGGTGACAGGTGTAAGTAAGTAAGTAAGAAAAGCGATATTATGTTTGGAAGTGATCATTGAAAGCATTTTTATTTAAATGGCTACCATCTTAAATTTGAATCAAAATCTGCTCAAAAGCTTCCAAATATCAGACATACTGCATTAATATTATATGACATAAAAATTAATTTTTCTCTAAAATGTATTTTTTCGAAAAATACTTACCGATGACATGATTAACTGAAATAGTCTACTTGCTTACCAATTTTAGCCTAAGACCCAATGGGTCCCCCCCAGGAGGCTCTCGGGGATCCCTGACAGGGACGAGAGAGCTTTCGGGGATCCCTAACAGGGACGAGAGTAGCCTCCCCTGCCCATCCGGTCAGGCGCCAGGTGGTGTCTCCTTTAGCCAGTTGTCTACGGAGTTACCAGCGGCAAGCGGGGAGGAGGGAGGGACCTCCGAGTCATGTCATCGGTAAGTATTTTTCAAAAAAATACATTTTAGAGAAAAATTAATTTGTTTCCTCAAAACACATTACCGATGACATGACTAACTGGAAGAATGGCAAAGAGGAGGAGGGTGCCGCACAATCCCCTTTGAGAAACCTCTTCAGGGACGAAGACGGCCCGTCACTCCTGATCACCCACTCCCGACAATTTTAGCGAAGTGCCGCCTAAGCGCCGAGGGCGCCTGGAGGGAGTGTCGCGCCGCAGAAGTTGCCCACCAGCGTAAGGTTGTCGCGCTGGACTGTCAGGGCGCGGGAGTAGAAGCGGCAATGGTAGATCCGTCCCGCCACCCCACCGCCGCCACAGTGTCCTTAACCACACCGGCGCGGCGAAGGCGAGACGTGCGGCCCTAGCGTGCATTGCATGGGCGCGGATCCTCAGTGCCTCGGCTCCCTGTGGGGAGAGGTCGCGATAGGCGGACCAGAATACCCAGCGGAGCGAAGAGGAGAACGTTTGGGCTGAGAAGCCGGTTCTGCCAGCGGTCGGCGGCAAGGGACGAGACCGTCCCCTCCGCACGGACTTGGAGTGCCGCAGGTAGATACGAAGTGCCTGCCCCGGATCTTGCTGCGGAGTGCCCCGAGGAACCGGGTCGTGTAAGCGGCCGAGCGGCGAGGACCGGAGGCGCTGTCAAGGGAGACCTAGGCTGAGCGAGAAGGAAGGATCCGGGAGTAGCTGAACGGAGCCATCCACTCGGAACTGCAGGCCGGCGGGGCGAGACGAGAGCGTGGAGCTCGGTGACGCGGGGCGCCGTGGCGAGGGTCATCAGGAAGCAGGCCTCCGAGTCACGTCAGCAAAGCGGGCCAGAAGGAGCGGCTCAACGGTCCGAAGTCAGTCAGGGGAGGACCAGGGAGGTCCCAGCGCGGGCCAAGTGGGCGGGAGACCGGACGCTGCACGCCGAAACGCGCCATAAGGTCGGGCAGGTCCTTGCAGGCGCTGGGTCAGGACGGCCGAGGTGACGGTAGGCGTCGGCGATCAAGAGACCCCTCAAGAGCTGCTGCACCAGAGGGGAGCCAACCTAGGTCTTGGACGAGCCAGAGAAGAAGTCCGTGAGCTGAGGAGTCGTCAGGCCGACAGTGGAGAGGCGGCGGTCAGAGCACCAGGCACGAAGCACGCCACTTTCCCTCGTAGACACGTCTGGTAGGTCTGCGGGCAGAAGCGATAGCATCCGCTGTTGCACTCGAGAAGCCTCCAGCAGAGAGAGCTTGCCACACAATCGCCAGGCGTGCAGGAGAAGTCGCTCGGGGCAGGGGTGGAAGAGCGGCTATCGGCGCTGTAAGAGCATCGGCGGGAGGTGGGAAAAGGGAGGGTGAACCTGTGGCGAGACTGAGAAGGTCGGAAGTCCGCGAACCGGTCCGGGCGACCGGCCACCCGGAGAAGGACTGCGTTGCATCCCCGGAGGCTGAGCAGGACTTGAGGACCAGGACCGCCGGAGGGTAGGTGTAAACGACCAGTCCGCCCCAAGGGATCGAAGGGCATCGACTGACCAGGCCAGAGGTCGGGAACAGGGAGATGAAGCGGGGAAGCCGGAGGCTCCACTTCGTGGCGAAGAGAACAAGGGGGGAGTCTCCCGACGGGCGCAGAACCAGCGAAGGATGTCCCAGCGAAGGGCGCAATCCGTGTGAAGAAGCTGCCACCGTCGCAAGAGGTAGACTGTCAGGACGAACAGGCGACGTGGACTGTGGCGGGCTGGGAGGGAGAAGACGCTGTCCTCGCACCAGCGAAGGGGGCGATAGAGGAGGAAGCAGAGGTCGGGAGAGCGGGTTCCTCCTGCGTCTGAAGGCAAGCCACGAAGAGGGGTTGTCGGAAGGACGAGGAGGTCCTGTGTCCGAAGATCGTATCGCCAAGCGCAGAGGGCCTGCCAACTGCAACCAGTCCCAGCGGGATGACGTGCCGCGAAGTCCGGTTCGCGGGCCAGCGGCCGGCGGACGAGCGGAATTCGGGAGAAGGAGAGCGCCCCAACGGTCGAGACCGGCAACGACGCAGAGAGAGACGGGCAGCGGCGAGGTCAGGGGGAATCCGGGAGCCGAGCCAAGAATGTCCGTCCAGCGAAGCCGACGTGGCGCAGCACAGGAGAGATCGGCACCAGGGTAGAGAGATCGCCGGAGGACGGCCTCCAGAGGCGGAGTACAGAAGACCGAGGGAAGGAGATCAGCCGCCGCACTCACCAGGAGGAGGAGCTGGAGCCGCAGTTAGGTGGGGAGCGCCGCGTCCGCAGCTACCCTCGGGCTAGAACGGCAAGGACTGGATCCGAGGCTCGTGAAGACGCACCAAGTCGCGGTCGGTCACCGAATCCACACCCAGGTGAACGAGTGGCGAGAGGTCGGACTGTAGGCGCTGACCAGGGCGCCCAGGCGAGCAACCGGAGGAGGAGAACATCGCTGCCCTACGAAGTGGGACCGCTGACTGATACCGCAGACGCAGGTCGACCCAGGAGGAGAACGGCTGACGGAAGAACAAGGTCTCGGGCAACCAAGGCATCCACGATCCACGCAAGGACCCAGGGCTGAGGGAGAGACCACACCGGAGGCCGGGCTGGAAACGGACCCGTCGACGGCAAGCGAAGACAACAGCGGGGGCGGGAGGCATGGGGACGCGTGGAAGCGAGGGGCAGATCCCGGCTGGCGGCGACGACCAAGGGCCGAAGGCGAAGCGAAGGGTCCGAGGCGGGGGGAGCCGCGCCGAGCGACGAGCACCAACGCAACATCTCAAGGCAGAGCGGAGACCTGCGCGCGAAGGGCGAGGGCCTTGGTCGGAGCGGGCGGGAACTCAACCACACGGGTGGCGCTGGGCCCACAGGCCTAGAAGGGGTCCTAAGGAGACTACCAGGCAGGGCCGAAGAGCGTGGGAAGCCACAGGAGCACGGCACAGCTGCGACGTCGCATCAGGGGAGATGGTCAGGGAAGGAGCCATCCACTAGAGCTGGGAGGTGTAACCGCAAGGACGGGCGCCGGCAGAACCACCAGAGGCAGCGCGCACGAAGAGGAGCAAGTGGCCAGCGAACCGGGGAGCTGAAGGCTAAAACGCCAGCAGGCCAGCGGCGAACGCAGGACGCCGAGTCATCCACCGAAGAGGGTCGGGGAGACGCTGGAGGCGAACGGTGCAGAGAGAGGGGAAGAGGGTGTCCCGCGGAGAATGACAGGGCCGAGCAGAAGGCGAAGGTCGGCAGGGACACAGGAGGGCGTCAAGCGGGCGGGCGACGAACGACGGGCGCCGCAACTATCTAGGCGACGAGGGCGAAGACGTCGATCCCCACTTGCACTGGGTGTACCCAAGGGGCACCCATCCACGCGAACCGAGCGCGAAGTAGCTTCACTTCGGCGAACAGACGAGAATCGGTGAACACGTGGAAAGGCCGTAGGCGCCAGGGGAAAACGGCCCGAAGTCCCGAGGTATATGAAAGACGATCCAGACGCAGTGCCCGAGGCTCAAGGAGGGGGCACCGTAGCTGGCTGGGAGACTCGACGAAGGAGTCAGAGGGTAGGAAGGAAGGCCATAGGGCCGACTAGGGCACCAACCGGCGATAAGGGTCGCGGTGCCCGGGGCTCAAGGAGGGGGCACAAGCAGATAGGCGACTCGCCAAAGGAGTCAGCGGGCCCAGGACCGAGGCCGAAGTAAGAACAAGGCGACAAGGTCGCGGTGCCCGGCTCAAGGAGGGGGGCACATAGTCGGGTAAACGACTCGCCGTAGGAGTCAGCGGACTTAAGCTGGGGCCGAAGGCCAAGCGTGAACTAATTGGCGACAAGGCCGCGGTGCCCAGGGTTCAAGGCGGGGGCACAGCGGCTCGCCGGAGGAGTCCGCAGGCGTAGGAGGCCAACGCGTCCACAATAGGCGACAAGGTTGCAGTGCCCGGGGCTCAAGGAGGGGGGCATGTAGCCGGCTTGGCGACTCGCCGGAGGAGTCAGCGGGCTGAGCAGGACCGAAGGCCGACGCGTAGACTAGTTAGCGACAAGGTCGCGGTGCCCGGGGCTCAAGGAGGGGGGCACGTAGCCGGCTAGGCGACTCGCCGGAGGAGTCAGCGGGCTTAGGAGGGCCGAAGGCCGGTGCTTAACCAATTAGCGACAAGGTCGCGGTGCCCGGGGCTCAAGGAGGGGGGCACGTAGCCGGCTTGGCGACTCGCCGGAGGAGTCAGCGGGCTTAGGCTGAGGCCGAGCGTCAACTTCTTCCTTTTTTTTTTTTTTTGCATGTAACAGGCGACAAGGTCGCCGTGCCCGGGGCTCAAGGAGGGGGGCACATAGCCGGCTGGGCGACTCGCCGGAGGAGTCAGCAGGCTTAGAAGAAGGGCCGAAGGCCGACGCTTAATTAGCGACCAAGGTCGCGGTGCCCGGGGCTCAAGGAGGGGGGCACGTAGCCGGCTTGGCGACTCGCCGGAGGAGTCAGCGGGCTTGAGGTTTGGCCGAGGGCCGACGCGTGAACTAAGGCGACGTGGTCGCGGTGCCCGGGGCTCCTTTTTACGGGAGGGGGGCACGTAGCCAGCTTGGCGACTCGCCGGGGGAGTCAGCGGGCTTAACGCGTCTACGAAAGAGCTACAAACTTACCAGGGACGATAGGAGTGGCTATCCCATGTCGGAAGGCCGCTTGAACAATCCCACCGTGCCGCGGAAGGTCCCAAGGAAGGCGGAAGTCGCGGGTCGCTCGGCGGTGGAACACCGGAGTAGAGACCAAGAACCTCCAGTCAAGCAGGGCAGCCAGCGCAGCCGATGACAGAGGAGCAGGTGGCACCCAGTCTACAGTGTGGCGGACACCAGGCCACTGGAAGCCGCCGTCCTGGGCAGAAACGCACTTGGTACTGCAACACATACCCATACATGAAAGGTGATGGGCGGCGGGCAACTAAGGCCGCCAGGTAAAGCTCCGAAGTAAGTAATGAGCGAAACTCACCGTGAAAAGCGGAGAGAACACAAACAGAAGTCCGAGCCAAGCACGACGTCCGGCCCCGCCGGGGGAGACGTAGGCAGTGGCCAAGACTTTACCTTTTCCTGGCGGAATTGCAGCGTGACGCAGCACAAAGCACCGGACACTAGGTCACTGGAAGTCGCCGAACTGGGGAGAGGCGCACTTGGTAACTGCAACCCAAACCCAAACATGAAAGGCGACCGGCGGCGGGTAACCAACCCCGCCATTTAAAGCTTCGAAAATTAAGAGACACGCGAAACTGACAGTAAATGCAAAGACAAACAACAGTAGCTCGAGCGAAACCCGACGTCCGGCCCAGCCAGGCGAGACGTAGGAAGCGGCCGAGACTCCACCTTCCATGGCGGAACGGACGAAGCACAAAGTACCGGACAATAGGTCACGGGAGGTCGGCGTACTGGGGAGAGGCGCACTAGGTAACTGCAGCCCATACCCAAACATGAAGGCGACCGGGGGCGGGTAACGAACCCCGCCATTTAAAGCTTCGAAATCAAGAAACACTCGAAACTCACCGTGAAATGCGGAGAGAAAACAACAGTAGCTCGAGCGAAGCCCGACGTCCGACCCAGCCAGGCGAGACGTCGGAAACGGCCGAGACTTTACCTGTCCATGGCGGAACGGCAGGGAGACGAAGCACAACCACCGCGCGACGGGAGCCTAGAAGGTTCCAGGGCCAGCCAAGAGCACGAGGCACAGACGAGGGCTAGCAGAGAAGACGGAGGCCACGCCAGAAGCAGAAGCCGAGAGGCTAGGCGAAGGCAGGCCGGTAAGGGACGGTCGAACCGTACACAGTCTTTCCAAGGGTCAGAGGCTCAGGTAAAAGCGTCCGAACGCTAGCAGCGAAGTAGACAACTGGCTAAAGGAGACACCACCTGGCGCCTGACCGGATGGGCAGGGGAGGCTACTCTCGTCCCTGTTAGGGATCCCCGAAAGCTCTCTCGTCCCTGTCAGGGATCCCCGAGAGCCTCCTGGGGGGGACCCTTTGGGTCTTAGGCTAAAATTGGTAAGCAAGTAGACTATTTCAGTTAGTCATGTCATCGGTAATGTGTTTTGAGGAAACAAACAAACTTGCTGCCATGGTCTTAAATCTAGAACTAAGGATCACTGTTTAAAATTGTTACTTTGTTAATCTTTCTAAAAAATAATATGAAGCAACATTACTGGAGTGTGACCCGCACATTTATACACCTGCTGCCACATAAATACTTAACTAGAATCGTAGATATATATATATTTTTTATTCCCTGACATCATATTAGCAGAAATGTAACAACCATATTTCACTCTCTCACCCTCAGCATCCATTTCTCTCAGAAACCCTATGAAGGACACGGGCTCGATGATGACAAGGCCACTGCGGATGTCAAAGCGTGCAGACAGGGCTGGGGTCATGTGCAGCTCCAACATCTTGCCGAGAGCACGCACTGCCAGGACTTTAGACCGCTGCCCCTGGGCCAGGAAGGGCAAGGCCAACATCTGTGGGTCGTACTCAAAGAAGATATCCACCGCCACTGTAACATCGATCTCTGTCAGAGCGCGGCCATCAGCGGCATCATCACACAGCTTGCTGTACAGCTGGAATGAATGAATGAATAAATGAAAGAATGAAACAGTGGACGTGTGAATGAATGGAAGTATAGTGAGTAAGCGATTGAGTGAGTAAGTGAATGCATGAACAAACAAATGAACAAAAGACGAAATAAGCTTTCATTACAAATGTCAATTGATCTTACACTCCACGTGTTTCACTCAGCAGACACTCACAGTGTTGTAAAATCTACATGGCCAAGCTTGTTCTTTTTTGGTGACACTGGCCGTCAGGTTGGTCTGAATCTCCAACGAATTTGACATGGAGAGAAAGAACTGAACTGGTTTGTATCTGAATAGGACATCTGCTCAATTTGGGAATTTCCACCTCAGGATTAATGCTTAATGGGGGTAGCTTCCCCACCCTGCAAAAAAGGAAATAGTTACAAAAACGCCGACGAAAAGACTAATAGTAATTCCATTCCTGGAGGAGGAAGGTTCTTCTACCAGAAGACTTATGACGTCCTGTGGTGAAAGCCGGAAGTCTTCGGAAGCCACATGATCGAGCCGCCTCTCTCTATCCAGGGATACAACCATGGGCACATGGAACGTCAAGACCATGTACCAGAGCGGCAAGGCCGCCCAGATAGCAGCGGAAATGCAAAAGTACAACCTTTCCCTGCTAGGTATCAGTGAAGCCAGATGGACGCAGTCTGGCCAGAAAAGGCTGTTAAGTGGGGAGATGATTCTGTATTCAGGTCATGAAGAGGAGAATGCCCCCCATACAGAAGGTGTAGCATTCATGCTGTCACCAGTGGCACAGAGAGCGCTGATGGGCTGGGAACCTCTTACTTACTTACTTACGCCTGTCACCCCTACCCGGGTATAGGCCGTCGACAAGAGACCTCCAGCAACTCCTGTCCTGTGCTTCTCCTTCGATTCTACTCCAGGTGGTTCCCAGTCTCTTGATGTCTGCTTGGAGGTCTCGACGCCAGGAGTTTCTCGGCCTACCTCTTTTCCTCTTTCCCTGGGGGTTCCATGACAATGCCTGCCTAGTGATACTGGAAGCTGGCTTTCTCAGGCTGTGACCGATCCATCCCCATCTTCTTCGCCCAATTTCATTCTCTGCTGTTATCTGCTCTGTTCTGTCCCAGAGTCTGACGTTGCTGATCTTCTCTGGCCAGTGGATTTTCAAAATTCTTCTAAGGCAACTGTTCATGAAGGTCTGTACTCTGTTGACTGTGGTTTTTGTCAATCTCCAAGTCTCTGCTCCATATAGGAGAACTGCTTTTACATTGGAGTTTAAAATCCGGACTTTGGTGTGTTGTGACAGCTCTCTGGAACTCCACACTTTTTTTAACTGGAGAAAGGCTGCTCTGGCTTTACCGATTCGTGCTCTGACATCTGCATCAGTGCCGCCTTTTTTGTCTATGATGCTCCCGAGATAGGTGAAGGACTCCACCTCCTCCAACGGGGTGCCAGCAAGCAAGATTGGTTCTTCCCTGGTTGTGTTCAGCCTCATTGTCTTTGTTTTCTGTTTGTGAATGGTGAGGCCCACTTGGGACGAGATGTCAGCAAGCCTCGTGGTCTTGTCCTGCATTTGTTGACGAGTGTGGGACAGTAATGCCAAGTCGTCTGCAAAATCGAGGTCGTCAAGCTGTGTCCACAGTGTCCACTGTATTCCACTTCGTCTGTGCTCTGTGGTCATCTTCATGACCCAGTCTATGGCCAGTAGGAAGAGGAACGGAGACAGCAGACACCCCTGCCTGACACCAGTTTTGACCTGGAGCTCCCTGGTGAACTGCCCTTCGTGGATCACGCGACATGTCATGCCATCATAGCTGCTCTTGATCAGGCGGATGAGCTTTGTGGGTACACCGTAGTGTCGTAGGAGTTTCCACAGTCTCTCGGTCCACGCTGTCAAATGCTTTCTCATAATCCACAAAGTTGATGTACAGCGGGGAGCTCCACTCCAGAGACTGTTCCACGATGATGCGGAGAGTGGCGATCTGGTCTGTACATGATCGGTTCTTCCTGAATCCTGCTTGCTGGTCTCTCAGCTGGGGGTCAACGGAGCTCTTCATTCTCTCTAGGATGATCCTGTTGAAGACCTTTCCTGGTACTGACAGCAAGGTGATTCCTCTGTAGTTGGAACACTTGCTGAGGTCGCCTTTCTTGGGAAGCTTGATTAGGTACCCCTCCTTCCAGTCAGCTGGCATCACCTCCTCTTCCCAGATCTTTCCAAACAGTGGGTACAGCATCTCCACTGTTGTCTGGGAACCTCTTGGGCCAAGAATTATCACAGCAGCCTTTAGAACCAAGAAAAAGCTCAAGCTGAACGTCATCCAGTGTTATGCGCCCACTAATGACAGTGACGAGGAAGAGAAACAAGAGTTCTACGACCGACTCCAGAGTGCCTTGGACAAATGTGCAGAGCGAGACATCACCATCGTCATGGGCGATTTTAATGCCAAAATAGGGGAGGACAACACGGGATACGAAGAGGTGATGGGGAGACAGGGACTAGGCTCGGAGATGAGTGAGAACGGGGAGAGGTTTGTAGACTTTTGTGCTCTAAACCGACTTGTCATTGGAGGCAGCATCTTCCCACACAGAAGAATACACAAAGCAACTTGGGTCTCACCTGACCATACAACAGAGAACCAAATAGACATATCTGCATTAGCAAGAAATTTAGAAGATCCCTTCAAGATGTTCGAGTGAGGAGGGGAGCAGATGTTGCCTCCGACCACCATCTGCTTACCTTAAGAATGAAGCTCAAGCTAAAGAAAAGCCGCACAGAGACAACAAGAAGACAGCGCTATAATGTAGGCCTCCTGAGAGAAACTGGAGTTAGAGAAGAGTTCAAACTGGTGCTGTCCAACCGGTTTCAAGCGCTACAGGAGCTAGTAAATGAAGAGGAGGCGGTCACCACAGAGCAGCAGTGGAAGGCAGTTAGAGAGGCGCTGAACTCAACCTGCAAAGACACTGTAGGATTCAGGAAACACCATCACAAGGACTGGCTGTCGGCACAGACCTTGAAGAAGATAGAAGTGAGGAAGCAGAAGAAAGCAGCTGTCAACAACAGTCGCACGAGAGCAGCCAAAGCAAGGGCACAGGGGGAATACTCGGAAGCCAACCGCGAGGTGAAGAGTAGTATCTGGGCAGACAAGAGGGCCTACACAGACAGCCTGGCAGCAGAGGCAGAAAAGGCAGCAGGCAGCGGCAACATGAAACAGCTCTATGACATTACCAGAAGATTGTCAGGCAAGAAAGACCAGTAAAAGACAAAGAAGGCAAGCCTATTGCAGACAGAGCAGACCAACTCGACAGATGGGCCGAGTATTTTGAAGAGTTACTGAACAGACCTAGCCCACCCGACCCCCCAGACATCCAGCCGGCAGAGACCGACCTACCCATCAGCTGTGACAGACCCAGCCGGGAAGAGATCAGAAGAGCAGTGGCATTCTTGAAGAACGGCAAAGCAGCAGGCCCAGATGGCATCCCAGCGGAGTCTCTGAAAGCAGACCTAGAGACAACAGTGGAGATGCTGTACCCACTGTTTGGAAAGATCTGGGAAGAGGAGGTGATGCCAGCTGACTGGAAGGAGGGGTACCTAATCAAGCTTCCCAAGAAAGGCGACCTCAGCAAGTGTTCCAACTACAGAGGAATCACCTTGCTGTCAGTACCAGGAAAGGTCTTCAACAGGATCATTCTGGAGAGAATGAAGAGCTCCGTTGACCCCCAGCTGAGAGACCAGCAAGCAGGATTCAGGAAGAACCGATCATGTACAGACCAGATCGCCACTCTCCGCATCATCGTGGAACAGTCTCTGGAGTGGAGCTCCCCGCTGTACGTCAACTTTGTGGATTATGAGAAAGCATTTGACAGTGTGGACCGAGAGACTCTGTGGAAACTCCTATGACACTACGGTGTACCCACAAAGCTCGTCCGCCTGATCAAGAGCAGCTACGATGGCATGACATGTCGCGTGATCCACGAAGGGCAGTTCACCAGGGAGCTCCAGGTCAGAACCGGTGTCAGGCAGGGGTGTCTGCTATCTCCGTTCCTCTTCCTACTGGCCATAGACTGGGTCATGAAGATGACCACAGAGCACAGACGAAGTGGAATACAGTGGACACTGTGGACACAGCTTGACGACCTCGATTTTGCAGACGACTTGGCATTACTGTCCCACACTCATCAACAAATGCAGGACAAGACCACGAGGCTTGCTGACATCTCATCCCAAGTGGGCCTCTCCATTCACAAACAGAAAACAAAGACAATGAGGCTGAACGCAACCAGGGAAGAACCAGTCTTGCTTGCTGGCACCCCGTTGGAGGAGGTGGAGTCCTTCACCTATCTCGGGAGCATCATAGACAAAAAAGGCGGCACTGATGCAGATGTCAGAGCACGAATCGGTAAAGCCAGAGCAGCCTTTCTCCAGTTGAAAAAAGTGTGGAGCTCCAGAGAGCTGTCACAACACACCAAAGTCCGGATTTTCAACTCCAATGTAAAAGCAGTTCTCTTATATGGAGCAGAGACTTGGAGATTGACAAAAACCACAGTCAACAGAGTACAGACCTTCATGAACAGTTGCCTTAGAAGAATTTTGAAAATCCACTGGCCAGAGAAGATCAGCAACGTCAGACTCTGGGAGAGAACAGAACAAATAACAGCAGAGAATGAAATTGGGCGAAGAAGATGGGGATGGATTGGTCACAGTCTGAGAAAGCCAGCTTCCAGTATCACTAGGCAAGCATTGTCATGGAACCCCCAGGGAAAGAGGAAAAGAGGTAGGCCGAGAAACTCCTGGCGTCGAGACCTCCAAGCAGACATCAAGAGACTGGGAACCACCTGGAGTAGAATCGAAGGAGAAGCACAGGACAGGAGTTGCTGGAGGTCTCTCGTCGATGGCCTATACCCGGGTAGGGGTGACAGGCGTAAGTAAGTAAGTATTAATGCTTAACCCATTTAACCCTGCATTTCCCAGATTTTGCTCATCACCTACCGACTACAAACCAGTCAAGGGAGATGGATAGACCATGATAATTCAAGGGTTGTGCCAGATTAGCTTGGCACCATCAGGCACCAAGCAAATCTGGCACTACCCTTGAATTGTAATGGTCAAACCATCTCCTACATACCAGTTGTGGGAGAGGGATTGAACATGATAATTCAAGAGCAGATTAGCTTGGCGCCATCAGGCACCAAGCTAATCTGGCACTACCTTTGAATTATCATGGTCAAACCATCTCCTACTGTTGTGTGTCAGGCACTACCCTTGAATTATCATGGTCAAACCATCTCCTACTGCTGCGTGCCAGGTAAATTTATCTTACAAGCAAAATAACTCAGTACCCTGGTTTTGAAAGCCAACGCTCTTACCTCCTTGAGTCGTGACTGTATGAGCATCTTGGTTTCGGCTGGGGTGAACATTGAGTTCAGCTGGATGACATACGGCGGGTCAGTGAACGGAAGGACGCTATACACGCTGCGCTTCTTGAGTGCAGTGAAAAGCTCCTCCTGCTTGCCACCGTAATGGGAATCAGCACAGGCTGTGAGGAGGGCTCGCAGGAGGGAGTCGGGGAGGGGCTGTTGGGCAGCGAGCGTGGAGTCGTAAAGGTCCAGCAGGTCGACAGCGGTGCCCACGTCCCCGATGTCGAGTGTGTGCCAGATCATCTTCACTGAAAGGCCCGCAAGCTCCTTCGCACCTGAAGAAAAACAGCAAGAAGTGAATGGAAGCAGTCTAGTGCAAGTTACTTCATTTGGATAAAAGTTGGCAGTTAACCCCTTCACTGACAGCGGTCACGGATTTTGCGTCTGAAACGAATGCACACTGACCGATATTCGAGTGAAGAACACAAATGAAATGCATTTTTCTCTAAAATAATTTTTTTTTTTTAAATACCTACCGATGGTATTACTAATAGGAATGGTTTCTTGCTAGACTAATTTTATCCCAAAATTGTTGTGTACGAGTATGGCCATGATGGCAGGTGAGGGGCACCATAGGCTAGGCAGAAACCCGAGTAGCCTCCCTTCCAACCCACCTCAAAACACATTACTGATAGGAAGAATCTCGGAGAGGAGGCGGGTGCCGCTATAACGCCCCTAACCCACGCCATCGAGACTACTACAGCCGCCCTCCCTAGCCCAAAATTGTTGTGTACGAGTATGGCTGTGATGGCAGGTGAGGGGCACCATAGGCTAGGCAGAAACCCGAGTAGCCTCCCTTCCAACCCACCTCAAAACACATTACCGATGGTATTACTAATAGGAAGAATCCCGAAGAGGAGGCGGGTGCCGCTATAACGCCCCTAACCCACGCCATCGAGACTACTACAGCCGCCCTCCCTAAGCAACCTCCCGCTAATTGTAGCAAAGATACCTATGGCGCCTAGGGCGCCGGGAGGGAGTGTTGCGCCGCCACGATGTCCCCCACCAGCGAAAGGTTCTGGCGCTGGTTGGAGAGGTCCCTCAGGTAGAAGCAGGCAAAGGTAGTCTCCGCACGCCAGCCCACGGCTGCCACAATGTCCTTGACAGCACCGTTGCGGTCGAACGCAAAGCTCGTGGCCGTGGCTCTGACCTTGTGCGCCCCTGATGCTCATACGTTTGGCTGCATCCGGGGATTGGTCTTGGTAGGCGGAAAGTATCACCCCTCGGAGCCAGGAGGATATCGTCTGGACGGAGATGTCATTCTACCTGGGGACAGTGGGCGGAAAAGGTGGGTGTGACCCCTGCGGAGCGGCTTGGTCCGGCACAGGTACACACGTAAAGCCCGCACTGGGTCCTGTTGTCTGGACTCACGGGTGGAGCCTGGGTCACTCAAAGGCGGGTCTTGGCGAGAACGCCAGGTCGGGCAGCTCAAAGTTATGCAACCAGGCAGGGACCACTCGGCGAGACTGTGGTGGCTGCCGGCGCTAGAGCTCAGGCTCGCAGGCTACACCGCGGCGTTGAAGGCTCTATAACCTCTTTTCCTTCTAGAGTTTGGGTTCGCGAGCTCAGCCGCAGCGTTGAAGGCTCTACAACCTGGTAAGGGCCACTCGTCGGGTCTGTGGGGCTTACTGGCATTGAATCCCTGTTTCGAGACAGGGTCTTGACTCGAGGTCTAGGACGCGGCGCTCGAGGTTCCGCGACCAGGCAGGGGCCACTCGGCAAGACTGTGGGGCTGCCGGCGCTAGAGCTCCGGCTCACAGCCAGAGCTGCGGCGTTGAAGGCTCTACAACCTCTTTCCTTTTCTTTTTGCGGTGCTCGAGGTTCCGCGACCAGGCAGGGGCCACTCGACGGGACAGTGGGGCTGCCGGCGCTAGAGCTCCGGCTCGCGGCATAAGCCGCGGCGTTGAAGGCTCTACAACCTCTTTCCTTTTCTTTTTGCGGTGCTCGAGGTTCCGCGACCAGGCAGGGGCCACTCGACAGGACTGTGGGGCTGCAGGCGCTAGAGCTCCGGCTCACGCGCCTAAGCCGTGGCGTTGAAGGCTCCACAACCTGGTAAGGGCCACTCGTCAGGTCTGTGGGGCTTACCGGTGTTGGACCCCATATCAGTGCTGCGTGAGCCACTCGTTGACCCTGGAAGCAGACGCGAGACCAGAAGAAGCAGGTCATCCGCGTCTTGTCCGGTAGCATCGCCAACTGTATCGGTAAGAAGCGGTCAAAGTTGAGCCAAGTAAGGACCAAAGGCAGGTCCCACCGCGGCACCTGGGAGCGAAAGGCGGGACGTTGTGAACCAAAATGGGCCAAGCGGTTGGCAAGGCCTTACAGTTACGAAGGTCAGGTCGTCCCAAGTGTCGGTACGTGTCTGTGACCTAAGCCAGTTAGCAGCGACAGGTGATCGGCGCTGAACGCTGGTAGTTGAACCGCCAGAGGAAGAAGTTCGCCCGCTGAGGAACCCTCAATCTGTGGCAAGGCGCAGCCTTCAACAGTCGCACAGGACTTGCCACTCCCCTCTATAGCCTCGTCTGTTCGAGATTCTGTGGGCTGTAGTGACAGCTTCCACGGTCGAACCTGAGTAGCGTCTAGTGGCGAGGGCTCGCCGCACAGCGCAGGGTGGGAAGTCGCCGCGGTGAAGCCGAGACAAGGCTCAGGAGGTCAGTAGTCCACGACTTGGTCCAGCAGACCGGGGCCGCCAGGAACAGGATCGCGTTGCACCCTCTTGAGCTTAACAAGCCTGGGGAACAGCATCGTCGGCGGGTAGGCGCAGGCGACCAGGCCGGCAAAGGGATGGAGAGAGCGTCGACTGTCCCGGCAAGCGAGTCTGATATCGGTGAGACGAAGCAGGGAAGCTATCGATTCCACCTCGGCACGATCATGGGGAAGTGTCCGCTGCGCAGATCACCCAAAGATGTCTGGACGGCCCGTCCACTCTGCGGAGAAGCTGGCTGCGACACGCGATGGAGTTGGCCGGAAAAGCAGATGACACTGAAAGGCTCTTGCTCGAAGGCCACGTCAGGAACTTCGCACCAACGGAGTCCGTGGGAGCGGAGGAAGTACAGGGAGAGGAAGTGTGCCCCACCTTGCTTCTGAAGGAATAGACCACCGTGGCGCTGTCGGAAGGAACAAGAGGCTCCTGGCATCGGGAACGTGACACGCAAGGCTGGACAAGGAAGTCCGGAGGCCATCCGCTGGAGGCAGGGTAGGATCTCGGTAGCTGGGAAGCGGTCCCGGTGGCGAGGCTTGCGTCGACGCGAGGGACACCCTGGGAAGAGGGGAGCTGAAGGGAACCCCCGACGCGCCCCAGTCTGGATCCGCCCCGAGAAGACGTTGAGGGCGTAGCAAAGGTTGCACCGGAACCTGAGACTTGGGGTCACCTGTCGAGGGTCGCCCGGGGAGAAGCAGGAGCCGCTGAGGCGGGGGCAAAAGAGACATCCGAGGGGAAGAAGATCCACTGTGGTGCTCACCAATCTCCGCAGCCGAAGTCCCATCTGGCGGAGTACACCTGCACTAGAGACAACCGCCATGCTGGGTTCGCCCAATGCTACGTTCGCCGCTACGGACGCTGCCATTCGTGAGGTCGGTGTGAGGATCCATCCGCAGGCAAAGAAGCGGAGCGAAGGCGAGAGGTAGAATTTGCCCACGTAGACCAGGAACCAAGCCAGCCGAGGGGATCCCAAGTGCGTGTCGATCCTTCTCCAAGGAGGACTCCATCCAGTTACACGAGATGTGATCATCTACGGCCGTCGATGTGGAGCACGAAGACATCCAACTAATCCTGTCTGCAACGGAGTAAGCCCGGTAGAACCCCCAGAGGCTGTGAAGCCCCCGCATGAAGCGCGCAGCCCGGGCAGGACACGTCGTCGAAGGTCAAGCGGAGAGTAGCAGTAGGAGGCGGTGTCCTCTTCTCCATCTGGAGACGACCAGAATGCAAAGCAGACCGTGGAGTTCACCAACCGGCTCTGTATCATCTAGAAAGTCGCCGCGTCCAGGCTGAAGGCCCAGTCCAAGTCTGCACTGCGAGGCGAAGTCTCAGGCGGCCTACCCGCCGAAAAAACGGGTCAGCGACAAACTTGTACAGTGTGGTGCGCACGACGACTGTCGTAGCCACTACCAAGGTCGGGAAGTCAAAGACCCGGGGGGTATCTTGACGTCCCCATACAACAAGTGTTAGCCGGCAAGTGTCAACCTAGGAGTGGTAAGCCGCATGGTAGTAGAAGACCGGCAAGCCAGGAAGCTCGTAACCGCAGCTAGAGTGGAAAGTCTCCGATCCTTGACGCTCGAAGATAGAAGCCCAGTCAAACATAGGTAAGCACCGTCTCCGTAGGCAGACGCGCCCGAGCCGGGGCCATAGCTAGCCGAGCTAATGTCCTGGGGAGCTGGCAGGTAAACTGTGTCGTTGCCTAAGCTACTAAGGAATAAAACGGATCATAGCTTACAGCACTTAACTTACCTTCCAGCTGTAAGCGCTTACGATGTGTACACGCCACAAACTCCTACTAGTGGTTGGCAGCCGCAGTGTGGTAGGGTCGGTCGCCAAAGTCTTGTCCCGACGGGAGGCCTAGGGTGAAGTAGGAGGTCTGAGTCGCGGGAACCAGTCAGGCGTAGCGTCGGACCGCCGCGAGCGCGCCCGTCGTCGCGGAACGACGTCCGCTTGATCCTTAAACCATCCCGTGGTCCATCCACATCGTCTTAAGGAAAGACGGGGCGAGAGAACCGACGTGAACCCGACTCATCTCTAAATAACCTGGCGAGTGGGCGCACGCAAGCCGAGCCGTCTTGTCCTATCTTTTCTTGAACTCCTTCCACTGACCCTCCGCCGCGAGACTGCCTTGGTCGCCTGGGCGGAGTTGACCAGCTAGAGGTACGTCCCTGGTTGTGTGGCAACACACAACAATTTTTGGAGACTGAAATTGTCAGTTAAGTACATCTTCCTCTCAGTAATACCATCGGTAACGATTTTGAAGAAATAAATACTTGATCTTGGAGTGGGACGCCGAAACTTCAAGCAACTCCACGTGATCCCGACTCGTCGCTTACCCGTCCCCGAGGAGCGGGTGCACACAAGTCCAGCCGTCTTGTCCACTCGTGGTCCCCTGTCTCTGCATATGAGCGGGGCGCCAAGTCTGTGCCGGAGTAGAGTCGAGGCTTGCACGTCGTGGGTCATCCTCAAACTGGGTCCTTCCAGTACTTCGAGATGACGGGCACCAGCCAAGTTAGTAAACGTCCCCGTCCTGTGGCCTAAGTCACGCAAGTGCCGCATGGTCCAGCCTTCTCGTCCCGCGGAGGGTAAAGTCACTCACCGTGGCCGGGAAATCTATCTCTTATGCCCTGGCGCCAACCCCAGGTTGCAGCGAATGTCGGCCCGGAGGGAGGTCTCAGGAGGACGCGCCTTGTGAAGACGATAGCGGGTGCCGGGTCATACCTGGAGGCCGCTCGAGAGTGCCGGCTTGTATCCGTGACATGGGAAGCATACCGTTGGCGAGTCCACCTGTCCGTTGAGTGCGAACGTCGTCGAGCTACGGGAGTCCGCTTGAATCGTCACACAAGCAAGTCTTGTCCGCGCCAGGGGTAGACGAGGCATGTCATCTCGTTGCACGCCCATGCTGTGTCTCCTAGTTCCTACCGGGGAGCAGGAGTGTGCCAGACCAGCAGACTTGTCCGGTCGTGGTCCCCAATCCGTTTGGGGCGCCGAATCCCTGTGCCTGCGCTGGCCTCTACGCCTTGCCGAGGCGGCAGGGACTGAAGCATCACGTGGTGGGCGAGTCTCCACTGGTAAGGAGCACTGGTTGGGTCTGTGAATGCCACCGGTGCTGGAGCTCGCTCTCGAGTCGCATCTCGCGTGGTGGCTACCAGTTCAGGGGCTTTGTCTCAAGGCCTATATCGCGACGCCTGAGGTTACGCTACCAGGCAGGGGCCACTCAACGCGACTGTGGCGGATGCCAGCGCTAGAGCTCCAGCTCGCGGCCTAAGCCGCGGCGTTGAAGGCTCTACAACCTGGTAAGGTCCACTCATCGGGTCTGTGGGGCTTACCGGTGTTGGACCCCTAAGCCGTGTTGGCATCGGCCGATCACGGCGGTAGCAGTTGCAAGCTGGGTCCTACTGTTCTTCCAGCCAGGGGTGCAGACCAGGCACGGGTGAGTGGAGGCACAGCTGGAACAGGGTAGGCAAAGCAATTCTGTTTCAAAGGAACTGTCCACATCGTGAGCAGGAGCAGACTTGCCAACTGCAACATAGTGCACAAAAGAAAAAACGAGCGAGCGTGCCCCCGCTGGCCCGCAATACGAATCCGCACAACAACGGAACAAAGTAAAGTGCACTGCATAAGTCGACGCCTGGCACTCTACCCCGCTTGAGCGCCGGTCGTAGGCAATAACCGAGGCTTTACCTTGATAATGGAGAAGCAGGGGAACCCACACAGGTCGCAGACCAACCAGCTCACAGCTCACCAAAGCCCAACAGCTATGGCGGCGAAGGCAGCCTCGACCCTGTCCGCTGCGGTAAGTGAGCGGAGACCACACAGGCCTGACAGCACGAACGGTTCCTGAAGCTGGGAACAGCACCGAGCCGAACACCGGCACTCCGAGTGAAGCAGGAGAGCCTCTTCTTTCTTTATTCTTCCATCTCCGGAACTCAAAAGTTCAGGACACACGAAGTGCGTAACATGCTATGGCCTGAACGGCCTCGAGTGAGTGAGCGGAGTTCACAAGGCTACGCTGTCTCGTCAGGTCTAAGTCACAAAAACCAACGAGGAAAATCTATGGAAAGCGTCCAAGCGTAGTGTAACACTCTCCAACAACCACCAAGGTTTCCACAACTGAAGATACACAGTCCGAAGCTAGAGACACTGTCGTACACAACCTTCCTTTGTCTAGCAAAGAAACCGACTGGTAAGCTAGCCGCTGGGCGCATGCGCGGTGGGTTGGAAGGGAGGCTACTCAGGTTTCTGCCTAGCCTATGGCGCCCCTCACCTGCCATCACGGCCATACTCGTACACAACAATTTTGGGCTAAAATTTGTCTAGCAAGAAACCATTCCTATTAGTAATACCATCGGTAATGTGTTTTGAGGAAACAAATGGGACCAAAGATGGGCACAAAGAACGCAGCACTAGCAAGAGACATAAATCCTCATGAGCCCCGCAACTGCGGGGGTTCATGAGGACTTATGTCTCTTGCAGATGGGTAGCATTTGCCTTGCCCCAGCAGCAACAGGGTTAATATGGATAATAGTCACCCATTCACTGCCAGCTGATGCAGACTGGTTTTTTTTTAATAAAAATATTTGTAAATTCAAAGATCCCTAGCCACCAAAGAAACATATACCAAATGGTTTCTACAAGGACTTACCAGCCATATTGTTCTCTATGATGATTTTCAGCACTTTGAATGCCCCCTTGACATTGCGTTTGGAGATCAACTGCAGGATTAGTTGTTGAAATAATATTCCCATCACTGCCACATCTTGAACAAACTCAAAGCTAACAACTGCAACAGAAACAAACCTTGCCTGTATCTTATTTGTAAAGTTACATTTAAAATGTGTTCAGTTTTCAGATGCTTTAACCGTTTCATGTCTACCAAAAATACTTCTTTTCCATTCATGGCCCATTGTTCAAAACGTTTTTATTCTAAACTTGTATGCCATTTCTGTGTTTTGTTTAATAAGTATGTTTTCCTAATATACTGGTTGAGAAGAAGTCTGACTTCCTTCAAGAACAAGAAATATTATTATGAAAGGCTGTCAAAACTTATAACTCTCTCATTCATCGCCCCATTCCTTGTTCATCAACGTCATCATATGTATTAACCCATTCAGCCCTGATGCACCACAGCAGGAGATGGGTCGACCATGATAATTCAAGGGTAGTGCCTTTGAATTATCATGGTCGATCCAGCTCCTGCAATTGGTGCATAGTCATTAGATGATGCCTCCAAAATTTGGGAAATACGGCCATCGGGCTGAATGAGTTAAGATGACAACACACCAGCACACAACATCCAGGCAACACAGGCTTTCTGAGGCAATTCTAAACCTCAAGGTAGTAGTGGTTGTAAAATGAACCGGTCCTGACCTGAACCCTCTGGAACAGGTCTGGGCCTTTGTGAATAGATGTACAGCACGCAGGTTAACTCTTAAACTCCCAGAACTAAATGACTTCCATTCTACAGAATGGAAGTCATTTAGTTCTGTAAGTTTAAGAGTTAACTGTCTAACCAACATTCAACAGCTGCACCAAGATATCAAACAACAGTTCCAACAGATAGCGGCAACCTTCCAACTCATCGGCCTCATGCCAATTCAGTGTTATAAACAATGGGAATGGACACACTCAATACTCAAGCAGCAAAATCATGTGGAGAGAATTCGGCCTGTGAAGTCGAACTAGTTATTCATTTTCTAATTTTTGTGTAACCGCACTGCATGATTATTTGTAGCGAAAGTGAAATCTCTGAACGCCTATGTTCACCTGTCACAATGATTTTTGTTGTTGTTGTTGTTGTTGAAGATAGGTGCCATATTTTCGCATTTCTTTTGGACTGTTTTGTATAATATACTGCAGAATGCCAGTAAGTTATAATGCACACAGTTCTGAATGAAGTGTTTCTTCACAACTTGACTAGAAGTTGAGTGGCCGACTGTTAAGAAATGATGACTCCTTAAAAATAATGAACCGCACAAGCTGAAGATAATGTCTGAAGAGATGTCAAGCTCATTTAGTTAGTACTTTCCAGGTACAATGGTCAATCCATCCTCAAGACTTGGGCATAGTGCTGAGACCGTAAGTTTAAAATGTTTATTGTTTGCCTCTGGAACTATAAAAGTGATGATAAATTTGTCATTTATAGGAAGTCGGTTGACCCACATTTGAGTCCATAATTTGTGTTATATTCATTTGAAATTTTGAATATAGCTAGCTTCCAGAAAGATATTGGATGAGTTCATTAACCAGCTTTGTACCTATTCAACGTTTCCAACAAAAAAAATTCAGCGCAGAAAAAAATTTCAAAGCGAAGAATTCTCGACTTCAGACAGTGATGGTGATGTAAAAGAACTAGACACATCTCTGTTATACATTGTTGCTGAACTGATGCAAAGCACGAGACATGTCATTGTTATACATGAATTGACATAAAGCTCTCTCTCCGACAGTTTGATTTAGGAAGACTGCTTATAGAAAGTTGGTTGACTCACATCTGAGTCTGTAATTTTCATTCTATTCACTTGGAATTTGGATATAGCTAGCTTTGAATTAGACATTGGATGAATTTGTATTCCAGCACTGTACCTCTTCAACATTTTGAATATTAATTAATTCATTTTTGCAAGTTTTGGATTCACTATATACTCCCATCCAACAGTCAGCCCTGGAAGAGGCTGTGTGGAAGAAAACAGTCAGCCCTGGACAAGGCCACATGCCTTTTGGACGAGTGACGTGAAACATCAAATTCGTCACTGTGTACATGGCGTTGTGAGACTAGCAATGCCATGGTGTCAAGCTTATTGTGACATCATTTTGCTGCTCATGCTATTCTTCTTCAGAATTCCTGTTGCTACATGAGCCCACAGAGCTAATGGTGGGAAGCGCCATGTATCCATCTTTATTTGTGCACGCCGGCATGTGCGCTGATCAGAGGTTGCCTTAGAGTGGAGGGAAATGGATCAGAAGAATAAGCTTAAAAATATGAACAACTCAGAATGTTCCTAAAAGAAAAACACAAGTGAGCTCCAAACAATGCGGTAGACTTTGGGATGAAATCCTCATTTGATTTTTTTTTGTTTGTTGAGGGGGTGGTGTGGTGTGGGAGACACAAACTTTACACTCAGGCACTGAATTCTTCCCCCACTCACCATCAAGAATGTGCAAAGCCAGGGCAGGCTCCTCCAACTGCACACACGCTGCCAGAGCTTTCTGCTGAACAGCTTTGTTGGCCAGTATGTGGCGCTGTGACAGGATGGGGCTGTGGGCCAGCACCTGCAGAAGGTCTACTGTGGTACGCGCTGCATCACGGCCACAGCAAACTTCCAGCACTGAGGCACTCACGCGTGCCAGGCTCACATGGTCCAGGTGCAAATGAAGATCTTTTAAATACTCTGATGAGGACAGATTGTATGTTAACCCATTTAACCCCATGGACGCATTTCCAAATTTTGAATGTGTGACCTAAAGACTATGTACCAGCTGCAGGAGAAGGATTGACCTTGATAATTGAAGGGTAGTGCCAGATGAGCAGCTCATCTGGCACTATCCTTGAATTATAATGGTCAATGCATCTCCTGCAGGTGGTACATAATCAGGTGCCAAGCTCATCTGGCACTACCCTTGAATCCATCTCCTGCTGTAGGGCATTGGGGATAAATGGGTTAATGCAAGAGAAACTTGACTTTGTCAAGATAATCCCAGAGAAGAGTCAATGGTCCATCATCTAGCCCCAGATCCTTCCATCTGCAAGAGGTATGGCTTCTCATAAGCCCCTGCAGTCACAAGTCCTAATGCAAATTCATGCTTTTTGCTGATAGATAAACACATAATCATAAACAAATAAACGTGAACAAAAAGAAGCAAACAATGACTGCATGGAAAAAAAACATCACTTTTTAATTCAGAATAAGAGAGGAAAAAAAAATGAACAAAACTTTTTTTTTCAAACACAACAAAAAAAAACCCCACAAAGTAGAAAGAAACAAAATGCTACTTACCTCGCTGAAATTCTTCTTCAGTAAGTTGAAGAAATGTTCTGACACTTGGCACCACATCCTGCTGAATCAAAATGTCCGCATACAGCCGAAGAAACACACGGTTGCCACCAGGACTCCGACACAGCTCAATGAATATCTTGGCCAATGACTCCAAGTTCCAAGAACGTCGACATTCCTGCAATCAAACAGAAATGCACAGAGATCTAATCGTATGGTTGAACATAAAAAAGATATTAGGAGCTCCACTGCTTTCATTAACCCATATCATACTGAGGCTAAAAGCTTCAAATTTGCACACTGCCATATGCAGGCTACATTATAGTACTTACAAATACGGATATAGACCAATGGCTTTAGTTCCGCAAGGGTGGTGCCAGAATAGCTTGGCGCCTAGAGGCGCCAAGCTATTCTGGCACTACCCTTGAACTATTTTAGTCAAACTTATTTCACACACTGGTGTATTCCGAATGATAAGGGTTAAACATCTAATTCAACATTACTCACACAAAACCATCAGGGGTTACCAGCAGCGCTTTTTTTCACGATTCCTGGAATCATCACAATAAAAACTGCTTTTACAGCCAAAGGATTAACCCATAAAAACCCAGTTCAAACACCCAAATTTGACATTGTCTTTGCATGAGGATATAACAATTCTAGGCACATTTCAACCATTCTGGCACCACCTCTGGGCTATATTGATTGACACATATCTTACTGCCAGGTGTCAGGATTAAATGGGTTACAGTTATTTAGGAGGTTAAACTGACCTGAATCCGCCCCAAATAAAAATGCTCCTTCCGCTTGTCTCGCACTATTTCTACATCATCATCTCCACTGAGTGAGGATGCGGCACCCGACTGTGAAAAAAGCACAAAATTATTCGTTCAGCAAAGATAGAGACAACCAAATTAGCCAATGCATGGCTGACAAAGTTAACCCATTTAAACCCACTGCCAGATTTCCCAAATTCTTTAAATGTTACCTAATGGCTATGTACTAGTTGCAAGAGATGAATTGACCACGATATTCAGGGTAGTGCCAGACTAGCTTTAGGTGCCAAGCTAATCTTGTATTACCCTTGAATTATCATGGTCGATCCATCTCCTGCTGTAGGTCATCAGGGCAAAATGGGTCAACACATGTACAGGTTTGTCAACAGTTGTGCAATTGAAGTGGCCCACATTCTGGTCTATTCTTTGAAGTAAAATAGCCCACCCACCCCAACCCATTAAAATAAAGTATAAAAAATGCATTTTTCTCTAAAAGGTATTTTTTCGAAAAATACTTACCGATGACATGACTTTATGGAAGTGTCTACTACTTACTCAATTCTAGCCTAAGAGCTCGTTGTGTTACCACACAACCTGGGAGGCACTCGGGGAACCCCGAGGGGGGCCGAGAGTTGTCTCCCGTTAGTGCCCATCCTGTTCCGGGTCACGGTGTGACTAACCAGTCAGGAAACTTAGCTCACCAGCGGCAAGCGGGGCAGGTGGGAGGGTCGTCCGAGTCATGTCATCGGTAAGTATTTTTCGAAAAAATACCTTTTAGAGAAAAATGCATTTGTTTCTTCAAAAACATTACCGATGACATGACTTTATGGAAGAATGACGAACAGGAGGAGGGTGCCGCGCCCCAGCACACCTTAGGGCCCCAAGGGCCGTCCTCCCTGTCGCAAACTCCGACGACCCTAGGTAGGTGTATACCTACGGCGCCGAGGCACCAGGAGGGAGTGTTGCGCCGCAGTGATGTCCCCCACCAGCGCGAGGAGTCTCACTGGGCTGCCAGATCCCTGAGATAGAAGCAGGCGAAGGTAGATTCTGCCTGCCAGCCCACGGCAGCCACGATGTGTATGACAGCACAGTTCCGGCCGAACGCGACGTTCGTGGCCATGGCGCGTACCTTGTGTGCACGTATCTTTAGCCTCTTCGCTCCCTAGGGAGGGATCCTGGTAGGCGGACCGTATGACTGAGCATAGCCAGGAAGGGATCGTCTGTGCTGTAGCGTCAGTCCTGCCGGGTTAACGGCAGAAGAGGCGTGCGCGTCCACTCCGGACGGCTTGTGATGGCGTAGGTACACGCGTAGGGCTTGCACAGGGTCTTGTTGCCTGGTCTCCTGGGGAAAGTACGTCCCTCTCAGTGGCCGTAAGGTGAACACCTGTGGTGCGGTCCAAGGAGACGTGGTCACGGCAATGAAGGCAGGGTCCGTAAGGAGCTGTACGGAAGGTCCGCTCGAAACTGCAGGCAGGCAGGGCGTGCTGAAGCGCGTGTAGCTCGCTAACTCGGGCCACCGTGGTGAGAGCCACCAGTAAGCATGTCGGAAGAGTCATGTCCGCAACAGGCCAACCGTGGTCTCTGAAGAGCCAGAGGAAGAATTCCGCGAGCTGGGGGTTAGGTCGGTGGGGATGCGGTGACGAAAGGACAGTGCGACGACTGCCCAAGCCAGAGTGTCTGGGATCGGGGAGACAAGTAGGGGAAGCTGGTGATTCCACCTCGTGGCGAACAGGTCGACCAAGGCGTCTCCCATCGCGCGCAGATCCTCCGCAGACGTCCTGGCGTAAGGTCCACACCGTGCGTAGCAACTGGCCACGTAGGGAGGTTGAGTCGGTCAAGACAAACTGTCAGCCGGGGAAGTGTCAAGCACGAAGGGAAATGTTGTGGTCCTCACACCAGTGCAACAGACGGTAGAGGAGCATGCATAGGTCGGGTGAGCGCGTCCCGCCATGTTACTGTCGCGTTGTCGGAGAGGACGAGCAGTTCCTGGTGACTGAGCTGTTCCTCCCACGCAATGCGGGCTTGCCAGACGGCTGCAGCTCCAACCCGTGAAAATGTGTTCCAGCGTAATCCGGCGGCCAGGGCCAGATGTCGTGAGGAACCGCGGTAGCAGGTAAGCTTCCCACCCAGCAAGACTTGCATTGACAGACAGGGAGAGTAGAGGAGGCGGGGTGATCAGGGGGACTCCCGAAGCAAGCCACGACGTGTCCGCCAGAGGAGCCGGAGGGCGCTGTAGCGGCCAGGCGTAGAGACGACCAAGGGGGAGCAGATCCGGCGCCTCATAGTCCAACCAAGGAGCTAAAGCCCGACTCTGGCGGAGGCTGCGTCCTGCTGGGCTAGCCGGCTGGCAAGCCGGCAAACTAGGATCCGCGGTCCCAGCAACACACACTGTCGAGGCCGAAGGCGAACTCCGAGCCGAGTTGGACGAATCGAGGATAAAGAAGTACCCAACGGAGAAAGAAACACGCCCAGAAAAGACGGGTACAACACAATTTATTAATATTTCGGGTAAATACCCTTTGTCAAAATAGACAAACAAACAAACATAGAGATTAGCCGCTACTTATCTTCAATGGCAGAAGGAATGTGGCAGTTGCCACATTCCTTCTGCCATTGAAGATAAGTAGCGGCTAATCTCTATGTTTGTTTGTTTGTCTATTTTGACAAAGGGTATTTACCCGAAATATTAATAAATTGTGTTGTACCCGTCTTTTCTGGGCGTGTTTCTTTCTCCGTTGGGTACTTCTTTGCATATTACACGCTTGGCAGTCACCTTTTTGGTCTGGATTGAATCGAGGATAGGGTGAGAGGTCCGACGTAACTGGTGACCAGTCACCCCAACCGCGGGCACAGCCGTATCAGAGCATCCCTGTCCGCAGTCCGGTCACTTCCAAGGTGCGCAGGAGGAGGTCTTCGAGGTAGGTAGATGCCAGGGAGACAGGGGCCTAGGTACCACTGCGCCCAAGAAGCGGAGAGGACCCAAGGGCAGAAGAGGAGATGAACGGCAGTGCCCCAACTGGTAACTACTCCGTCGCAGGTGCATTGGAGAGACTCCCTGGAGGCCGTGCGCACGGGGACCTGGAGATAAGGTCGGAAGTCCAGGCTGAACGCGTAGTCCAAAGCTGCAGGCGGAGTCGAAGACCTCATGGCGAGAACCATGGCCTAACGGCGGCGGGAGTGAAGAGGAGGTGTCTTGCGAAGCCCAAGGTCCTAGAAGTCTCTGCCATTCTGCTTGAACGCACCGAAGAGCAGGGCTGTCCAGAGAAGCAAGGCGCGGGTGAGTCCTCATCACTGGGGGGTAATCCGCGGCAGGTCGTCAAGCAGGAGTCCTCGAAGCGACGGACGAAGTCTTGAGTCAGGAGCTCCAGAATCCCACGCAGGCTAGGAAGTTATGGACAAGTGAGGTCACCTATCCCAACGCAGCGCCGGTTGCGGGTCCACAGCAGGCAGGGGGCAGAGGCACGCCTGGGAGAGTCCCAAGAACCAGTCCTGACGAAGGCAAGCCGAAACCAGGCAGACATCTATGGACGGCAAGGCATACGGAGTCCCGGGAACCCGACAGGAGGAGTGCTGAGCCGCGTAGCGCAGGACACGAAGGCCGGAAGCCGTGGCTGGGACAGGAACTCCTAGTCGTCTTCCGGCGTCCACCAGTGAAGATCCTTCTCGTGAGGCGAAAGCGTGGAGGCGATGCGCAGGGCACTTCGTTCAGGGCAAGGAAGGAGTCCAAATGCGACGAAGAGGTCGGCTTGCGTGCGGGTTCCGTAAAGCGCGAAGATTTCGGATGCGTGCGTAAGGTCTCTCCGAGACCGGCTCAATGAGGTGGGCTTTCTGCCGGCGAGGTGACTCCGCATAGAAGCCAGCGGGCTTCCAAGGAGACGAGTGGGGATCGGCAGTGGACCAGGGTCGGTGGGAAGTACGTCTCTCCGAACCGGGCTCAGTGAGGTGGGTTCTCTGCCTGTCAAAAGGCTATGTCCGGGCGCGCTCCCTCCTGGGTGCGGCCACAACGATGAACCCACTCCGCACACTAGTCTGATGCGTCCGGAATGGCGCTTCCTCCACAAGGTCATTGTGTCGTTGTGGTCTCGAGCGGTCGGTGCGCCGGGCCCAGAGGATGGCATCTCGACTGGTCTCGAAGCACTCACAGGTGACAGGCGCTCGCGTCTGTAGGGGCTCCGTAGCTGTGACCAGGGCAGTTCAGGCCAGGTGGAGCAGACATCACAAGCGTGGTCGGAGGCACATCCGGCGCGGGGGAGACAGACCTTGAAATAATCAGATGGCCACTGGAACCTCCGCATGCTTGCCGGTCAACAACAGGGCCCTGCAACCAGCAGCCGGGCTCATAGCTTCCTGCCGACGAGCAGCGTCGTCCTGGTGGGACTCTCTCCAGGAAGCGATCGCGGTGACAGCAGTGCTGCTCCGAGCGGGGGACTCCTGCGCTAAGTCGTCGGCCGCCTGGGCGGGTTTTCGAGCAGATCTTGAGTGGCGCGAGGTTCCGCACTGCGCGAAGATCTCGGACACGTGCGTAAGGGTCTCTCAGAGCCGGGCTCAATGAGGTGGGCTCTCTGCCGGCGAGGTGACTCCGCATAGGAGCCAGCGGGCTTCCATGGAGACGAGTGGGGATCGGAAGTGGACATGGGACGGCGCGAGGCGTGTCTCTCCGAACCGGGCTCAATGAGGTGGGTTCTCTGCCTGTCAGAAGGCTAGTCCGGGCGCGCTCCCTCCTGGAAGCGGCAGCAACGATTCACCCACTCCGCACACTAGTCTGATGCGTCCGGGGTGGCATCCTCTCCAAAGGTCGTCGTGGGCTCGAGCGGCGGGCACGTTCTCGTGCAGTAGTATGCAGGGCCTGGAAAATGGCGTCTCGACTGGATTCGGATCACACACAGGTGCCGGTCGCTCGCGTCTGTACACTAAATAACTGCTACCAGCGCAGCTCCGGTGAGGTGGAGTAGGTGCCGCAAGCGTGGTCAGGGGCGCATCCGGTGCAGGGGAGACAGACCTCTGGTAAATGACGGCCACTGGAACCCTCTGCCTCGCGTACGGGACAGCAACAGGTCACTGCAACATACAACACACCCGAAGGCACGCGGGCGAGGGCCTGTGAGACCCCGCCCTGGTAAGGCTAGCCTTCGCAACACAAAAGGCACAAACAGCGAGGTACAAGCCTGTCCGCAAGAGCCTGGGCCTGCAATCCACCCCCGTAAGCTAATGGGCGCAGGCATGCGGGGCCCGGCGAAGCTAAGGTAAGCACCCTACCTTTGCGACCTACCATCTGCGAAGAAGAGAAGTCGCGGCTAACCTCTCTGTTTGTCCAACATCAAGAAAAGTGCTGTACCCGTCTTCCCAGCGTGTTCCTTTCTCCGCTGGGTACCTCCCTGCATTTCACACGCGTGGCAGTCACCCTTGGTCTGGAGGGCATAGTGCCCGCCAGGCTACAGTGAGCATGCGACACATCATGTACAATAAAACTCAAGCATGTCATGACAGGTACAGGCCTGAAGCAAGCGTCAGGTACATAAACATTATCAACATAATGGCGACAGGGCGTGGCCACGTGAGGCCCCGCCAAGCCAAGGTGAGCATATGACGCATGAAGTACAACAAGTCAAGCATGTGATGACAAGAATAGGTATGAAACAAGCGTCTGGCACAGTAACATTAACCACGTAATGGCGACAGGGTGCGGGCACGTGGGGCCCCACCAAGCTAAGGCGAGCATACGACGCACAACGCACAACAAAAAACAAGCATTTCATGACAGATTCAGAAATGACGTAAGCGTCTGACCCCGCCACAACCACCAACGTAATGGCGTCAGGGCGTGTGCGCAAGGGGCCCCGCCGAGCTAATCAAGCCATGGAGCATAAGAAATTCTTCGAATCACACAAGGTACAAGTGAGTAGGTAAGCGCCAAAATGCCACACCAATCAACCGAAAGGTGAGTGGGCACGGGCACGAGGGGCCCTGCCAAGCTAAGGGTCAAGAATTTTGGCGCGCAAGCTACACCAAAGATGAAGGCTGTCTTCGTGCCTGCTCAAACCAGTGCCCAGCCCGGGAACCGGCCGAGGGCCAACCCAGCTACCTTACCTTTCCGCCGGAGCGGGAACGGGGGGAGAAAAGTCCAAAACACCCATGGCACGACCGGGCAAGGTCCCGGCGAAGCTCACCGCGCCGCCCAGGCACTCAAGAGGCCGAAGAGGGCAGCAGCCAACGAAGAGGGGACGACAGAGCCACGCAGTGGCACAGGCAGGGCCGACGAATTAGAAGCCAAGTGAAGAAGCAAAGTCTGGGAGACCAGCGAACCGGTCGAAACTCCCAAGTCCGAAGGCTAGAGCAACACGTCTGAACAGCGTGAGCCTAAGTAGACTGACTGGTTAGTCACACCGTGACCCAAAACAGGATAGGCAGTAACGGGAGACAACTCTCAGCCCCCCTCGGGGTTCCCCGAGTGCCTCCCGGGTTGTGTGGTAACACAACGAGCTCTTAGGCTAGAATTGAGTAAGTAGTAGACACTTCCATAAAGTCATGTCATCGGTAATGTTTTTGAAGGAAAAAAAAAATTAATCTAGACCGACACGAAGGCACAATGTGTAATGAATGGGGGCATAGTTCAAGCCAACCGACATGAACACATGCAAATTCCTTTAGCAAACCTAATAATGGGCGTGTTTGTATAAAAATTAAAATGCAAAAGCTTTTGCTTGACAGAAAGGGAAAAACATGTATCATGTAGTACACTTCTAACATATGTGCATAAAACAAGCCACCTTGTCGGAACCAAGAATCGACTTGTCCAGGTGAGCCAAGGCAGCAGCACTGAGCAGCAATCTCAACCTGGGATCATGTGTAATGGTGGGGTCAATTTCACGCAGAATGTCTGCTGATGCTCCCTCCATCCACTTGTTGACGTGTGGCCACAGCCTCTGTTGGGCTCCTAGGTTCTCTATATACTCCTTCAGAGCCGATTCGATGATCGGAAAAGGCACAGCAAACCCTGGGATGATGTTACAGTAGCGAAGCAGGCGCCACATGAACGCTAATGTCCCCCAGTAGTTGGCAACTCTCCAGTGATGGGCAAAGGCACTGAAAACGTCATTTCTATTAGTTATATTACACTTCTTCATTTTAACCCCCCTTGTGCATGTAGCCACCAACACTGCTTACAGTAGCAGTGGTTGTGTGCAAAAGAGGGAAAGCACTGAAAGTCCACAGTGTCCAACAAACAAATTTCAATATCTGATAAAGACTTAACTTTTTGTTTGTTTTAATTTTTGTAACCGCTCAGATTATGTTTTAGTCAGATGCCAAAGCTAATAAGGTTTAATTATGAACTACAGTGGTCTGTTCATCCATGAGCTAAGCTGACTCAAACACAACCCTTTACCTATTATGGACACTATTTTCCCACATATGGTCTAGGTTGAACGAGTCAGCACGCTGAGCAATAGCTACAAATTCTAAAACCTGGGAGATGTCCCCTGCATACTACATAATATGTTGCAACAGTTGAGGTGAAAAAATGACCACTTGATAGTTAAAGACTGACCATGATAGTTCAAGAGTGGTGCCAGCATAGCTTGGCACCTGGAGGTGCCAAGCAATTCTGGAACCACTCTTAAACTACTGTGGTCAGTCTATCCTTTGTGGTAGCATGTCAGGGCTTGCATATATAGCTCTCTATAGACATGCACTCACTTGAGGAGAAAAAGGAGACAGTCGCCAGCAGGTTTGATCCTCATGGTGCTGAGGGTCTGGAAGATGCGACGCAACATTTTCTGTATCACCAACTGGCCCACGTCCACGCAAGCTGATGCTACCAGGCGAATGTATGCATTGCACACCCTAGCAAACAATAATAATAATCAGTATTATGTTTAGTAATAAAATAATAATAATATTCACAATTAATAAAAGTTATAATAATAAACACAATTTCGAAAGGTAGACATTACGAAAACAGCATTTACATAATGACTGAGACCCAACAAAAATATGACCAAAGCACAGCAATGGAACTAACAATCTGTGCACTGTTGATACAAAACTGCATGCTAACATGGCTTCAGACATTATAGTCTAGAGCTCCAATGTAAAAAATCACAGACCAGCACACAAATCACTGGAAATGCCACCTGTATGTGCACAATGTAATTTTTTCACTTTCAGTAGGTAGCAGCCCTAAAAACAAACTGACATGACTGAGCCATTAGGCTGCAATTGTAAAATCTTTGAACATTGCAGATTAGTAGAGAGTTCCGCCATGATAGTTCAAGGGCAGTGACCAAACAGCTTGGTGCCTACAGAGGCCAAGTCATTCTGACAAGACCCTTGAAATATAATGGTCCATCGGCATCTGTATCTTGCTGCAACATATAAGGGCTGGATGAACAAATACTAATAGGTCTGAACCATTTAACCCATATCAGACTGAGGCTAAAATCTTCAAATTTGTATACTGCCATAGCAAGCTACATTATATTTATAGTACTTACAGATAAGAATATAGACCAAAGGCTTTAGTTCAAGGGTGGTGCCAGAATAGCTTGGCGCCTAGAGACGCCAAGCTATTCTGGCACTACCCTTGAACTATTTTAGTCAAATTTATTTCACACACTGGTGTATTCCGAATGATAAGGGTTAACCTATTTAGCCCCAACACCCGACAGAAGGAGTATGGATTGACCATAATAATTCAAGGGTAGTACCAGATTGGCTTGGCATCTGCAGGCGCCAAGCCAATCTGGCACTACCCTTGAATTATCATGGTCAATCCATCTCCTACAACTGGTACATAGGAGTCAGGGAAATTTGGGACATGTGGCCATGGGGCTAAATGGGTTAATTTTTACCAGTCGGTTTCAATTGCCACCTTGTGATTCACCCCAGAGGGAACAGGGTTTGACCTGTTCAGTGCCCAAAAGTTTTGAAAACCACCCAACTGCATGTGGTATAGATCCTTACAAGCCCCCACAATTGTGGAGGCTCATCAGGATCTATGCCTCTTCCTGACACCACTTTGATTCCATGTTTCTGAGACATCTAGGGTTTTTGGGTCTTGCACGATTGAAGATTGTAGAAACACAGTCTGTGTCAGCTGGCACTGTATGGGTTAACTCTTTCAAGACATGCCGCATCCGGATTCGTGGCGTAAAGCTGCGAATCCGGATGCGCCATGTCTCGAAAGAGTTAAGTCAGTCACACAATCTGTCAGTCAGTCTTTGTTGACTCACTCAGCATTGAAGAGGCCCTGCTGGCAGACATCAAAGAAGATGTTGAAGAGCTGGGGGAGAGCACCGGCCCTGATGTACATATCCATGAGGGCCCACAAAACCTGCTTGTCCAGCGTCCCCAGGTTCTGGTCAATAATCACCTGTACTGTCTCCCCAGCCCTACAAAAAAAAAAAATAAATAATGATTTTCTTCTTCTTCTTTGAACGCAAAAAATAAAATGTTCCTACATCAGTTGCAGTCAAACACCAGTGAAATTGGAGCAGTTTAACTGAGTTATGATGAAAATGAAATGACCTCAAAAAGCACTTTTAAAAATATTTATGTAAATGCAGTTAAAATCAATAAATCAACAATACACAAGATAAATTGTACAATTGTACAATCACATACACACCTGAGGTACTTCCCAACGTGCTTATCTAAATGAGGCAATTACCAACCACTGACAGTTGCAAATCAGGCTTTTCGATAGAATCTTCCTTTTGGTTATCTTATAATAAGATATAGTCAGCGATATACACATGCACTTACTTTGCAGCATCATGTCTCTTGATACAATGACACAGTTTTGCTGCCAGTTCCGCCTGTGAGAAAAACAACTGTAAGAAATTATTCAATAATAAATTTTTAGTTCACCTTCTTCTCTTAATCAGAAATGATCCTAGTTCAAGACTGCAGCATAAAAACAGATGCTAAGCATCTGACTTGAATATAAAGTGTACTTGTGGTGCACTCCACAAAGTGGGCCTCTCTGGGAGGAGTACACCCACAAATGTGGGTCTCTCAGGCGAGTACACTTGCAAATGGTAGGAGCTGATTGAGCGTTGGCAGGAAAATGCAACTATGTGCTCAACTGATGGGCAGTACACTTTCAAGTGCAGAATATATTTTTGTTTAATGCTAAAACATAATGACGTTTTCCTTTTGCAGGGGCTGAGGCTAGTGTGGCCAGCATACTTTGTTTTCCCCTTGAACCGCATGTATCTTGGACAGCCCATTCCATTACAGTGTGGTAAATGCTAGGTGACAGTGTGACAAATTGAAATAACAGAAAACAGTCCATGGACTATGTCCTATACTAATGGTCAAAACTTAACGGCCACCCCACTTTAATGTGTCATTGTTTATCATCACAAGTACACTAATAAAATACAATGTTCTTTCGATCCAAATGGATTAAAAGTTGACCTTAGACAGTCCACTGTACAGATAAGATAAGATAAACTTTATTGCCATATGCATAAACATTAGGAACTTTTTGCGGCATCGCTGACGAGCGTCCATATGACCTCTTGGCTTGACTTCGCGAACGAAGATTTTATAGGAGTTGCCCACGACGTCTGCAGGCTTGTTCGTGGCTGCGGAGGCCAATCCGAGACAGGCAGGTTCGACCGCAGTGGCTGCAGGGGAAGGTATGGCCAGGGTTCTGAGCTGCGGCATCTCTGTTTTTTCTCCTGAGCCGCTTGTCCTTAAGGCTAGCTCTGTGAGAGTCCTCAAAGGAGACAGCTGCCTTGTAAATGGTGGAGCGCCAGGTGTCACGGTCCGCAGCAAGCGAAGACCACTGGTGGTGGTCGATTTGGCAGGCACTAAGTGACTTCTTGAGACAGTCTTTGTATCTCTTCTTTGGTGCCCCTCTGTCACGGTGTCCAGTAGCAAGCTCGCCGAACAGGGTGATCTTTGGTAGGCGATGATCCTCCATCCTGGAGACGTGCCCCGCCCAGCGGAGCTGTGTCCGCAGCAGCAAAGCCTCGATGCTCACAGTTTCAGCCTGTTCAAGGACCTCGACGTTGGTGACATAGTCACTCCAGTGAATGCCCAGGATGGTACGCAGGCAGCGCTGGTGGAAGCGTTCGAGGAGTCGTAGTTGGCTGCGGTAGAGGGCCCAGGACTCGGAACCATACAGCAGGGTGGTGAGGACCACAGCTCTGTACACGCTGATCTTGGTGCCTGTTTTCAGCTGTTGATTGTGCCACACCCGCTTGAAAAGTCGCCCGAAAGCGCTGTTCGCTTTTGCCAGCCTGCTGTCAAGCTCCTTGTCCAGCTTGGCGTCCGACGTGATAATGCAGCCAAGGTTAAGTAAACTGGTGCACTGACTTTAGTTCAGACTCGCCAATGGTGATGTGAGGAGGGCGATACACTGTCTTGGGTGCCGGCTGATGGAGGACCTCTGTCTTTTTCAGACTGACCTCGAGTCCAAAGAGCTGGGCAGCATCTGCGAAGCAAGACGTGATGCGCTGCAGGGCTCTCTCTGTGTGTGCAACGAGGGCAGCATCATCAGCAAAAAGCAGCTCACGAATCAGTTGGTCTAGGGTTTTCGTGTGGGCCTGCAGTCGTCTGAGGTTGAACAGGCTGTCATCGAGACGGTACCTGATGTACACTGCATCGTCATCATCGAGGTCCACTGTGGCCTGCTTCAACATCATGCTAAAAAAGATGGTGAAGAGGGTCGGTGCCAGCACGCAGCCCTGCTTTACGCCGTTGAGAATAGGGAATGGTTCTGAGAGGTCATTGTTGAGTCTGACCTGGCCTTGCTGGTCCTCGTGTAGCTGGACAATCATGTTGAGGAACTTTGGGGGACAGCCAAGTCGCTCCAGGATCTGCCACATGCCTTGCCTGCTCACAGTGTCGAACGCATTTGTTAGGTCGACAAATGTTACGTACAGCCCTTTGTTCTGTTCGCGGCACTTCTCCTGTAGCTGTCTCAGCACAAAGACCATATCGGTGGTGCTCCTGTTTGCTCTGAAGCCACACTGGCCCTCTGGGAGTTGGTCTTCAGCGATGGCAGGTACCAGCCGATTCAGGAGCAGCCTTGCAAGGATTTTCCCAGCAATGGACAGCAGGGTAATTCCCCGATAGTTAGAACAGTCAGACTTCTCGCCTTTGTTCTTGTACAGGGTGATAACGACTGCATCACGGAGATCTTTTGGTAGTGTTCCTTCCTCCCAGCAGCAGAGAAAGAAGTCATGGAGCTTGTTGTGCAGTGCTGTGCCTCCATGTTTCCAGATCTCTGGCGGTATCCCATCAATGCCTGCTGCTTTGCCACTCTTGAGCTGGTGGATGGCTGTGAGGGTCTCTTCTGCGGTGGGCGGTTCGTCCAATTCAACCTTTACTGGGAGGTGTGGGATTTGTAGGATGACTGCTTCTTGAACAGTGCGCTCAGCGCTGAAGAGGCTCTGAAAGTATTCCGACCAGCGGTTCAAGATGGAGGTATTATCTGTGAGGAGTGCCTGGCCATTCGCGCTTCGCAGGGGACTTTGTACCAGGTGCCTGGGGCCATACACTGCTTTCAGTGCTTCGTAGAAGCCCCTGTAGTCACCATTGTCAGCACAAAGCTGGGTCCTCTGTGGAAGTCTGGTCCACCACTCATTCTGGAGATCTCTGAGCTTGCGCTGGAGACTGCTGCAGACGAGGCAGAAGGCAGACTTCTTCACAGGGCAGGAAGGCTGGGCTAGGTGGGCCTGATGGGCGGCTCTTTTTTTTTTGCTAGGTGTTCCTGGATCTCTACATCGTTTTCGTCAAACCAGTCTTTGTTCTTCATTCTGGCGAAACCCAAGACTTCTGCAGAGGATTTTGCAATAGCAGTTTTCAGTTGTTCCCAAAGTGTTTCAGGGGAGGAATCTACTGGGTCCGCTGTGTCTTTGAGCCTGCGCTGTAAATCTGTCTGAAAGGCAGCTTTCACATCGTCACGCTGAAGGCTGGCAACATCAAGCTTTTTCTTGGGGGGCCCCCATTTCTTGGGTTTTGGCTTGAAGTGGAGCCTGAGTTTGCAGCGGACAAGGCGGTGGTCAGTGTGGCACTCTGCGCTGGGCATCACTCTGGTGAGAAGGACGTCACTGCGGTCCCTCTGACGCACTAGGACATAGTCGATAAGGTGCCAGTGTTTGGAGCGAGGATGCATCCAGGTGGTCTTTCGACTGTCCTTTTGCTGAAAAGTAGTGTTGGTGATGACCAGTTGCTGCTCCGCACAGAACTCCAACAGTAGGCGGCCATTGTCATTGCAGTTCCCCACGCCATGCTTGCAGAGGACTCCTTTCCAGGCTTCAGAGTCCCGGCCCACTCTGGCGTTGAAGTCGCCAAGGATGATGACTTTGTCGTCTGCAGGGGTACTCTGTAGGAGGCTGCGCAGGTCAGTGTAAAACTTGTCCTTTTCAGCAGGCTCTGCCAGGAGGGTTGGGGAGTACACACTGAGAAGGGTGACGTGCTGCTGGTGTCTCAGTGGGAGGCGCATGGACATGATGCGGTCTGAGTGGCCCGTTGGTAGGTTTTCCAGCTTAGTCGCAATGGATGTCTTGACCATGAAACCCACGCCTGAAAGCCGTCTTTCTGATGCAGGCCTGCCTGACCAGTAGAGGGTGTACCCAGCACCAAGTTCTTGGAGGCTGCCTTTGTCCGGAAGGCGTACTTCGCTGAGCGCGGCGATGTCGATGTTTAACCTCCGCAATTCATGGGCAATGAGGGCGGAGCGACGTTCAGGGCGTCCGCTGTCTGCTTTGTCGAGCATGGTTCGGACGTTCCAGCATGCTACGTTAAGTCCGGTCGTGGTCGTCATGAGAGTGGATCCGTTATTCTTTCTTGTTTTTTGACCGCAGGAGAAGATGCCCGTTGACCGCGGCTAGCCAACTGGGGTTGCGAGGGGATGAGCTTTGGTTAGGCCACCTTTTCTAGGCCCCTCTCCATGTGGAGCAAGCAGTGCTGTCCCTAGAGAAGGCTGCTTGGTCGTTCAGGGTGTGCCGAGTGATGTTGTCATCCCCAGGTCAACATCAGGCGACCAATATCCTGAACCGCCTGCATGCAGGTTTGAGACTGCGGCTTCCAGTGACATCTTTCACCTGCTGTTTCGCCCCTCGCCCGTCGCTACAGGACTTGGAATGGTCAGTGTCATGGTCCGTGGACGTTTCCTAAAGCCTGCGCGGTGGAGCTTTTTGGTGGAGTGCAGTGTGCGCAGTACTGGCCCCACCCTTTAAACCCTTGGTTCATCTGCCATGGCCTAGCAAGCTGGGACGATGGCATCGAGGTCCTCGGGTCGTAGGTTTTATATCAGACTGTCCTTGTCCTACTCTCTGGCTCAAAAGCCTTCCCCGGAGACACAGGGGGCTTTGATGTCAGGTGTTTCCTCCCTTAGCCTTTCCGCATCCAAGCGGCCAGTGGGCAGATGTTCACATCTGCACGGGACATAGACGACCCCGCCCTCCACGAGTCGCCTGCTGCCATATGACCATCAACACATAAAACATACATGCATCACAATCAAGCAGACTCTAAAATAACAAAACACACATATGTATAGCAGGCATTCTACTAAGTGTGCACACACATCTAAGTAAGTGAAGTAAAATAAACCTATAGCATAAGGTCAAGGTTGGTCCTCTGGAAGATAGCGACGGGGAGCTGCACACTGATGATGAGGAACAAGCGGACATCTTGAACAAATTCTTTGCATCAGTTTTCACGGTGGAGGGCAATGGTGACAGACCGGAACCCCAATGTAAGTTTACAGGCTTACCAGAGGAAAGACTGGTACATGTGATCTTTACAGAGGACATAGTCCTCAAGAAGTTGCAAAACCTGAACGCTAGCAAGGCGCCAGGGGTTGACGAAATTTCTCCAGCCGTACTGGTGGGAGCAGCAGAATCCGTAGCATATCCCCTGTCACTGATCTTTCAGGCTTCCTTGGACACCGGAGAGGTGCCAGTGGGGTGGAAAGAGGCAAATGTTGTGCCGATATTCAAAAAGGGTGCAAAATGTATAGCAGGAAACTACAGGCCGGTATCGCTGACTTCTCAGGTTGGGAAAGTCTTTGAAAGTGTTGTGCGGGATTTTCTGAACAATCACCTTGAGAGGCATCAGCTGATCCGAGGCAGCCAACATGGTTTCTCAAAAGGAAAGTCCTGCCTGACAAACCTGCTCGTCTTCCTGGAGGACATGACACGCATGCTGGATGAAGGGAAAGATGTAGACGTCATCTACCTTGACTATGCCAAGGCGTTCGACAAGGTCCCTCACAAACGGCTTATGGACAAGCTGAAAGCACACGGTGTAGACGGAAAAGTGCTGCAGTGGATGGAAGAATGGCTATGTGGCAGGAAGCAGAGAGTTGTGGTCAACGGACAAGCTTCTCCATGGGTAGATGTGATGAGCGGAGTTCCACAAGGATCCATTTTGGGGCCGACCTTGTTCCTGGTGTTCATTAATGACTTGGAGGACGATATGCTGACCAGCGTTCTAAAGTTTGCTGATGACACTAAGATCTACGGCGACGTCTCCGACCCAGCGGGGAGCGACAAACTACAGCATGACCTTAAGGTAGCAGAAAGATGGTCAGAGAGGTGGCTGATGCAGTATAACGTGGACAAGTGCAAGACTCTGCATGCAGGCCGTAAAAACACTTGTCAGGTTTACACGCTGGGAGGACAAGAACTTGGAGCAGTGGAGGAAGAAAGGGACCTAGGCGTCATCATGCACAGGTCACTGTCGGTCAGTCGCCAGTGCTGCGTGGCAGCAAAACAAGCCAACAGAGCAGTGGGGCAGATCATGCGAACAGTTACAGCCAGAACTAGAGAAGTTATTGTCCCACTCTACAAAACAATTGTACGACCACATTTAGAGTACTGTATCCAAGCATGGCGACCTTACCTCAAAAAAGACATCGCAGAGTTGGAAAAGGTGCAGAGGAGAGCTACAAGATCGATTACAGGGATTGGTCACCTGCCGTATGAGGAGAGACTGGCCTTTTGCAATTTGCAGAAATTGGAAGAAAGGAGAGACAGGGGAGATCTCATCAAGACTTTCAAGATCATAAAGGGACTTGAAAAAGTTTCTGCGGACATATTTTTTACTTCATGCCAGTCATCATTTTACCATAGAGGTCACAGCAGCAAACTGTTCAAAGGGAGGTCCAGACTGAATCTTAGAAAAAACTTTTTTTCCCAAAGAGTTGTGAACCCATGGAATGCTCTGAAACAAACAATTGTCGAAGCTGAAACTGTCAACCAGTTCAAGAACCGCCATGATAAAGAGACAGTTAAGGGGGTTAAAATAAGTTCTCAAACTTCCTACCCCGTCGGCCGCGCTCAGTGGCCACTCAGGTAAATTCAGGTAAATTATGACAACAAAGACCGCCAAGTGAGCCGCAGCGAAAACAGATTAGCTACATTCATATTCATTCGTAAAACTGTATATCCTGTTTAAGAAGAGGTTTGATAGAACATAAAGAACTATAAACAACTAAGATAGGCTGTAGGTAATTCTAAAGGGACTTTGAGTCAATCTGCTGAATTAAATCATATCACAGACACATTAGACAGGGCCTGAACAGCCAGGGATAAAAGCTCTTCTCAAAACGAGTGGTTTTGGCCTTGATGGATCTAAAGCGTAAGCCAGATGGTAAGGGCTCGAACAGGCTATGTGCAGGATGGTGCTCGTCATGTATGATGGAGCTCGCTCTCTTGATGGTGCGTGCGTGGTACAGAGATTCCAGTGAGAGGAGATCACTTCCAACAATATGAGATGCTGTTTTGATCACCCTATTTAGTTTCTTGCGGGCTTCGTCGGTTGCGCTGCCATACTACACCGTCATTGAGAAGGTAAGAATGCTCTCAATGGCGGCGCGGTAAAACTGCACCATGATCTGCTGACTGACGCCAAAAGACTTCAACTGCCGAAGAAAAAACAGGTGCTGCTGGGCTTTCTTTACTAGCTGTTCAATATTCTTCTCCCACTTCAGATCGTGCGAGATAATAGTACCCAGGAACTTGAATGTTTCAACAATTTCAATATTGTTTCCTTGGATGGTTAAGGGGAGGGGGTCAGTTTTCTTTTTCCTGAAATCAATTATCATTTCCTTGGTCGTACCAACATGCAAATCCAGGTTGTTGTCAGAATACCAGCCTACCAACATGCCTACCTCATCCCGATATGCACTCTTGTCAGTGTTATAGAAAACCCTTGACTGTCGTATCATCAGCAAATTTCACTATGCGTGTGCTATCATAGTCGGATACACAGGCGTGTGTAAAAAGAGAATACAACAATGGGGATAAAACACATCCTTGGGGAGCTCCCGTACTCAAGGTCAAAGACTGGGATACATGTCCACATTGACCAGTAGTAGGGAACTGACACGGCTGAACACAGTTCTGACCGCAGGGAACAATATACAACAATTCATCAATTTCCACGAAAGTGTCAAATGCATGTGAAACATCGTCAGTTTTTGTGAAAAGCTGTGCGATATTGGCAAGCGTACCAAAGGCAGGCAGGTGGAAAAACTCGGTAAAGACGTGATGCACGTGCTAAAGGGGTCAGTCGTGAACACTGAGCACCTCTGTTTCGCTACAAATACCGGTATAGTAGGGGCATAATTGTCGCTTTCCTAACCATGTCACCACAACGAAGCCTAACGACAGTAGGTCAAGGCCGGGCGCTAGCATGGCCGCAGGATAGAATTTCCGGATGAGAAGATGGGAGACGTCTTGGGGTGTCCCATTCAGTGATCCAGAGGCTGCTGGCACGATTCCAAGAAACTGGAAGGGAAGAACAACGACCCTGCTCAGGACGCCCGCGCTGCACCAGCAGAAGGGAGGACAGATACCTCTGTGTGGCGGCTCTGTGCGACCGAACTGTCACATGAACCACTCTGCGACATCAACTGATGCAAGCTGCAAACGTTAACGTCAGCAGAAGCACAGTCTGCTGACATCTGCGCGAAATTGGTCTGGCTTCATGCAGAGCAGCAGTGAGAATACCCCTCACTCCAGTTCATCGCAGAGCCCGGGTTGCCTGGTGTCATAAACATATGAGGTGGAACAGACTCCAGTGGACTCAGGTTCTGTTTACTGATGAGTCACGGTTCACTGTGTCCTTCAACGACGGCAGGGTGAGGGTCTGGAGATGCCAGGGAGAGCGATTCACGGAAGGATGCGTCCAAGAGGTGGATCGCTACGGAGGAGGCTCAGTCATGGTCTGGGCAGGCTTCAGCAGGGAATGCAGGACCCCCCTCCACATCATCTGAGGCACCCTGAATGGACTGCGCTATCGGAACGAGATTGTGCAGCCCCTCATCCAGCCAGCTCTCCAAGCCATGGGCGACAATGCTGTTCTGCAGGACGACAACGCTCGACCTCATCGCGCCCGTGTGGTGGATGAGTACCTTAAGCAACAGGGCATCATGAGGACAGAGTGGCCAGCTCGTTCACCTGATCTGGCTCCCATCGAGCACCTCTGGGACGTGTTGGGGCAACGTGTAGTCAGCAACCACCTCCCCTCCCCCCACCCCCCCACCTCAAGGCGTCCCCCAACTGACTCAGTTCCTGCATCAAGAGTGGGAAGCGATCCCACATGTTTTCCGAACACTGGTGAATTCCTAGCATCAACACTGCATTGAATGCTTGGCTGCAAACAGTGGGTACACTCGCTACTGACTGGACCAGTCTTGTGTGACTTTTCAAATGAAGGGTGGGTGAATATTCTAACGTACTGCTGTTGTTACAATTGCTTGATTTACTCAAAACTTAAATGAAATTGTTACTGAATAAATTAGCAAAGTACTGACTTCAAGTATTGTTACATTATTTGTGTGGTGTTGTCGGTGCGTCTGCGATAAAAAGTGGATCCTAAGTTTTGACCATTAGTATATATTAAGTATAATCCCCGAGCCGGAAGAGATATAAATTCTCAGGAGTCCCTGCGGATGACACTCATTAGGATCAAGCATAACTCATTTAACTCATTCAGCCCGACGGCAGTATTTCCCAAATGTTTGGAGGCATCATCTAATGACTATGCACCAGTTGCAGGAGATGGAACGACCATGATAATTCAAGGGCAGTGCCAGATTAGCTTGGCAACGACAGGTGCCAAGCTAATCTGGCACTACCCTTGAATTATCATGGTCGACCCATCCCCTGTGGTAGTGGGTCAGGGCTGAATGGGTTAAAATACATCAGGTAATGATATTCATTTCTTACAAAGCAGAGACTGCTCCGGGAGTACACGGTTACTTTCATGAAACGATGTGCATCAACTAACCTTTTTCTGCTGCTTCCACTTGTGTTCCGACCCCACACCCAGGTGGACGCTGGAACTGACTCCCCCATTCGTGCTGCTGCTGGGCTGCTGGGACTGCTCTTCTGTCGAGAGTGACTTTGCAGTGACCTTCTGGACCCTGACCTCTGCCGCCTTGACGTTCAAGTCTGTAACCTCCCCATCGCTGCCGGTGCTGGTGCTTGGCACAGCATCCCTTTGGTCTTTGGCTGCTGTGCCGACAGCATCCCTTTGGTCTTTGGCTGCTGTGCCGACAGCATCCCTTTGGTCTTTGGCTGCTGTGCCGACTTCCTTGTCCACTTTGACAGAGGAGGGCAATTTGTCTGCAGCTTGTGAGTCTGGCAAGTCTGTCATCTCATGAGAATCCAGGATGTTTTCATCATCGGACACTTGTTCCAGCATCTCTGTCAAGCTGCTAGTAAGCAAAATACTCAAATATATTTTGACATTTTTACAAAGCTCTAGATTTTATACTATATTATTAACCCATTAAGTGCCAGCTGACACATACTGTGTTTCTCTAGTATTTTCTAATTCAGGACCCCAAAACCCTAGATGTCCGAGAAACATGGATGCAAAGTAGTGTCAGCAAGAGGCATAGATCCTCATCAGCCCGCACAGTTAGCTGGACTTAACATTCCTCAGCACTGAATGGTTTAACACTTTCGAGATGTGTCGCATCCGGATTCGCAGCCTTAGGATGCAAATCCGGATGCGACACATCTCAAAAGAGTTAAGCCAGATTCGATTAAATATAATCCTCATAACTGGCAGATGTGCTTACAAGACAAGAATCAAAATGTCTGAGACATCAAGCAAATTTGGCTTAGTATAAAATATGTACACAGTCCAAAATAAAACATTACCTTCACCTCATGTCCTTGATTTGCGAATGTTCCAGGTTTGGGCCTACCGAGACTAAAGAGAGTCAACCCTTTCAGTCTAGTTTTTTACTACAATTTCGACTGCAACCCCTTCCCCCTTTTTAGTAGATTCTCTCTTAGGGTGCATGGAAATTTAGCTCTAGGTGGAGGCATGGAATGTATGCCCCTGCAGAAACCATAGTAAAATGTGGTCTTCTTTGCAGGTAAGCAGAAGTTCCTTCTCTTCCTCCAGTATTGCCGATGGTGTGCTGAAGAGATCGCCAACTGTCCACACCGGCTCAATATCTGGACCCCCACTTGGGGGACCTAGATTTAAATTTCCATGCACCAAGGGGCTGGAACAGTGGGATATGTGATACGCCCCCCTTCGGGGGGGGGGGGGGGGGGGGGGGGGGGGGGCTTCCATATGCATTGCTTCCAGTCACTTACTTAGCGCACCCCCTCTTTCCTATCTTTTTTTTTGTGTGCTTGGACCAAAGTAGATCTATGATCATTGGTCTATCATGCACACTTCTCTCCCTTGACAGTGCTTTTTCCTACTCACTTGGTAGTTTCTTCTAAAGAGAGTGTGTCCACAAAATGATCTTAATGTGCAAGTCTCTTTGATACAGCCCTATTCAGTTGCACCCGGCTGCACTGCTAAATAATGTACTCATTCCAGAAACAAGAAAGGCAAAGCCCTTATGACTCACGTGTATCAACCGATCCACACATGTCTGACAATAAGTAAAAGGATGTCTTCTGCACTAACAAAATCTATGTTTTCTCAAAATTTAATCAGTTTTCACACATGATCTGTGAAACCCCTGTGACCCTTGATCTTTGCAATAAGTCAACTGAATTAGGATACATAGGAAGGTCTTATCATCAGCTACGTTTGTGCCAAATTTGATTGAAAAGTTTGCAAAAATGTTGATAATAAGTACAATTATTGGCATTTTATACACATGAGATCTCTTGTGACCCTTGACCTTTCCGAGGGGTCATCAAAATTAATATGCATTGATAGGTCTTACCATCAGGTATCTCTGTAGCAAGTCTGGGTTTGGAGTTGTGAATAGTAATTGAGAAAAAAACATTTCTTGTCAAAATATGGCTATTTTGGGACCCATTTCCTGAGCTCTTGTGACCCTTGACTTTTCTGAGGGGTCGTCCAAATTAGTATGCATAGATATCTTTGTAGCAAGTTTGGGTTTGAAGTTGTGAATAGTATTTGAGAAAAAACATCTTTTGTAAAAATATGGTGACTTTGGACCTATTTCTTGAGCTCTTGTGACCCTTGACCTTTCCGAGGGATCAACCAAAGTAGTGTGCGTATAAAGGTCTTACCATCAGGTATCGTTGTACCAAGTTTGTGTTTGAAGTTGTGAATAGTATTTGAAAAAAAAAAAATTATGTGCCAAAATAGCCATTTTTTATATATATTTCCTGATTCCCTGTAACCTTGACCTTAGTGAGAGGTCACTGAACTTGGTATGTTTAGAAAGGTCTTGGTACAAAGTATCCTTTGGGCCAAGTTTGAAGACTGTAGCTTGAATAGTCTCCAAGAAAATGCCAACGTTAAAGTTTACCACGGGCGACGGCGGACAGCGGACTGACGACCACTGGCCCAGAACATAGATTCACTTTTGCTTTGTATGTGAGCCAAAAATCTAGATCACAGCCACAGACCTTCACAGCGAATGTAGCAGATGACTAATACAGCCAATTCCCACCCCTCCCCCCCCCCCCTCCCCACATGAAAAAAGTTTGACAAAGTTGACTATTGTAGTTTGCCGTATTGAAATGCTGGAATATGAGCATATTTTGCGTTTTCATTTCGCCTTATAACCCTTATCATTCGGAATACACCAGTGTGTGAAGTAAGTTTGACTAAAATAATTCAAGGGTAGTGCCAGAATAGCTTGGCGCCTCTAGGCGCCAAGCTATTCTGGCACCACCCTTGAAGTTGAACTAAAGCCATTGGTCTATATCCTTATCTGTATATACTTTATTGTAGCTTGCAGTGTACAAATTTGAACCTTTTAGCCTCAGTATGATATGGGATAACATCATGTATGGATTCTACAAAGCCCTGATGTCAACACCATCCCAAGAGACTCCATGCAGAGTTGACAGTCTGATATGCAGTCGTCTGCCTGTCACACATTTTGTCTGAACACAGGAATCAGCCACAAAATGCAGGACTCAAGGTAAAGTTTTGTTTTCGACTGGGTATATCAATTATATTGAGCCAGAGTTTGCTTGATGCTGTGCTGATAACCAACAGATGTGATTACCTAATGCCTTGGACATTTTGATTTAGCTCTTGTAATCACACCTGCCAGTTGAGTGTTTCTCCAGTACTCGTAGTGAAAAAGTGGAAACAGACCAATTTTTTTTAATTATTCATAGAAACCTAAGACTAGTTCCATTTTAAAGGTAACCACAATACCTATCTGAATATGAAAACGATAAATCAGCAACATTGACGCTTTGGACACAAACTTCATTCCCAATAGGGGACCCCCATGCTGGTAACCTGCATGATGTCATGACACAAAACCATTATAATGACCAGTTGAAATAACTTTTGTTGCAAAACAACTAATACCATAATTAAATAACTCTTATTACTACCCATATGAATAATTTTAAGAGGAAATTTGCGAGACTCGAAATAGATGTGAGGCAAGAAATTGTGTGACGCCATGCGCAGGTTACCACTCCTTTAATTTGTTTTACTGTGAAATTGATTTTTCTTAAAATCAGTAAAAGACACTATTAACATGTTTTTTACATGAAGACAAATGAAATAACAACAATAGGACAAAATTAATTTCATTCTGTGATGAAATTTAAGCAATAACCTGAAAATGGTAACCTGCATGATGCACGTCACCAGTGCATGAAAATTACCAAAAATGAGGGCAAAGCAAAAAAAAGAAAAATACAATAATAGGTGAGATGAAATAAAAGTGTCAAGCAAACACACACACAAACAATCTGTGTTGGTTTTTCTTTTTAAATAACACATAGGCTACAAACACGACGCTGATAGCTGTTTCCGAACTACCTGCATGACATATGACACCGAGTAAAGACTGTAAACACAACGCGAATGCTCTAGTCTTATCCACCCAAACGCTCAAAATATGCATGCGGTTTTAAAACAAGACCTTTAATTCAATTCAATACAGCATTAGAAACACTTGTGAACTCGTCTATAGCACAAGATGGCACAAAATTAAAGGCAAACCAGCGTCGATCTTTCAAGTCGGGCAGAACCGCACTGCCGAAAAATTTTCGCGGTAATTTGTGCACATGGGATACTGTGTGTGTGACACATCATTGATCTTGGTCTACAAAACCAAGTCACATGACTATTTCCTGCAAAACGTCATCAGGGTTTGTGCAGTGTTTGAAAATAAACCTTCCAGTACCTTTCGGACCTCACAATTTTATCGCGTTCTTAAAATATGAATAAAAAACAAACGCTGGTCATTTGCGTGATGTCTGTGACGTCATAATCAAAACAAGCCATCCAAAACCTCCTGCAGTATCTGTATTCTTATAAATCATAAAAATATATGTGTATTTCATGAGATTTTCAGGTAGGACTAAAGTTTTCTTTGTTTCATTACTTTGTCGTCTGCTTCACCTTTTTTTAAAGACCGTGTGTATGTGACGCCTCTGGTGCGCAAATTACCCCCAATTTCAAACCCAAATTTCACAGCAGAAACAAATGAAATTGATGTTTTTCACCATTCTGCTGCTTTAATAAACTATCGATAATCACATACAATCAAATAAATGAGGGTTGATAGTGTTGGTGTTGAAATATGGATCGATAATATAGCAGGGGCAAGGTTTTCCAATTCGTCGGTGCCATTTTGAGCATAATAATCGTAATTTAAATACAATTAAAAATACTAATAATTGAATTTTTTTTTTAAGCTACTGATTTTCCAGATACAATAACATTAGTAAATCACAAGACTGGTTAGATTTTTCCAAAACAAATAGTATGTATTAATATTTTGGGTTTTGAATGCTGTGACCCCTCATCACTACGAGTACTGGAAAATGACTCAGTTATTAAAACTTTAAGCAAAATGAGGCCCAATGTATATATGCATACTATCAAGCAAATTCATGAATATTTATTTGCTTGTAACTGCACATCTCCATACATGTGTTGCAGGGTAAACTTGAAAAAGTAGGTCATGTTGCTTTAGTTTGAATCTAAGTACTACTGTAAACATAGCATGGTTCCTGCCTGAAGTTGACATAATATGATGTATCAGTTAGTTTACCTGCTGAGCAGATTTTTCTCATCATCATCCTCAGCGACATCATCCATATCATCATCAAGGAAGGAGTCAGAGTTACACAGTGACAGGACGTCTTCTTGGTTTGAGTTCCACTCACGCATCATCACCTGAAATTGGAAAGGAAACAGGAGATTAATCATAAAAGAGATCACTTTTGCACTTTCATCTGTAACTTATTTTAGAAAAAAGGAAATCATAAATTGCCTGTAAAAATAACACCAAACAAAGAAGAAGCGAAAGGAACCAAATCACAGGTCCGCCTCAGTATCAGTACCTATTAGTATTCCACACACCAGCATAGAGCAAAATTGGATTTAACGCAAACAGGTCTACGACTCCTGAGTTTAGGACACCCAGTGAGCATAAAGTCTTTGTACCATTATCAGCATTAGTTTTGGCCTGCGCACTGCTGTGTGCAGGACAACTAAAACTGATGACAGCACAAGGAATTTTGCTTTTATATCTCAAATCAGCATCCTTTGAGTGTCGGTAGCGACTTTAGTCGCAATGATTCCTGTAGGAATTAATTTGATTAAAACCGCTACTGACACTCAAAGGGTTAACACAAATGCAAACAACAGTCTGACTTCATAGCTCCCAGGAACTGTGACATTCTGAGGTCTGACTTTAAAGCTCCCAGGAACTGTGGCATACTAAAGTTAGCCTGTACTACTGTTTCACGGGAAATGGGAAATTCTTCACATGTTCTCACCTGCCAGTTCTGGTTGGGTAAGCACTGCAGCTGACTCTCCCTCATCCTATCCTCTGCCTTCCCTTCCTGTCCGTCCTCCCCCTGCCACTGACTGGTGCTACTGTCTGCCTCAAACCCATCCACATTGATCGTATTCCCATCACCACATAGGGACAGAATGTCCACACGGTCAGACTCTTTGAAACCAGAAAAGTTCTCCAGTTCAAAGTCTCTACGAGGGAGTTGCAATGTCTCTTTCTTGGATGTGGATGAAACCATGAGAATTTCAGTCTCCATTTCCAAGTTTTGCGGTAAATTTGAATGCTCATCAGCTGCAGGAGTTTTGGCATCATGAACTAGCTGAAATTCAAGAGTTCTTGGAACTGGCAGGGTTGATTCGAGTATGGTAGCCAAGGGCACCTCCATCGGTGAGTTGTCAGGATCCCACGTTTGTAGCGGGTGGGAGTCATAGTGTTCCTCCCTTTCTGTGGTCTGAAACTGGTACTCATAATCAAAGTCCCACATCTCTGGGGACTGATTCTCAGTTTCAGGCCTGATTTCTTCCACACCACTTTTCACAGCCCTGTTGTCAACACTTTTCTCAGATTTGTTTGAAGATGGTGGCATGACAGTTTCCTTAGAAGCAGGGGCAGCAGGCTTCTGAGCCTCTACACCAGGGCCTAACTTTCCAGGTCCAGTCAAGAAGGGAAGCACAGGCTCTGACAGCGGAGACTTCAGAATTTCCTCAAATGGCCGTGGTGCTTCTGGAGGCCGTGACAACTTGGGAATTCTGGGAAGAACATTTTTTTTCTGCTTGTTAAGAATGCTTTGCAAAAGTCGCGACTGTTGAATCTGCTTTACTTCATGCTCAGATGGTTCTGAAGTGCTTGGCTGGCTTGCTCCAGGATCAGATGACTTTGTCTCTGAACTTGATGTCTTCTCTGCAGAAGTTTCCTTCTGACTTGGTGCAGAATGCCTTCTGGCAGCAGATTTAAACTTTAGCTTTTTCGACTTCATTCCAGTGTCACTTTCAAAATTTGCTATCGCTCTCTCGAACGCTGTTAGAGTTGATTTTGCTTTGGTTGCTGCATTTTCTCTCGCAGCTTCATCTGTATTTTCAACTTTGATTGCAGGCCTCTCTTTTGTAGTATCTGTCTTGTCCTCTCTGACTGAAGTTTTCTCTTTACCAGTCTGCAACTTTGCTGCAGCTGAAGATGTTGCAGTACTATTAACAGCAGAAATGCTTGAGTTTCCTTTTGCCACAGGTCGTTTTTGGGGCATGTCTGACTTCAGTGTTTTGTCCTCTGAGGAAGAGTGGTGACTTGAGGTACTATGGCTTCTTTTTCCTCTGGTTCTTTCTGTTGGTGCATGTCTGTCTTTGCGTCTGTCTCTGTCTGCCTTCTTAAATTCTGCTGCTGGTAAAGGAGTAAATGGACTAGTTTTGGGAGTGCTTGTTGAATTGTTGATACTGAAAACAGAGTCTGCTGATGAGGACGATGATCGCTTTCTGGAAGGTGTGGAAACTGGGAGTGGGACTGCACACACACACACACAAATTCATTTAAAATGAAATAAGATTGCATAATGTGCTAAACTTTAATTCAACCAAATCAACATAACCAATGAACATGTTGTACTATTTAATTCACACAAAATCAGTTATCAGTGCATAACATATAATTTCTCTGGCATTCTAGCTGTTCAACAGACTGTGTGCAGGCTTCCATTCAAATATATCTTGGTAGCTTATGAACAGTTTTGAAATTATTCATTATATTTCAATTGTTGCAATTTGAAATTTTGAAGTTGATGTCAGTCAGGCTGACTAGACTGTAGACACAAAACAGGTCTTACTTTCTTTCAGCCATACCTTGGATACACATCATTTCTCTGGCATTCTAGCTGTTCAATAGACTGTTTGCAGCAGGCTTCTATTCAAATGATCTTGGTAGTTGATAAACAGTTTCTAAATTTGACTTTGAAATTTTGAAGCTGATGTCACTGGCAGGCTGGCTAAACACAAAACAGGTGTTACTTTCAGACATACCTTTGACAGTAAATGGACAAATTATATTTGGTGTACAGTAAACAACAAATACAATATTACCATTGCTGCTGACTGATGCTGATGACTTGATGTCCGTAGAGAGTTCGATGTCCTGTTGATGTGCCTTCCAGTTGAACTCCGTCTTCTTCCAACGTACAGCCCCATCCTTCACAACACTTCCAACACGACACAACTTCACCCTGCATTCCTGGACTCCTTCAGTCTTTAAAAGTAAATCCATGAAGGAGCGTGATGAATCACTGGATAACTGACGCTTCTTTTTATTCTTTTGTTGCACAGCTGCTGGGGGCGAAAGAAGAATTTGAGGTTTGGGCTCTAACTCCAAGAAATTTGTTTCCTTCACCACCTTTGTGTTTGACTTTGATAAAGAATGCTCACCATTTTCCTGCGTACAGGGATACATTGGCTCTTTTTCAATAGAGACCAATTGACTGTCCACAGGATTGGGTGCTGCTTGAGGTGGTGGTGTTTCAGAAAACCTTCTGGATGAGAGGTCACACTCAATGTCAATCTCAATGGGGCTGTGTTGAATTATGCTAGTGGGGGACGATGGTGCAAAAAGTGTTTGCTCAATATCCTTGTCAGATAAGCTCCCTTCACAGTTGACATTTAGCAGAAATTGTTCCAAAATGGGGGTAATGTTCATAAAAGCATCATCTTTTTCCGTCAAACGATCCAGCTGGGCTTCATCCTCAGTTTGTGGTTCCTGTCTGATTTGATCTTCCAACTGTGGTGAGTTATGGTCTAAATCTACCACTATGTCAAAGTCTTTACTGTTCTCATCTTTCTGCTCGCTAAAACTGGAACTAGATGTTGTAGAATTGTGTTGAGCTACCAAAGCACTAGGCTCGATAGAGACCTCACTAAAGTGCGTGCTATCTGTGTCACTGTGCTGATCTGCAAATGCTGCATTGTTCAGTATTTTTGACTCTAATTCATTAGTTATCTCTGGTGCTTCTATTTTTAATTTTACATCTTTTTGTTGTGTCTCCTCCTTCTGTGACAGTGAAGTTCGGGTTTTCTTTGAAGTGACGTATTTATGATATTTTGCCACCGTCTGCAGCTTCCCTTTTTTATGCACAGTGGGCGACTTACCCCGAGTCGTGTTGGGTTTTCTGAATGGCACAGGCTCGTCCATCAGCAGTAGGTTCATACCGAAAGGGCTCTGGCCTACTAACGTGTCAGTTGTACCGCTGGGTTGTGATCCCATCTCCACCACTTCCACTTCCACCTCACCACTGGAACACGGCTCCATTTCCACGGTGTGCTGTCTCAGTATAAAACGACGGTCAGCATATTTCTAATAAACTACTTCCTTGTGTGTGCTGCACGTTTCCTTTACGGTTCCCTTTCCATTTAGGTCGATGAGCTGAATCGAGCAAACGATCTCCTTTTGGTCTTTGATCAACGGTTCTGGGCAAAACTTGCAAAAGATGCACACTATAAGCCAACTTGCAACAAAGAACAGTAATCGTACATCCTGCAGAAGGTGCCAAATGAAAGTTCTTGTTCAAAAAAGAGCAAATAGGCTTCTGCAATGCTGTCCAAAAGAACTAACCATGACTAACGTGTCTGAACTATTCACCATTTCTGAGAAATAGGTGCGTGAGTTACTTCCCCTACACTGTGTATACTTTGTGTATCCTCGATGGCTCTTCGCCCGCAATGTATAGTTTGAAATGGCAAGGCTTGGTTGTTGTTGTTGGTGGTGGTGGTGGTGGTGGTGGTGGTGGTGGTGGTGGTGGTGTGTGTGTGTGTGTGTGTGTGTGTGTGTGTGTGTGTGTGTGTGAGAGATTGTGTATGTGTGTGTGTGTCAGTGTGCAAGTGTGTGTCATTGTGTGTCAGTGTGTGTGTGTGTGTCAGTGTGCGTGTGTGTGTGTATGTGTGTGTGTCAGTGTGTGTGTTTTTCAGTGTGTGTGTCAGTGTGTGTGTTTCAGCCGTGTGTGTGTGTGTCAGTGTGAGTGTGTGTCAGTGTGTGTGTGCCAGTGTGTCAGTTTCAGAGTGTGTGTGTCAGTGTGTGTATGTGTTTCAGTGTGTGTGTTTCAGTGTGTGTGTTACACTGTGTGTGTGTCAGTGTGTGTGAGTGTGTGCCAGTGTGTTAGTGTGTTTGTTTGTGTGTGTGTGTGTGTGTTGTTGTTGTTGTTGTTGATGATTTCTTACAACACAATACTGTACAACACTACACCGTTTTTCTCAGCCAGAAATATGTGATACTGACATGCTCGTAAAGGTGTGCCGGCCTAAAACAAAATATGCAAAGCATAGACAGTAAAGCAATAAAATGATCCCTTGGAATACCAATACATTCTTGTACTCAAAACGACTCTGAGGAAGCAGGTATATATTATCTCGATCAGGCCAACTCTTGTGGGCACAAGCTGTGTAAATCCATGTGTGCATATGCCCTGCGTACATGCACCCAAATCAGCAGTTATCCCATTGTGCATGCAGCCACCGGTGCTCAGTGTAATACCGGTGACTGCAAGTATACGGCAGTTAACTCATTGTAGACGCGCCGTATACGGATACGCGGCGATTCGCCGCGTATCCGTATACGGCACGTCTACAATGAGTTAACAGAAAAAAAATCACAGAACGTAAAAATCACCACTGAAATTACCTTTTATTATGTCGCAAATGCCACACTGCCACCCACATTATAATTCAGGTTTACAAGTAATGATAACTGATCATTAAACACAACATTGAACTCGTATTGCTGGCAGTAAACGCAATTAGTAGTAGTAGTAGTAGTAGTAGTAGTAGTATTGTGAGGACAAAATAGGCCGTGAGGCCTTTATAAATGTCCTTTCTTTCTTTAGTTCCTTTATGGGTCTGCTATGCATGCAATTTTCCTATAAAATCATTCATCATAGGAATAAAAAATCTCTTTAAATTTTGGTAATTCGTCCAGCTGGTTTTTAAAAGAATTTATATTAGATGCTTTTTTTAATGAAACTGGTAGGTCATTCCAAACAATGACAACTCTGTTAGTAAAACAAAACTTCCGCAGGTTAGTGTTACAGTGCTGTACAAAGATTTTCCCTTCAAAATTTCGGGTTCTGTCACAGAATGGTGTTGCAAAAAAGTCGTTCCACTTTAGGTCGTCGATGCCATTATAAATTTTAAAAACTTGGATTAAGTCTCCACGTATTCTACGTCCGCGTAAGGAGTGTAATCCAAAGTATCTGAGTCTGTCTGAATAAGTCATATTTCTACATTCTTTGACCAGTTTTGTTGCTCGTCTCTGTACCCTTTCGAGTGCAGCTGATTGTCTCTTTAAACCTGGGTACCATACAGTGTTTGCATATTCTAAATGTGGTCTGACTAGTGATTTATACAGTTTACTAAAAATTTCCTTGTCCAAATAATTAAAAGCTCTCTTAATTACTCCAACCATTTTGTTGGCCTTATTGATGCAGTTCTGAATATGGGGGTCAAAAGATAGAACTTTGTCAAAGACCACACCTAAATCTCTTTCCTCCTCACAAGATACCACCTTTTTAATGTTGCTGTTCACTTTCATCAAGTAATCGTGTTCAGGATTGTTCCTTCCAGCATGTAAGACCTTGCATTTCTCTACATTAAAATGTAAGTCCCATGTGTCGGACCACTCTTGCAAGTGATCCAAATCGTACTGCAACACGTCTTTATTGCTCGATTCATTATAGATTTTAGTATCATCTGCGAAAATTTTACACATGCTATTAACACAATCTGGCAAGTCATTTATAAATATCGTAAATAATATAGGTCCTAAGATGATACCTTGAGGTATGCCGCTCAGTACCTTTATTTTGTCTGATTTTGCTTCTCCAACCTTTACCATTTGTTCTCTTGCATGTAAAAAACTTCTTATCCAGTTGGAAATGTTTCCACATACACCATAGGCCTCTAGTTTCTGAAGAAGCCTTTCATGAGGAACAGTGTCGAATGCTTTTCTAAAGTCTAAGTATATGATGTCAACCGGTTTTTTTGTTGTCCAGTAAGGAGGTTATATCATCCATAACCTGCAGTAGCTGAGTAACACATGATCGTTTCCTTCTAAAACCATGTTGGCATTCAGTGTACATATTATTCACCGTAAAATGATTAACGATCTCATCTCGGACTATAGACTCTAAAACTTTACATACTATAAACGTTAAGCTTACTGGCCTGTAGTTTCCTGCATCTGACCTAGAACCTTTTTTAAAATCGCACTTACCTCTGCGGTTCGCCAGTCTTGCGGTACAATACCAGATTCAAGGGAAAAAGTAAACAATGTGCAAAGTGGCTCTGCCAACTCATTACACAACTCTTGTAAAACTCTGGGAGGGATGCAGTCTGGACCTTGAGCTTTGGAAGGATTCAACTCCTTTAGTTTTTTCTTGACAATATCAGGAGTTATTACGATATCTGTTATGGTGCACCCATTCGATTTTGAGCCTCTACCAAGCAACGGAACATTACTCAAATTTTCTTCCACAAATACACTTGAAAAGAATTTATTCAATGTTGCTGCCTTTTCATGATCTCCTACAGCAAGTGTGCCATCTTCTTTTTAAGTGCATTTATTCCAGAATTATATTTAGTTTGTTCCTGTACATACTTCCAAAACACTTTGGGGTTCATTTTACATTTATCTGCAATATTTCTTTCATGCAATTTTTTGTTACGCTTTATTAATTTGTTACAGTCATTTCTTAGGATAATATATCTTTGGTAATCTCTACCTTCTTGAGTTTGAAGATATCTTTTGTATAACTTGTATTTCTTTTTAATCATTCTTAAAGTACCCTTATTCATCCAAGATGGTGTGGTTCTTTTATGTGATTTGCTCTTCACTTTTGGGATGTGCAACTCCATACCTTTCAGAATCGAGGACTTAATTAATGCCCAGAATTTTTCCACTCCGCAATTTTCATGTTTAGTAGTTGTAAAGTCAATATTTGCCATATATGCTCTCAGACTATCATAGTCTCCCTTCCCAAGGTTAAGGGAGTGTTTAATACTCTGCGTCACCTTAACCTTATGTACATACAGCTGGAAGAGTAAAACATCATGGTCACTCTTGCCAATGGGATCCAAGTGTTGAATATCTGACGTTAGCAACTCGTCATTTACTAAGATTAGGTCATCTAATGTCGACCTCTGACCTTGCCTATGTCTTGTTGGGGTTTTCACCATTTGAATCAGGAAGGCGTCTCTTATGCACTCAACAATTTGATTATTTTTTTCCCTGTCCAGGAGCCATTCCATCCTGCACAAGGGAAATTAAAATCTCCGAAATTGCAAATTTTGTCATATGCTTGTATCTCCTCGGATCGTAAAAGTTGTAATAGTAAATCTGTGTTTTCAGTTGTGGAGTTGGGGCTTCTATACACACAACCAACAAGATTTTTTTCACCAGAAGCACTCACAAAATAGTACCATAAGCTCTCTTCAAACTTACTATTGTTCAGTGTTTCACATTCTTGAGCATTTAACTTTTTGATTAAAATAAAGGGCAACTCCTCTTTTAGGGTTTGTGTTAAGAAACATATCATAATTCGGTAATGAGTATTCTGAATCCAATGGAGTATAGATCTGGTTTTTAGCTTTTACTTCGGTAAGACCAATGATGTCAGGCTTTAATCATCGATCCTTTTTAAAAGTTCACTCTTTTTATTTAACAGGTAATCGATATTACTATAGATGACGGTGCAAAAATTGGAATCACTTGAAAAACAAAAGACAAGTTTTAACCCTTTGCGTGTCGGTAGAGGTTGATTCCTACATAAATCATCGCGACTAAAACCGCGACCGACACGCAAAGGCGGGTTAACGTTTTTCTTTACAATGGTTATATATACAGTTGGTTGATAATTTGTTTACCACTGAGTAACGTGTTTTGTGACTAGAGTATGGACAGTTTGAAGATAAAAAACCGAAATATATTACAGGCATATATATGGAGATATATTGAAGCTCAGCGTGGCAGACAGCCAAACACTCGACTGACCTACAGATAGATATATAGTTGACACACCGAGACAAGTAAAGACAGACTGACGTCAGACTGACAGAGTCTGAAGGTAAGTTGTTAAACAGTATACAGCCTAAAACAAGAAGTACATGCGCTATAACACACACACACACACACACACACACACACACACACACACACACACATGCACGCGCACACTGCCGAACGCGTCGACCAGCAATGAATACTAAAACATGTCATTTTGCACTGCTCTCATTATGTAGCACATGCATTGTTCAAGTTTTACAGTTCTATCCCATTACGCAGAGGATCTGCCTCGGGCCGACCGGTCTGCCGCAGTTGGTCCGCGCACAGCCGTGCGCGGACCAAGTGCGGCCGACGTCGGCCTGTGGTCCTTTGCTTCCTGGGACGCTTAGAACACCAGCTGGCACCCCCATTCTAAAGTCTGAAGGTCCTGGGCCGGTCCGGCGGTCAGTCGCCGCACGACTGAGTTCAGTAAGCTCACTAGTCTTGCAAATGGTCTTAGGCCACTAGCAATGATGTGGTATAACTTTTAAGTAGTGCTTCCCAAGATACGCAGGCGTAATTTGGAGAGTCGACAGCGCCGCTCCTGGGGTCACACATCGCCGCGCCGCGGCCAGAACTGAAATTTCATCGCTTCAGTGCCCTGCCGGCGCCACTAGGGGCACGATGACAGTAGCTTTGACTAATGAAAATCCACTGCGCCACCGCCACCTAATAATGCTCAAGACAATTTGTCTTGCGGAGCATTAGTAGGTGGCGGTGGCGCGCACGCGGTGGCGCAGTCGGATTTGCATTAGTCAAAGCTACTGTCATCGAGCCCCTATGGCCGGCGCTTGCACAGAGTCCATCCTGCAGCAAAACTCTGCGACAGTCACTGAAATATGGTCCAAGCAGAGTGTGGTACGTATCTTGATCAAGGTAGCTGCAAAGGCTATCCGTGATGTACAGAGCCTACTCTTTGGATTTTTTTATTTTTAAATTTTTTTTAGCATAAAGTGTATAGTATAAAATGACAGTAAACCACAAACCACTGCCCATATCTACAAAACTGCTCCTACTAGTCCTAGCTACAGACCCGCTACAATATTATCCACATTCTTTGTAATTTATCTTTGTTTAGTTACATATAAAAATACACAAGCTACATTTGTCGGCCAATAAACTCAAATAGATAAATACTGAGGCAGACAGGCGGCCACACAGCCGACGGACGAACGCACAAACAAGCAGAAAATAAACAACAAACAACTCCAAGATTCCAAAGAAGGCAAAGGAATGAAACCCTTTTTTCAAAACGCAAACGTCATTTTAGGGCTTCAGTAACTCTTTTGTCCACCACGAAGGTTATTTCAAAGGCGGGGTACCGAATAGGGTCAGAACAAAGTTCGACCCCAGCTGGACTGGAACCCGCGACCCGTTCCCGACGAGAATCGAACGCTCTACGCCTGCGTCACCCAGCTCAGTCTCCAACAACCCCATCCCCTCCCCTCCCCTCCCGCCCCCCCCCCTTCCCCCACCGTCCACGCCACCCCGTCAGCCCCACCCCTTCAAACTCCCTCCCACTCTGTACATGCTAGCTGAACCTGACCGTCAAGTTGCTGCGATCTTTCCGGTTAGTTCAAGGCACCAAACACCACTAACTTTTCCAGGTCACACTGACATGGATTAAAAGTGGCGTCATCAAGAGGCATGTATAGATCCTCATGAGCCCCCGCAACTGCGGGGGCTCATGAGGATCTATACCTCTTGCAGTTGGCTGGTGTTTAATTTTTATCGGCATCGTCAACGGATTAACCCACACCACAGCAAGATATGGATCAACCATGATAGTTCAAGGGTGGCGCCAGCCAGAACGATATCTTGCGGCGCCTATAGGCGCCAAGCTATTCTGACACCACCCTTGAACTATCATGGTCGATCTGTCTCCTAAATTGTAATGCAGTCCTCTGAGAACAACTCCAAAATGGGACACAACGGGTTAAAGAACAGGATCAAGTGATACTGCTAGTAAACCGAAGGTAGGTCTATTAGGGGGACACCACCCAAGCAGACAAGTCTCCGTCGCCTATCTTTCTTACCTACCTTTTACCGTACCCTATGATATGATACTGTGTTTTATCACCATGCATTGCTTGTGCCTTCGGTCAAGTTTGGCTGATTTTTTTTAACTCATTCAACAGCTGCACTGAAAAGTGTCGTATCGCGTTGCCGGCGGTAACGCCATACGATACTTCCGCAGTGCTTGATGCGGGGCGCCCTGAATGAGTTAATGCTATCGGTAGGCGATGCATCATAGGTTTTCATATCAGTAACACCGTCATTCGAGACGTGCCACATTGGGATACGCGGCACAAAGCTGCCTATCCAAATCCAGCCCGTCTCGAATGTGTTGGCTGTATTCACCAATTTCTGAATGTTTAATATCATCATAAGCTGAGAGTGCCATTATCCCTACTGAGAGTCGCCACGTTGAGAAAACAAACCGGCTCTGCCGTATTTAGGGGCCGAATGCCGCATCAACAGTCCAAGTGTCCTACACGAAAACGAAAATCCCCTCCAATGCGCAAAGGCCATAGGGCCGCCGTTGGCCCGGACACGGCCGTGCGCGGGCCAACAGCGGCCGACATCGACCCGACGGCCTTTTGCGCATTGGACTCAGTGACAGTGCCATCCGGGTTCTGTGGGAACTAGTCAAACTGTTTTCCCAAGAATAGTTGCTTTTAGGGTGCTGTTGGGTTTTTATTTATTTATTTATTTATTTTTATTTAAATGTATGCCGCCCATGCTAAAGGTGCGAGGTTCGATACCGGGTTCCGGCCGTCGGACTTTTCTCCTCAGTAAGTGCCACCTTTCAATTCGGGCGTACCGTGGGGGTTCTTTCTCCGGGTACTCCGGCTCTTTAGTACTGGTTTCAGGCCACTTTATAATTATGCGATCAAAATTTCGGAAACCTCAGTTTCTGATCTGACACTGAGCACCACGTGAATGTCCTGTGTTTGTCTTGTAATGTGTGGGCAAAACGCCTGTATAATGACCGGTACTATTATTATTATTATTACTATTATTATTATTATTATTATTATTATTATTATTATTATTATTTCTGTGTAGGATTCATGGATCTGCAGATACTAAATTTGAGTCAGCGTGTCAAATGATGAAAATCACTGAGGCATCGAGCCTGGGACAGCTGACAATTCATGAAACTGTTTACGGCTGCCACATGTAGAAAATCCCACACCACCTGGCCGATCTGTGACTTGACTGAAGCTGAGTTTTCCATAGGGTTTTGTCTTCCATTTTATATAAAAGTCAAAAGAAACCTACGGTAAAGTCAATTTCTAATCAGCTCTGGAGGTCCTCCCCCTTGTGCGCAATAGGCCATCGGGCCGACGTCGGCCGCCGTTGGCCCTCGCACGGTCGTGCGCGGGCCAACGGCGGCCGACGTCGGCCCGATGGCCTATTGCGCATTGGGTCTGCTTCATTGTGACGGCTACAGTGATTGTTTTGAGCACAAGACTGAGCACACGTATTACGCGCGCTCGAACGTTGAAACCAATAATTTTGAACAACATTGGATAGATTTGATCTCCTTGAAACAACATTCAGAAGATTATGTTTAACCCCTTCACTGCCGAGAACAACTGAACGCAGTTCAACTGCAAGAGTCATAGATCATCATGAGCCCCCGCTACTGCGGGGGCTCATGAGGATCTACGCCTCTTGACGAGACCAATTTGCATCCATGTTCTTTGCACGGTTGCGGCTATCGGTCGTTGAATGAACAAAGATTTTCAGAAACGAAACACGCGTCCAGTGGCAGGGAAGGGGTTAATGCATCAATAATAATTAATCATTATGAATCATTAATATTTAATATATGTACAAAAGAATACACTTGATGTTTTATAGGCATCATAACCCCTTCACTGCAGGAACAAAGTGAACAACACCTTTAAAAAAAAAATGCAACAGGCACAGATCCTCACGAGCCCGCGCACATGCAGGGGGCCCAAGAGGATAATTATGTGGCTCGTGCCATCCTCAGTCCTATCCGCTTGCCGTCAGGCACACGAAGTTTTCCTGTACTGGCCGGGTCTGCAATAGTTTCACAGACGACATGGCTAGCCTTTGGCAGCGGAAAGGGTTTCAACGCAACGCTGTTGCAACTGGTGTATAGTAAGGAGAATGCGTAGTTAGTGCAGCTGAATGCGGCGGAGGTTGATTTCCATGATGATGTCCATGACATTAGCCAGGATATGACGCATTCCCGGAATGTCCACTGCGGTTATCAGGTGGATGTACAGCTGCTTGTGGCCCGGTTTGTTCTGCAGGAATTGTTCCTTGATGTAACGCAGACAACTTTCGGGACTCTCGCAACCTGTCGGCAAAAATCGAACAATTGATAAATCAAAGATGAGCTAATATGCAAGGTGCTAAAAGTAACTCACACCGGATGCACGTTTTAGAGCAGTACAGTGTCAGGTAGATTTTAAGAGGAGGTATGGACAACACTCCCAGAAAGTCAAACAATACAGGGGAGGGGGGGGGGGGGGGAGTGACGGGGGCGCGAATCAAGCAAGGTATAAACAATATTATATAATTTATATACATCGCCCGCCTCAAACCCCTCCTAAGTTTCTAAACGGTGAAGTATTTTATACTAATATATATCAGTTTTAAGACAGGGATTGGTCTATTTGGAGACGCTACAAACGACGCTGACCGTGAATACACACACGTGAGGACGCTATGAAAACACTAAATGGAATCATGTTGGGAACCTTTTTCCAGAACGCAAAGAGTCGTCGGGCCGACGTCGGTCGTCAGTGCGCGGGCCAACGACGGCCGACTTTGACCCAAGGGGACCCTTAGCTCATTGGGTCGTTTATAGTAAATAAAACATAATTTCTGTTTGCAATACCTTTGTAGTCCGGGAAGCAGTGCGTGAGGCTGACTGTCTTTATGTGCTCGATGAAAACGTCCTTCTTGTTCAGGAAGAGGATGAAGTCTGTTTTCTCCAGAAAGTGGTTGTGCGATACCTCGTGGAACGCCTGGAGGCTGTCCTGCATGGTGTTCTGGCGGGGAAAGAAAGGAAGACATCACCATAATCGTTGTGAAAAATAATCGTCATCCACCATCAGTGTATCGAATCAGGCATGTAGAGCATGCACAGGACTAACAAGAGACATAAACCCTCATAAAAATAATCGTCATCCACCATCAGTGTATCGAATCAGGCATGTAGAGCATGCACAGGACTAACAAGAGACATAAACCCTCATGAGGGTTTATGTCTCTTGCAGCTGCGTATTGGTCGAATCAGTATTTCGTCATCATTGTCATTGTGTCGTCATCAAGTAACTCTACTGTGCATGCGACCACAGGTACTGTTATCACACTGCATGCACAAAGCGGTTACTCACCCACCGCCTACACTTAGTCATCATCAAACGTCATCGTTACCAGCTGATCCAAAAAGGTGACGATATAACTGACTGCTCGACGCGCATTCATTTCTACACTAACAACCACAGCTCTGACTGAGCGTAGACTGTTATGTCAAAAGACTTCCAAACAAATTCAGTGCTCAGTCTACAAATGAAGCGTAATCTCCATTTTTTTTTCTTAGTCGAGCCTGCGTTATAATTATTGCACCTCAAAGATGCCAAACAGACAGGGTAGGGTTTAAACCAACATGCAGATTTGACCGATAAAGTAGTTTGAATCTGATTCTGATGAAATTGAAACTACATCGCTGAATTCAGTCACTCAGTAGCTAGTCTAGCCCGGAACTCCTGATACAATGATTGTCTGGCATCGATCTGAGTCAGTCGCACAGCCACACGATCTCAGCGAACCCTCCTGTTCCCAAAGTCACAAAACAAACAATTCTTGCGCACCTCCTAATCACATTGCGCCCTGAGGTCTAAAATCCATAATTTGAGAGCTGTCTTCTGAAGATATTACAGTTCATGAGAAGCATCGACCATGACAGTTCAAGAGTGAAGCCAGAACATGTGACAGCTAATAGACAAATAACACATTAGATCTTATAATTATATTGGTCATGGAAGTTCAAGGATGGTGCCAGAACAGCTTGGCGCCTAGAATTCTGCATGAGGAACGCGGAAATGAAAGGGACTTGAAAAGCGAGGGACATTGATCTGTATGGGCCCGGCATCTGAGTGGATTTAATAAATATCTTTGCTTTGTGTATATGGATGATGCTCACTGAGCCCCACCAGTGAAGGGCTTAACTACACATTGCTGTCAACAATGACATTGAGGCGGCTTTCGTTTTTGCTTACATGACAGATTTAAAAAAAAAAAAAAACACCAGCCAATAAGAAATCGTGTTGTGAAGAACTGATCTGGTCAGTCCAAGCCAAGGTTAGCACTCGATGGGACCGTATAGATTAGTTCTTCGCAGAACGAATTCAGTTCTTGTTTGATGAAATGGAGATAACTAGCCAGCTACTTGATCATGTGACTGGAGGTTATTAACTCATTCAGCCCGACGGCCTATTTCCCAAATTTTGGAGGCGTCATCTAATGACTATGCACCAGTTGCAGGAGATGGATCGACCATGCATAATTCAAGGGCGGTGCCAGATTAGCTTGGCGCCGACACAAGCTAATCTGGCACTACCCTTGAATTATCATGGTCGACCCATCTCCTGCTGTAGTGCGTCAGGGCTGAATGGGTTAAACAGTTCACACGGTCAGACGCTTCCATTAAGAATGGTAAGAAAACTAATCATATCCAGTGGCGTAGGAAGAAATTTTATATTAGTGAGGGAGGCGGGGAGGGGGATCTGCATGCCTGACATGTTACGTTCTAGCCTCCAAAACATCTAGAAGGGGAAGCGGGGTGGGGGGGGGGGGAGCGGCGTTAGTAAAAAGCGTGTTTGTTTTTGTTGTTTTGTTTGGTTTGTCTTTTTTACAGGGGGATTTTTAAAAATGCGTAACTTAATATTTTGTCATTTCATTTCTTTTCGAAAATATTGGGGAGGGGGAGGGGGAGGGGGATGGAGGGGAGAAGGGGGGAGGAGGGAGATCTTTGAGGAGAGGGCCTCCAGGGTTCATATGCAAGCGATATCATAGACATATGATCCAGTCGATGCATAACTTTTTAAGAACAGAAATTAGACTTTATGACCCGTACTTTGTAACCAATTCTCTCTCTCTCTCTCTCTCTCTCTCTCTCTCTCTCTCTCTCTCTCTCTCTCTCTCTCTCTCTCTCTCTCTCTCTCTCTCTCTCTCTCTCTCTCTCTCTCTCTCTCTCTCTCTCTCATAGCGTAGACTTGTTGAAGCTATTCTTGCAAGTGCCTATTTTACCCCCACAGCTATTTTTCCCCCACTGAGCTATATCAGTGTATTCTAATTTTACCATTTTTTGTTACCATGTAATTCCTTGTAAATACCCGATGCACATATGTATACATGCAAACACTGATTTCTGTTTACACCTTTTTCTTGTAAATGTATTATTATTACTTTGTACTTTTCCCCTTTTCTGCCCTAGAGACTTGGATGGGGTTAACTACTTTTTCTTTTTTCTCCTGGCATTGCTGTGTGTGAGTGTGTGTGTGTATGTGTGTGTGTGTATGTGTGTGTGTGTGTGTGTGTGTGTGTGTGTGTGTGTGTGTGTGTGTGTGTGTGTGTGTGTGTGTGTGTGTGTCTTAAAGTACCATTACGCATAAATCGGAAGACACAGTTCACACAGTTCAACACCATTTGTGTTTGTTATGCCTTGTCGACACATAACTATTAACAGCAATTTGGACACGCAGTAAAAGCACACGCGTAATCGCACTTATTCATTCTGCTCTGCCGTAAGCGTGTCAATCTATTTTTAGCTGTTCCTCGTACTGAAAGCGTTGTATTTATAGAACGGAGTGGAGTCATTATCAGCTTACTTGATATACAGACGACGTGTGCTGAACTGGATTGTCCTGTGTCTAAATGAACCATGACTAGACCTGTGTATAGCGTTTCGTAAGCATCTGTTACAGAAGTGTATCTTTGAACAGTTACGGCGGTCACGTAGTGGGCCTTCAAAACATGACGTGCGAATACAGTTTAATTCTTGGCCAAAAAAAGTTCGTAAAATGGGACCAAAATAGGCAAATATTACATATTTGGACTAACAGGAGACATAAATCCTCATGAGCCTTCACGGGGGTTAATGAGGGTTTATGTCTCTCGCAGCTGCGTATCGGTCGCCTAGTCCTGGCAGTTAAGGGGTTCATGTTTTACGATTCAGTATGACGTCTCCAGAGTCAACAGGAAACGGAAGAGACAGTCGTCGCCACAGACAGAACGTGCGTCCTATGTTATTCTCTATTTCTTTTCTCTCCTATCATGCCGCGAATTATTGTCCTACTCTGGGGGGAATGATCTGCGAGAGACATAGATCTGTGCCTCTTGCTGGCACCATGTGTTTATAATTGTTGTCACGTGGTAGTCGTAGTATGCAACTCGTCACACGTGGCATAAGGTTGTAGACCACACTGGAGTTACAGTTCCAACAATATTTTTTTTGCAGCGACTATGCGATCTCAGCGCAATGCATCCACAAATGCACCAACACTGATACACTGTCTCCTCTACAATGCAAATTCTCCCAACACAACCAATCAGAAAAGAAAACGTAACCAAAACTCATTAATATTCATTAAAAAAAAAACTCTCTAGAAGTTACGACAAATTTCCACTACCCTCTAAGCGCCTTTGATACAATGTTACGAAATAGTGCGGACAACCTTGACGTCATATATGAGGTCACTAGAAAGATCGCGACCCTGCTCGAACCTTCCAGTCTAATATAGATCAAATTTTACAACATCGTAGCAAAACTACGCGTCACAACAAAAATCGATCGCAATTCTCCGTGCAAACTAAAGAAAATGAATCCTACTAAAAAGGTACGTAATTCTAGTCTTATCCAAAATAACTCATCGGTTTTTTCCTATGGTTAACACACACATGCTCTCAAAGAATAATACAACCACAAACGTAACGTTTGTTTTGTTTTTTAGTTTTGGTTGTTGGTTGTTTTTTTTTAGTTCAGTACGTATGGATGATCATGTGAGAATCGATCAGGCGACGTCGCCTAGTCCTGGTTAACTGATGAAAATAGCTGCGTCCAGAAATCTGATTACGCTGTTTTTGGGGAGATGAACCCCTTTCAATGCTGTCGAAAAAAATCCAACAGTCACATATTAAACACGTGGGCTGCACGGGATCTTGAGGGACTCTATGTCTCCTGTTGACGCCAGATGTTAGGCAGGGGGAGGGGAAGGGGGAGGGGGACAGACTCTTCAAGGATCACGACATTTCTCTTGGAAACTTTTACGCGTTGATTCAAAAAGTTGTTAAATCTTCCGTCTTTAGTCATATATAAAAGACATGTACACAGCCAGAATTCATCATTTTCTTTAAAGCAGTTTTTTTTTTTTTTTTTTTTTTTTTTTTTTTTTTTTTTTTTTTTTAGTTGGATGCTGGACGGGTGAATTTAAAGCCGATGGTGATCATGCAAAACAAAATGCACAAGGCATGTAAAGTAAACGAGTATATCTTCATCATACCATGCCAGGGTCTTCCTCCAGCGTTTCATCATAGCCGCTGAGAGCGACGAAGAAAAGAACAGCAGTCACGCTCTCGAAGAAGTGAATCCATTTCTTCCGTAGACTCTTCTGGCCCGCCACGTCGATAACTCTGTGGATAAGTAAAGATCCAACAGGTTTAACTCGTTCCCTACCACTGGATGTATAGTTTGCTTATGAAATCTGAGTTCACTGAACGACCAAAAGTCACATCCGTCCAAGGAATACGAATGCAGACTGGTCTCAGCAAGAAAGATAGATCCTCCTGAGCCCCCGCGACTGCGGGGGCGCATGAGGATCTATGTCTCTTGCAATTGAAGCCTGTTCACTTTTCTCTCTCGGCAGTTAATATTCGTTTAGTTTTGACACAGTGAAGCTTGAGATGGATCGACCATGTTAAATCATGGGTAGTGCCAGAGTACCTTGGTGCCTGGAGGGGCCATTCTAATCAGGCACTACCCCAGTGAGGAAAATGATCAGTGCCGACGTCGGCCGCAGCTGAACCGTACACAGACGCGCGCGGGCCTACTGCGGCTGACGTCTGCCCGAGGACCCTTTGCGTACTAGGACACCTGAATTACATCGCGCCCATACAGTCTCCCACAATTATAACGTACTAGGACACCTGCATTACATCGCACCCATACAGTCTCCCACAATTATAACGTACTAGGACACCTGCATTACATCGCACCCATACAGTCTCCCACAATTATAACGTACTAGGACACCTGCATTACATCGCACCCATACAGTCTCCCACAATTATAACGTACTAGGACACCTGCATTACATCGCACCCATACAGTCTCCCACAATTATAACGTACTAGGACACCTGCATTACATCGCACCCATACAGTCTCCCACAATTATAACGTACTAGGACACCTGCATTACATCGCACCCATACAGTCTCCCACAATTATAACGTACTAGGACACCTGCATTACATCGCACCCATACAGTCTCCCACAATTATAACGTACTAGGACACCTGCATTACATCGCACCCATACAGTCTCCCACAATTATAACGTACTAGGACACCTGCATTACATCGCACCCATACAGTCTCCCACAATTATAACGTACTAGGACACCTGCATTACATCGCACCCATACAGTCTCCCACAATTATAACGTACTAGGACACCTGCATTACATCGCACCCATACAGTCTCCCACAATTATAACGTACTAGGACACCTGCATTACATCGCACCCATACAGTCTCCCACAATTATAACGTACTAGGACACCTGCATTACATCGCACCCATACAGTCTCCCACAATTATAACGTACTAGGACACCTGAATTACATCGCGCCCATACAGTCTCCCACAATTATAACGTACTAGGACACCTGCATTACATCGCACCCATACAGTCTCCCACAATTATAACGTACTAGGACACCTGCATTACATCGCGCCCATACAGTCTCCCACAATTATAACGTACTAGGACACCTGAATTACATCGCACCCATACAGTCTCCCACAATTATAACGTACTAGGACACCTGCATTACATCGCACCCATACAGTCTCCCACAATTATAACGTACTAGGACACCTGCATTACATCGCACCCATACAGTCTCCCACAATTATAACGTACTAGGACACCTGCATTACATCGCACCCATACAGTCTCCCACAATTATAACGTACTAGGACACCTGCATTACATCGCACCCATACAGTCTCCCACAATTATAACGTACTAGGACACCTGCATTACATCGCGCCCATACAGTCTCACACAATTATAACGTACTAGGACACCTGAATTACATCGCACCCATACAGTCTCCCACAATTATAACAAAAGACTTTCGGGTCGACGTCGGCCACATTTGGCCCGCGCACAGGCGTGCCGCTACTGCGGCGGACATTAGCCCGAGGACCTTTAATTCCTCTTGGGTCCTAGAACTGATCGAGTGTCCTATAATGCCCGTGGATTTGGCAACAAAAGTCAGTCTCTGATTGAGACTTTACAAATCCCTAGTCACCAAGTCGAAGTTAATCAGAAAATATCCTCGAGCTGTCTTGGTCATTCCTAATCTTTAACTCATTCAGCCCCGACATTGATCGAGCATGATAGTTCAAGGGTGGTGCCAGAATAGCTTGGCGCCCATAGGCGCCAAGCTATTCTGGCGCCACCCTTGAACAGTAGTCATGCTCGATCTGTCTGTAGAATTGTAATACAGTCCTTCAGAGGGCAACTACAAAATCGCGGGATTTCGGTCCTGGGGTAGAATGTGATAACCAGGTGCTTGAAGTCAAATCGTTGTTGTTTTTAATGGATCAATAACAGAAACATAAACCAGGGAAATCATACTTCATACATTGCATGTAAAGAAGAACTTAATGACAAACACAAAACCTGTGAATAAGAACCTTCGGCCAAAACATCCCCCTCCCCCTCCCCTCCCCTCCCCACCGCCCCCTCCCCCCCCCAAAAAAAAAAAAATGAAAAAAAGAAGAAGAAGAAGAAGAAGAAACCCATGCACTAAGTCTTTCTGCATACTAGCGAAGAAATCGACAATACATACTTTTCTTTCAGCAACAGGAGTGTGATTTTAGCAGTTAACGGCACATAAACCTCTCTCATTTCTGATTTAGTGCATCTCTCGCCAGCTATGATTACAGTTTTACAACTGGATGATTGTAATATATGGGTAAGGGGATACACCCTCTTGTCGTGCACGCTGAATTAACAGGCCACGAATGATATATCGGAAGCAATAGTAGCTCTGTCGGAGGAACCTGGATCTAGATGAGACCCAGCAAGTGGTATATATTCACATGAACCCCGTCAATGAAGGTTTATGACGGACATGAAGGAATTAGCCCATTTAACCCCAAGGCCGCATTTTCCAAATTTTGAATGTGTCACCTAAGAGTACGTTGACTCAGTGACCATGATAATTCAAGGGTAGTGCCAGATGAGCTTGGCGCCTTCATGCGCCAAGCTCATCTGGCACTACCCTTGAATTATCATGGTCAATCGATCTCCTGCTTTAAAGCGTTGGAGGTAAATGGGTTAATAGGAAAGGAGGACAAAATTGACAGATAGCTTGCAGATGGAAGGTGCCGAACGAGAATTTGTTCTCTCGTTATTTTTGACACCTGCACGCAATTCGTTTTCAATTAATGCCAGAATACAGTCTGCCCGCACTCTTTTTACTCTTGTTAGCAAGGGTTGTCCTCAGCTCGTCTGCAGAAAACCGTCAATTAATGTGTTTTTCTCCCCTCCAGAAAAAAAAAAAACCTGCTTTCCATGAATGCGGCTGACATTGAGACTTCATCATTTATAAATGCAGTAGTTGTTTCGTGCCTTTCATTTCACTTTTTGGGTTGTCATTAAGGGTGTTGCCCAGATTGTTCACTGTACTTGCTTTGCTGTTCTTTGTGGACCGGGCGTGACCGCAATGAGTCAAGAGTCTTAATTCCCATAGTTGGGAACTGTCTTCTAGAAGACTACATGCCAATCATGGATGTAAAACGACAGTGATTGTTTAACAAAGTGGTGCTAGAATAGTTCGGTGACTACAGGCGTCAAGCTATCTAGCACAACCCTTGAACTATCATGGTCAATCAATCTGCAGTAGTGCATCAAGGCTGAATAATGTAACCCACACAATGTAGCACTAAATTAACCCCTTCGCTACCAGTGGTCACGAATTTGGCGTCTGAAACGACTGCACACATACCGACATTGGCAGTGAAGGTCGCAGATGTGAATATGGCCAATATAGGCATAAGGGACGTAGGACTAACAAGAGACATAAATCCTCATGAGCCCCCGCGAACGCGGGGGATCATGAGGATTTATGTCTCTTGCAGCTGGGTATAGCGTTCGCCCTGCCCAGGCAGTTATGGGGTTAAAATACCAGCACGTACTTGAACTCGAGGTTTTCTACAGAGAAACTGTGTTCCTGCATGCCAAGCGTCGGCCACCGGATGTAGAGAATGTCCTGATCGGTGGGCATGTAGTCCGGAGCTATCATCCGGTCCAGGTTCTCCAGAAAGCTGAAGAGGTAAAAGGTCCATTGTTTAACTTTTTAAAAAAAATTCACCTATTATGTTCGTTAATTATTTTCAGTGATTTTTGTGTGTGTGTGTGTGTGTGTGTGTGTGCTGTGTTTGTTTTCCTGTTGTGTTCTGTTTTGTGTACAGGACAGCTTGTATGACAGGCACTGAGTTGCCTAATAGCTTTATCCTGAATGAAAGGTTCATCACCACCATCTCTCTCTCTCTCTCTCTCTCTCTCTCTCTCTCTCTCTCTCTCTCTCTCTCTCTCTCTCTCTCTCTCTCTCTCTCTCTCTCTCTCTCTCTCTCTCTCACGCGTAATCGTGTTAAATATATGGTTTTAAATGCAAAGAGATCTCTTTTCGATAAAGTAGTTAAACAAAGCAAAGACTCATCTACTGTATGGCGTGCCATTAATTTAGTAACTAGAGGTACAAATAAAAATAGTGCGCCTGTATCACCCCACCTCACTGCAAATAGGTTTAATGACCACTTTACCTCTATAGCCGAATCGTTAATCCCAACAGGAAATAACTCATGTGAGTATGTTGGTCCAAACGCGCTAGTACACCACTGTAACCGGGAAAATACGGACAATGAACCATTCACGATACCGCCTATAGCAGTCCACGAAGTGGGTAAATTAATTTCCTCGATGGAAAATAAAAAGTCATCCGGGCCTGATGAGATCAGCTCAAAAATACTCAAGATATCTCTTCCATATATCGTCGAAAGTATTACATATATTTACAATCTCTGTATAAACCAAAACTCTTTTCCGGACGCATTTAAAGACGCAAAAGTGATCCCCCTACCAAAATCGAAAGATCTGAGTGAAATCAACAACTTTCGCCCCATATCACTATTACCTGTTTTGTCGAAGCCTTTAGAGCGGCACATCCATAAGCATCTATCTGAATACTTAGAAAACCAAAATCTCATCCATTCACTGCAGTCAGGCTTCAGACCAAACCATTCCTGTCACACTGCCTTGATAAGGATGGCAGATACCTGGTTATCATCTATTAATGATTCCAAACTAACAGGTGTAGTGTTCTTAGACTTCCGGAAAGCCTTTGACATGGTGAACCATGACATACTTATAAAGAAAATATCCTTATATACTAAAAGCGCAGCCGTGTTTTTCAAATCCTACTTAGAAAACAGAAGACAAAAAGTTCTCCTTAATGGTACATATTCTAGTCACTGCAAAGTAAAGCATGGCGTGCCCCAGGGCTCTATTTTAGGCCCTCTTTTATTCTGTTTGTTCATTAACGACCTTCCACTCACAATTAGTGATGAAAGTGTTGAATGCGATATGTTCGCTGATGATGCTGCGATACACACTCCCGATAAGGATTTGTCAGTAATTGACACGCGCCTACAAAACACATTACAGGACATTAACAGCTGGTGCAGTAACAATTCCATGATCTTAAACCCTGCAAAGACTGAATGTATGGTTGTAAGTACCCGCCAAAAGCACCAGCTCGGCACTCTCTCACTCAGCTTGTCCCTTCAAGGCAAATCTATCAGCCAGGTAACGGAACATCGTCTTTGTCACGTAACGGATGTGACATGTTGTTTCATTTTTTCGCCAAGTCGTTTTCTTGTTAATAAATGTAGATCGCCGACTTCTGTAAATAGCCTTATAAATATGTCACGACACGCCTGACGGGGTCAGGGCGCCGTGGACAACGTAAGCGCTAATCGCTCGAGAAGCCCACCCACTCTAAATAAACCACACAACGCCAGTGATAAACAACAAACAAATCCTTTATTACCTACTCTTACTCTAACCCCCACCCCAACCCACTAACGCCCCTGACCAAGGGAGGGAAGACCGGACAGATCGGTTGGAACGATGCATGTGAGACAGTGTATTTGGTGGCAGCGGTGGGATAAGGATTAGGGGGAGGTAACAGATTAGGTAGATTAGGGTATTTTTGTGCGCCAGTGACCGTTTGTTCGTGTTGTGGTACGAGTAAGATTTAGCGGGCGGTTGGCGGGAGTGGGGGCGTATTGCGCCAGGGGCCGCGGCCAGAGAGTGCAGCGCGCATAAACGGGGGGTGGCATGAGTGGTTGCCTCTCATTACTCAGGTACCGAGTGGTGAGGACCCTTCGGCTCTTGTCACTGTCTAGCCCTTATTCGTTGTTTGTATTCTGTGTATTTATTTGTTTTATTTTTTCTTTGTCAGGGGTCCTGCTGGGGAGCAGTTGTCGTCGCTGCCTCCGGGACACCCACATCAGGATGCCCCCTAAACGGGAGACCAGGGCCACCCGTGCCACGTCGGGGCACGACCCTGAGTCCGAGGGTGGTGGTGCAGGGGATGAGGGTCCAGGAGAGAGAGGAGCCACTTTGGCCACTCCCTCTCGGAAGGAAACGGTGGTGAGTACCCTTACCCGTACTCTCACTGCAGCAGGACTGACACCCAGTAGGGATCAGGAAAGTAAAGAGGGGTTAGGGGTGATAGTAAACCCTTATGAGCAGTATAAAGTGCTAGGAGAGGGCCTAGGACTTAGTGGGGGAGCCCTAACCCAGTTCATCCTGTCCGAAGTTAGGAGAGAGGAAGAAAAACGGGAACGTGACCTAGAGCGTAGGGCGTTAGAGAGACGGCTCCAGATGGACCGTGAGGCGGCTGAGCGGGCTAGGCGGGATGACTTAGCATTAACCGAACGTAAGCTAGCTGCCGCGGAACAAGCACGGAAAGAAGAGCTAGCTGCCGCGGAACAAGCACGAAAAGAAGAGCTAGCTGCCGCAGAACAAGCACGGAAAGAAGAGCTAGCCGCCGCGGAACAAGCACGGAAAGAAGAGCTCGTCGCGGCCGAAACGCGGCTTAGATTACAGTTAGCAGCATCGGAAAAGAAGTCAGTTACGGAGTCTAGTCAGCATTACTCGCTCAAGATGCGTCCGTTAGAGGATAAGGAAGATGTGGAATCTTACCTTCAGCTCTTTGAGAGAGTAGCCGAAACCCAGGGGTGGCCGAAAGAGGTATGGGGGATCAGGTTAGCACCTCTATTGCAAGGGGAGGCCCGTGATGCATACCTTAGGCTGACCGTAGAGCAAGGGAAAGATTTTGAGGTGGTGAGGGAGACCTTACTGAGAAGATTTAGGCGTGACGCTGAATATTACAGACGCCAGTTTCGCGAAGCCAGAAAGGAAGGTCCCGAAACGTTTCCCCAGTTGTTCGTTAGGTTAAAGACCTCAGTCAAGCGTTGGTTCACTTTAGCCCATAAGAGCATAGAGGACGTAGAACAAGTGCTAGACGTGTTTCTGTCTGAGCAACTTTATGCTATTATGAATGCAGACCTTGAAATGTTCGTTAGGGAAAAACGTCCTAGGAATGGTGAAGAGGCCGCGGAGCTAGCACAGCTCCATCTCGACAACAAACGGGCAGTCTCGCGTCCATTGGGTGGGGGACCGATTCGTCCGCCGTTCAAGAAGGACAAAGGGTCGAATAAACCCCCTGAGACCAAAGCAGAACATAGGGCAGAACCAGCTAGTTCAGGCAGGGGGACTGGTGAACGGTTGTGTTTTAAGTGTAACAAACCAGGGCACTTAGCAAGGAACTGTCAGAGTAAGGCGTCAGTTAACCAAGTCACCATTGCCCCTGAGACAGTAGCCGTAATGACAGAGCCCGTGACCGTAGGGATGCGGACGATCCGGCCCTACGACCCGTGGAGTAAGGGATTAGCCAAGGGAAAGGAAGTTCGTATCATGCGTGATACCGGCGCGGATATGAGTGCGATCGCCGCCAAGTGGATAGAACCCAGGGATCTTACAGGTCGGTTCATCGACGTCAATCCCGTCGACCATACTAAGTCCGATAAGTATCCGACTGCATGGGTTGAAATCGATTCCCCATTCGTGCGAGGGACGATCGAACTTATCGTAATGGAGCGCATGGGACCGGACGTAATCCTAGGAAACTGGGTGACTTTTTCAGATGGGAAACGTAGTCCCGTATCCATCGATGCCAGTGAGTGTGCCATGGCAGCAGCGGTCCAAACTCGAGCTCAGATTCAGAGGGAAAAGGGGGGAGAGAGCGCGCTTAAAGTCGTTAAGCAGGCCGATCTCAATGTGACTCCGGCCCAACTGATAGAGTGGCAAAACCAGGACGAAACTCTAGCTCGCGCTAGAAAGTTGGCCGAAGGGGGCCGAGCAATTCCGTCAGGGAAGAGTCTGATAGAATTTTGCAGGAGGAAGGAAATTCTGTATCGGCAAAGGAGGCAGCCAAATGTCCCAGTTAGTCGTCCCGAAGCCTTTGAGGGAGACTGTAATGCGTTTAGCGCATGACCCACCGATGGGAGGGCATTTGGGAGGCAAGAGAACCCGGGAACGCATTTGGGGTACTTTCTATTGGCCGGGGCTGTGTGCTCAAGCTCGCAGGTACTGTGAGTCGTGCGAACAATGTCAGAAAGTAGTACCAAGAGGGAGAGTACCGCGGGTTCCTATGCAACAGCTTCCGCTAGTAGAAGAACCATTTCAGAGAGTAGCGGTAGACATTGTGGGGCCTATTGCTCCAGCTTCCGACAGAGGAAACCGGTTTATTCTCGTGACCGTCGATTACGCCACTCGATACCCCGAGGCAGTACCTTTAAAGGGGATCGAAGCAGAAAGGGTCGCTGAGGCATTGTTAGAAATCTGGTCTAGGGTGGGAATTCCGAGGGAGGTGCTCACCGACCAAGGGTCCCAGTTCACTTCACAAGTGATGTCTGAAGTCAACCGTTTGCTGTGCATACAAGGCAAGTGTACTACTCCTTACCATCCGCAGGCAAATGGCCTAGTCGAACGTTTCAACGGTACCTTGGTGTCCATGTTGAAGAAGTTAGCTAGCGAGCAACCTCGATGTTGGGACAGATACATTCCCTCATTGCTGTTTGCGTACAGGGAGGTTCCTCAGGAATCGACGGGGTTCGCGCCGTTCGAGTTATTGTACGGCAAGACTGTAAGGGGGCCCATGTCAGTTCTACGGGATCTGTGGACGAAAGAGCAGATGGGAGAAGAGGTGAGAGATGCAAGCCAGTACGTAGTAGATTTACGGAATCGCATTGAAGAGACGTGCAGGTTAGCGCAACAGAATTTGAAGCTAGCATCGAAAAAGCAGAAACAGCACTTTGACCGCAGAGCCAAACCACGCAGTTTTAATGCAGGAGACAAGGTTTTGTTGTTACTTCCAGTTAAACACAACAAGCTGGAGATGGCTTGGCAGGGACCATTCGAAGTTCTAGAGAGAGTCGGAGAGTGTGACTACAGGGTACGGGTGGGCAGTAAAAATAAACTGTACCATGCAAATCTGTTGAAAAGGTTCCAAGAACGAGTGTCAGTAGCTACAGTAGTGATAGATGAGGAGGACGAAGATGAGGGGGAAGAGGCATTCGTGGTGGTAAAGGAAGTACCCACCCTTCCTTTAGTAGCGTCTGAAGGACCCTCCGACGTCCATCTTGATCCTAACTGTCCAGAGATCCATTCTAGTATAGAAGCTCTGACTGTCCAGTTTAAGGATATTTTGACAGATTATCCGTTGAGGACGACACTAGACTCGTGTGAAATCCACTTGACTGATGAAGTGCCGGTGAGAACGAAGCAATATCCTCTACCTCATTCTCAGCTAGAGGTAGTGAAAGCCGAAGTAGATGCTATGCTAGAGATGGGAGTAATCGAGAGAGCCAATTCCCCATACAACTCACCGATCGTCTTGGTGAAGAAGAAAGATGGCACTGTTAGGTTTTGCGTGGACTTTAGAAAACTGAACCAAAAGGTCGTGTTCGATGCGGAGCCAATGCCTGACGTGGAGTACCTATTTTCTTTACTGTCCAAGGCTAAGTACTTAAGTAAGTTAGACCTAGCTAAAGGCTACTGGCAGGTACCCATGTTAGAGAGCGACAAACCGAAAACTGCCTTCACCACACCGGCAGGGCAATTTCAGTGGAAGGTAATGCCTTTCGGGTTAAAGACGGCAGGGGCAATCTTTTCCCGAATGATGAGGAGGTTACTAGAACCTTTGCGATTGACAGAAGTTAGCAATTTCATGGACGATGTCATGATTGCTTCCTCCACTAAAGAACGTCACTTACAATGTATTGCCCAGCTCTTTTGTAGGTTAAGAGAGGTCCAGTTGGCGGCCAGACCTACTAAGTGTTACTTGGGGTTCAAGCAGTTGGAATATCTGGGGCATACAGTGGGTAACGGTCAGATAAAACCAGAGGGAGACAAGAATCAGCGGATAAAAGACGCGCCGCGACCGCAAACAAAGAAACAAGTGAGATCGTTTCTTGGGTTGGCAAATTATTACCGCCGGTTCGTTCCTAACTTTGCGGCCATAGCAGCCCCACTAACCGACCTAACCAAGGGAGGAAAGACTGGACAGATCGGTTGGAACGATGCATGTGAGACAGCATTTGAGACGCTGAAGGCGCGACTGTGTTCAGGTCCTGTGTGCTCATTTCCAGACTTCGATCGTCTCTTCGTGTTGCAGACAGATGCGTCCGAAGGGGGTGTAGGAGCCGTATTATGTCAGGACCATGGTAACGGTTTACAGCCTGTTGCATGCGCGAGCAAGAAACTATCCAAAGCAGAGCGTAACTACTCCACCATCGAAAAGGAGTGTCTTGCAATCGTGTGGGGAATTCAAAAATTCCGTCAGTATCTGTATGGTAGGACATTCGTCGTACAGACAGACCATAGACCATTGCAGTACTTGCAACAAGCTAAATCCACAAACAGTCGACTGATGAGGTGGGCTTTGCAGTTGCAGCCATTTTCCATTAGAGTGGAAAGCATAGCCGGTAAAGTAAATGTTCCTGCTGACTTTTTGAGTAGAACAGGGTGGTAGAAACCGTAAATGTGGAAGCAGTATTGGGACAGTCATACAGGAATCAAACCCGGGTGTTTGATCTGGGAGGGGGGTATGTCACGTAACGGATGTGACATGTTGTTTCATTTTTTCGCCAAGTCGTTTTCTTGTTAATAAATGTAGGTCGCCGACTTCTGTAAATAGCCTTAGTTTAGGGAAGTTAATAAATGTAGTGTGAGCGTAATCGTAAAGCCCGTGCAGCAAGCTTAGCAGTGAGCGAGTACAGCGGTTGCACGCTTTCGCCGAGTAGCTTTAACCGAACAGTGTTCAGGGTAAAGTTAAACTGCAAGGTAGCAGAGGGATATTACAGTCAGTCAGCGGAGTTAGCTAGCGCAGAGAGAGTCTGGGTCAGGGTGCGGCCTCGTTTGGAGCCCTTGACAAGCTGTGTGAGGGTTGTGTTACCCTCCCTGCAAGACCACGGCCAGTGTTCCTGGGTGTGGGTGTCCAAGAGACTCGTGACCACGGCTGCTACTCAACAGAAGACCCCTCCGGTTCGTGTTCGTCTTGTTTGTCTCGTCCTGCCGGAGGACTCACCAGTGACAGGTAACTTGATTATTCATGCCATTTCTCTCAGTTAGCTGCTGTGCTCTCGGGTGTGTGAATGTGTACATAGGTTCGGAAGGGTATGTTCGTCTAGTTTTTTAGTGATGTTTTAATCGAGTCTTTAACCATGGTTTTTTAGGTTGGGTTGTAATGTGGTGGGTGTCGGATTTAGTTGTTTATGTTCGGCTGTCGCCGAGTGAGTATATTTAAAGGGCCATGTTGTAAAATGAATTAAAGTGGGTATCCTTTCAAATATATTTGTATTAAGTCCTAGATGTAATGTAATAAGATTGTCACGTGGGGTGGTTGCTGGTGATTATTTGATATCTTTGTATGTACATGTGGATATTTTGATAATGTTGGTTTTAGCAGTGGCAATGTTATTATACAAAAGTGGTTGTGCTAGCTTAATGTTAGTGTAATGGAATAGTGCAGACCTGGTGAATGTTGAATGTACATAGGAAGCTTTCATATCCATGATTGTATATTTAATATGGCCAAGGCGGGTATTAGGGTGAGACGAGACACAACTCACGTGGTTTGTGAGTAGGTGCGTGTCAAATAGGCCAGAATTAACTGTGTTGGCACTTTGACTGACAATGCGCCCTTTTCCAGTGCATTGGCTTCGAAGATTTCGTCGCTCTTCGATCCTTCATTCTTCCATGACCAACGGTGACGCATCATCGGAAGCTGGAACGCCTTCGCTAGCCAGTCCTGTTGGACAAGTACTTTGACGTTGGGCTACAGCGGGCTGATTCTACGTTCTGCGCGTCGGTCACAGGCGTGCGTGGGCAAGCGCGGCTACGGTGCTCTGCGGTGCAGGGGTAGTACTCTTACGTTACGAGCCACCCTGTCTAGTGTGGGACAGAGGACACTGTGCAGAGACAAAGTACCCGCCTTGTATAGCCATTGCCGATTTTTGCCTGTTAGTCATTTTCACCGGTTAGTCATTGTTATCTGTTAATCTTTTTCACGTGTTAATACGTTATGAGTGCATGCGTGGGTATGTGTGAGTGTGTGGGGCGTTAGTGGGTTGGGGTGGGGGTTAGAGTAAGAGTAGGTAATAAAGAATTTGTTTGTTGTTTATCACTGGTGTTGTGTGGTTTATTTAGAGTGGGTGGGCTTCTCGAGCGATTAGCGCTTACATTGTCCACGGCGCCCTGACCCCGTCAGGCGTGTCGTGACAGTCTTCTCGGCGTTACTGTAGATAACCAGTTTAAATGGCAACGCCATCTTAGTAATATATGTAAGACAACATCAAAGAAACTGTTTATTTTATCCAAGTTAAAACATATAGCTAATGTAGAAACACGAAAACTGTTCTTCAACGCCCACATCAGGTCACATATTATAGATTATGCTTCTACGGTGTGGGATGGCGCAAGCGAGGTCCAGTTAAAGAGACTGAACTCTCTTCATCGTAGAGCCGCGAAGCTTATCCTTTCAGACCCTAACTCAACAACGGATAATAAACTGAAAACCTTAGAATTTCTCCCCTTGAAAAAAACATTTATTATACAATAAGGGAATAACGATATTCAAAGTATTGAATAACAGACTCCCCGAGTATATTAAAAAAATGTTTTCCCTCACGGCATCAACATACTCCAGATCAAGGCAGTCCATTACTGTGCCACGACCTAGAATCGATCTCTATAAGACAAGTTTAGCGTTTTCAGGTGCTAGCATGTGGAACACATTGCCCAAACATGTTACAACATCAACAACGCTTTCGTCTTTTAAAACTGCTCTCTTCAAGTACCTCACCTCAGCATCGTAAGATTTTCACAGCAATCTGCACTTGCAGTGTACGATTTTCCCCTTTCTAACTCTTCAATTCAGTTATATTTTTACTTAATACAAGATGCTAATGCTGCACGTATTGTGTGTGTGTGTGTGTGTGTGTGTGTGTGTGTGTGTGTGTGTGTGTGTGTGTGCGTGCGCGAGTGCGCGCGCGCGCGCGCGTGTGTGTGTGTGTGTGTGTGTGTGTGTGTGTGTGTGTGTGTGTGTTTTGTGCTCGTGCTTGTGTTTATGAATGTATGTATGGAGATTTATACCTTTACAATTGTGTGTATGTGTGGGATTTTCTATGTTTATTTCTACTTTTTCAATGATTTCTTCTTCTTTTTTAAAACTTTATATTTCAATTTTTTGTTAGTTATATATTTAGTTTTTCCCAATTTAATGATAGTATTTTGTGATTTGTGCATTATATGTAAAGTAGATTAGCAACGGCAAGTTCGAAAAATGGTTTCACCAAAACTTTCACCGTTGTAAAATAAAGAATCATTGTCATTGTCATTCTCTCTCTCTCTCTCTCTCTCTCTCTCTCTCTCTCTCTCTCTCTCTCTCTCTCTCTCTCTCTCTCTCTCTCTCTCTCTCTCTCTCTCCCCCCCCCCCCCATCCCTTCGTCCTGCTCTGGTAAGTTCTACCAGTATGTTGATGTACTGGGAACAGAGAACAGAACACCTCTCGGCGCTCTTACTTACTACTCAGCAGATCTGGACAGCACGCTCCAGTCGAACTTCTGCCGCCTAGCGTAGCAGCACTGTACACCACAATCTGTCCACAGCGTCATCAGCATGTCCAGGTCCGGCACTTGCGGCGTCAGCACGTCCTGGGGCGTCAGCCGTCTCCTCATCAGCATGTCCCCGCGAGCCTGCAGCGCCTTTTCCAACCGTTCGTCTTCCTCTTTGATGCAAGCCAGGACGGCTTCTAAGGACAAGGGGGGATGCTTCTGGCAAAATTCCGAGGCTAACGCCTACAAGAAAGAAAAAAAAAGTTTAATGAATAAATGCATGGAATCACCGCAGCAGAACACAGTTTGACCAAGACAGTTCAAGCCGGGTGGCGCCAGAACTGGCTGGAGTTATTCAGCTGCGTCGGCTCATAAGGATTTTTTTAAATTGTGATTTTTCTTCTTGCTATTATATTATTTCTAGTTGTGTGTGTGTGTGTGTGTGTGTGTGTGTGTGTGTGTGTGTGTGTGTGTGTGTGTGTGTGTGTGTGTGTGTGTGTGTGTGTGTGTGTGTGTAAAGCGTTTCGAACCTGCGTAAATGGGAAGGACGATATAGAAAAGCGCTGTATTATTCTTCTTCTTCTTTTTATTATTATTATCTACTAAGGGTTAGCGCTATAGCACGCACATCGACCATCATAGCTGGGGTAAGGTCGGCGGGGTGGCGGTATCCTAGCACCTATCAAGTGTCTGGTTTGTTTCCAGCATAGGGCCTAAGGCGGCCACAGGGGGCCCGCGCGCGGACCCACTGTGGCCGACGTCGGTCCGATGGTCTTTGCGTACTTGGTTTAAAACTTCTTGGTAATAATGATAAAACACTACTTTACTTCAAAAAGATCTGCACACACTGTTTTCTTACAGCTTTCAAACTGCTTTGCTTTCAATGCGCTCACAAAACAGGCTGCATTCGCCGATCTGATTAACCCTTTGGCTGTCGGTAGCGCTTTTTGTCGAGGAGATATCTGCATGAATCGCCTCGTCAAAAACCGCTACCGAAAGCCAAATGGTTAAAAAGACAAACCCAGATATGAAAGAAAAATATCGAAAAATTTAATTACCATGTCATTTTTTTTTTTAAAAGAGAATACAGGAAATGGAATAGGGTGGCATTTCAATTATTCGAATCTGACAAGAAACTTTGTTTTCAACCCTATGTCACACGACGAATCTCTTGAGCGCAAACTGTACCACATGACCGAGCTACAAAAACTCTTGTTTTCATTCCTACGTCACACGACCAATCTCATTAGCGCAAACTGCACCACCTGACCGAGCTACAAAAACCCTTGTAGCTAGCGACTAATGGCGGACTTTTTGTAGTCCTCTTTCTGACGCGTGTTCGATGCCAGTTTTGTTTCTATAAAAGATCACCAAAACGTTCTAAATTACAAAGTTACTTAGTGTTGTTCGAAACAACAGGCACAATACTGCAGATGGCAACGTCATGAAAGATTTTAAATTACGTCATAAGTCTATTATGTATAAATATATATTCCTTTTACGTCAGTCATGTCTGGCGTGATCCAGGTCGGAAGATTTCTTCTTGATTTCTTTTATGAAAATAGTGGAGGAATGAAAACAAACACGTTATTGGTAGCGACAAATGGCGGACTTCTTGTCAGTAGCCTTCTTTGTGACGCATTTTGAATGTGAGTTTTGTTCTATAAAGATCACCAAAACGTTCTAAAGTAAAAAGTTACTTAGTCTTGTTCGAAACAACAAACACACTCAGTACTGGCGACGGCAACGTCATGAAATATTTTAAATTACGTCATAAGTCTGTTAAGCATAAATGTATATTCATTTGACGTCAGTCATGTCTGGCGTTATCCAGGTTGGAAGATGTCTTCTGATTTCTTTTACGAAAATATGAGGAATGAAAAGGAAATACACTACTGGTGGCAGGGGCTTGCTGCACGGACCCTTGTAGGCCTTCGGGATCAAAGGAACCATTGTACCCCTGAGGCCTTTCGGGGTACACTGTTTCCTGTGACCTCCCTCAGGCCTATAAGGGTCCGTGTAGCAAACCCTTGCTACCAATAACTGATAGTATAGATCATGCAAGTTTAATTAGAACGCGGTGACGTTACCGATCAGATGTGAAGAAATTTCTTATATGACGGCCATACTTTCTCAAACTTCCTTGCGCTGATGAATTCATTTCCCACACAATACAAATGCAGAAATATCGACCATGAAACCGAATGAAAGAAGCAAAGAAACAACATAAGTGCACTTGATTGCAAATGCAGTTTTGATTACAAACGCAATCAACTGTTAAATTTTAACTGAAACATTACATTATGGTAAGAACAGATAGGTCCAGATAATTTCTTTACGTTAAAAAATGTAAGACAAGAGAATTATTCAAACAAAACTCAGTGTCGAATGCTGACATTCGCTGTTAACTTCCTTGACTTGTATCACCAGAGCTGTCATGAATATCCATCGACATGCACTTTAATTTGTATTTCTCTCAGCCAGTTATATTAACCCTCAGGCTGTTGGTAGCGATTTTCTCGACCAAAATCGCTACCGGCACCTAAAGAGTTAGGCACGTTCAGCAATGACGTTTACTTTTTGTCACAACAGATTCCTATGCATCTAAGCTTTGGAATCTAAAGAATTCGAATGATAAGAAGTTCTACAAGACGATGTGGGCCCAGTCGATTGATCACGTTGCACAGTGAGTTAAAGGTCCTCGGTCCGACAACGGCATTAGCTGGTCCGTGCGCAAACTAATTACGGCCGTTTGTCGACTCGAGGGACTTTAGCTCATTCGACTGGATTATGACGACGCGAATCAGTCTGTACGAGACCTGTGTGTACGGTTAGGTTGGTTCGGAGTTTAACCCTTATCATTCGGAATACACCAGTATGTGAAATAAGTTTGACTAAAATAGTTCAAGGGTAGTGCCAGAATAGCTTGGCGCCTCTAGGCGCCAAGCTATTCTGGCACCACCCTTGAACTAAAGCCATTGGTCTATTTCTTATCTGTAAGTACTTTAATGTAGCTTGCATATGGCAGTGTACAAATTTGAAGCTTTTAGCATCAGTATGATATGGGTTAACGTCCACGGCACCGGAGTGATAATGGACGGCCCTAGCGGGTGGACAGGGACAGATATCGCCTATAGAGTACGACCTGATCACTGATCCATTCAAGCGCAATGCAAGTGTGCCACTATCAAGTACCAGGACCTTTCAACGGACATGCTATTGAAGAAGCCCGTCAGTTTTTCCCCTAAATAATCCCGCACCTGCGTGTCTGTCATAACAGACAATTTAACCACATTGCAAAAGCCAGACAAACACGACTTAGTATAAAGTCTTCAAGTGTAGTCTTCAAGGAATAATACTCGTTTTAACTCAGAGTCAAGGCGCATCGCATTAATAGTAAGCGCGTTGCCGGCGTTGATGCAGTTAAATGAGTTACGAGTAAACAATTATTTCCATTATAAAACGAATTGCAGAGAAATCGCAATTTTTTGTAGCCCAATATTTTGTGTGATTTCACCATACAACGTACATTCCCCATTTCCCAACACAGATCACTGAGCAGAATTGTGAATGCACTCCTCAAGCCTGTCCAACCCATATGGTAGAGTGAAAGCCCGAACACGTCCTCCGTCTCATCGAAACAAACGTATATTCATATCACCAAGAGACATAGATTCCCATGAGTCCCCGCAGCCTTGCCGGTCTCACGAGTGTATGCTTCTTGCAAGATGGTCGTAGTAAAGCAGTGACACAATGATACAGCCTTCCGGGTTGACGGAACGCGATAAAAACGGATACCGGCACTTTTAACCCAGTAAGCAAAGGTCTTCGGGCTCACGTCGGTCGCAGTGGGCTCGCGCACGCCTATGCACTGTGGCCGTCGTGGGCCCGAAGACGTTTGCTACTGGGGTCCAGTGCTTTACAATTCAGGCCACATTGGTATGTGCAGATATGTAGGCCTACATATTGTAGCTTGTTAAACGGAAGAGTATTTATTGTTAGGGCATACTATCTCTTTCGTGTGCTTCGAGAATAATGAAACAATTAAAGCGAATGCGGATATAAGGCTTTCTGACTGCTTTGTACTAACGCAATGTACAATTGTGATTAACCCCTTTATTGCCAGTGGACGCAGATTGCGTTTTTTAAATGATTGTACATTCAACATCGCAGATTCAAAGCCGTCAAAGAAACATGGATACTAAGTGATTTCAGCAAGAGGTATAGATCCTCATGAGCCCCCGCAACTGCGGGGGCTCATGAGGATCTATACCTCTTGTAGTTAGTGGTGCTGCGTTTTTCTCGGCAGTGAAGGGGTTAATATCTCCAACTGTTCTGGGTTTTTTCGTGCAGCAAAAACACCTCCTCGAAAAAGACTCACGAAACGAACAATTTTAAATGCTTGGTTGCGATGGGGTATTTGCAGGCATATATTACAAGCAACACCCAAAACACATCTAAAACCTGATCGGGCTAAGCAAACTCTCTCAACCAAAACCCGGCAACCCGCAAACGATAAACGACAAAAACCCTCACCCTGTTTTCTGCCGTGTCGTACTGCATATCCATGACGTCCATCTGCAGCAGTATGACGCGCAAGGCGCACGTGATGTTGTGTAAGATGTGTTTGACGTACTGAAGACGTACTGGGTCGGAGAACTTGTCGCCATAGTGCAGCTGGAGTTGTTTGATGAACGTGCTCTTGCCAGAACCTGCACCGCCTGAAATAAGACAGTGCTATACTGTCAGTTGTTTAGATCCACGACAAAATTATGGCTTTCGGTGACACTTGCGTTTCTAGCGACAGCCTCGATGTGACCAAAACCCATAATTTTGTCAGATCTATACATCTAATAATAATTCTTTTAAAAATTTAAAAAAAATCTAGCGACAGCCTCGACGTGAGCGAAAGGCATAATTGTGTCGCTGATCTAAACAACTAATAATAGCTGGGGAGGGGGGGGGGGGAAATAAGCAATTCTAGCACTAGTTTCGATGTGACCAAACAGCCAAAATTTTGTCGCAGATCTAATCAACTAACATTAATTGAAAAAAAAAATTTCTAGCGACAATCTCGATGTGACCAACAGTAATAATTTTGTCGTGCATCTAAAAAACTAATACCCGGTCCGCACAGACCATTGGGCCGACGTCGGCCGCCGTTGGCCAGCGCACAGCTGTGCGCGGGCCGAAGGTGACCGACGTCGGGCCGATGGCCTTTTGCTCATTGGAAATACTGAAAAAATAGTCAGTTCTAGCGACAGTCTCGATCTGATAAAAAGCCAGAATTTGTCACGGATCTAAACAATTAATAACAATGTTTAAAAAATAACCTTGTGATTGTTAACAACTTTACTGCCAGTGGTCGCATGTTGCGCTTCTGAAATTCCACCCCCGAACCATCTGTCCATGGAAGGTTGGTATAATATGAGGCCAGCAAGAGTTTAGGTCCGTATATGAGCCCACGTGTCACCGTCAATGTTTTGTCGTCTACGTCACGCCATTAACCCCTTCACTGCCGGCAGACTCAGATCGTGTTTTTTGAAATCGTTGCACATTCAGCGTCAAAGATCCACAGTTGTCAAAGGAACGTGGATACAAAATGGGTTTCAGCAAGATAGATCTTCGTGAGACCCCGAAATTGTAGTTGGATGGTGTTCAATTTATCCCGGCAGTGGCAGTGTTAAGACCATGAGGTAAAAATTCCCCATTTTTTTTAAATTTTATTTATTTTTTTTTTTTTTTTGGGGGGGAGGGGTTATTCTCTTAAAACTACACACAGTTGAGGGAACAGCTCTACCGTGGTAGTTCAAGGTGGTGGCATTAACTCATTCAGCCCGACGGTCGTATTTCCCAAATTTTGGAGGCGTCATCTAACGACTATGCACCAGTTGTAGGAGATGGATCGACCCATCTCCTGCTGTAGTGCGTCAGGGCTGAATGGGTTAACAATGGTGGTGGTATTCCGGCACAACTCTTGAAACTATCATAGTCGATTCATACTTTGATGAAGAGTGTCAGGATTGTGTGGGCGAGGCCGTCACTTACCTAATATCAAGAGCTGCACCTCTCTCTGCCTTCTCTTGCTGTCTTCGTCTATCTGGTGATCTATACTCTTGCTGCGGGCCAATGCTGCCCGCCCTCCCTTGTTCATATTGGACAGTGACAACGTCTGCAACACACACAATACCAATTCTGAGAGACTGAAGTCAAATAATACGGTCCTTCAGGCACATTCTGCAGCAGCAGGGGATCATCAGAATTTTATGTTTCTTGCTGGTCCAGACTGGCTCCAACTTCCAGGAGTTCCGCAGACGGGATCACTCTGAATTAACCCTTTGGTTGTCGGTAGCGGTTAGTTCAGTTGTCGCGATGATTCCTGCAGGAATCAACGCGACAAAAACCGCTACCGACAGCCAAAGTGTTAAGCGTCCTGGAAACAAAATCAAGGTACACGCACCCTTGAGATCAGCAACAAGACGTTCACCCCAGACAGAGGCTTCAACGCCATTATTTTACTTAACCCCTTCTCTGCCGCTGGACGTATATTTTATTTCTTTGTTTTTTGCATCTTTGTTCATTCAAGGACCAAAAACCACACCCTCCAAAGTACATGGTTACAAATTGGTATCCGCAAGAGGCATAGATCCTCATGAGCCCCCGCGGTCGCGGGGGCTCATGAGGATCTATGCCTCTTGCAGCTGGATCGTGTTTACTGGGTCTCGGCAGTCAAGCGCTAAAATCAGTGACCCTCTAACATTTGCACATGGACCGGTGGCTTCTTTTCGTAAATGCTGAACATGTTTTTTAGGCAGACAGGTCACGATCGATTTGAACAGATACCCACGCCGAGAAATGGAAGGAACCCGGTAAGTAATCCATCCACGGGTCGTTGTCCGCCTGAGGGCCCTCGCTTACTGGGAAGAAAAAGACCACGTTATCAGACTTGCGGCCACCGCAGACGGACGGACCTATAAATCAATCTGAATGGATTGTTGTTTGTTTGTTACTGTGTCGGGGCCACAAAAAAACAAAAGTTGACTGCCAAGGGTGTAGAAAGCAGAGAAGAACCCAATGGAGAAAGAAACACGCTTAGAAATGGCAGCTACAACACTATTTATTAACTCATTCACACCGACGGCCGTATTTCCCAAATTTTGGAGGCGTCATCTAATGACTATGCACCAGTTGCAGGAGATGGATCGACCATGATAATTCAAGGGCAGTGCCAGATTAGTTTGGCGCCGACAGGCGCCAAACTAATCTGGCACTACCCTTGAATTATCATGGTCGACCTATCTCCTGCCGTAGTACGTCAGGGCTGAATGGGTTAAAATAAATTCGTCAAAATAGACAAACAATCAAGTATACAAATCAGTTGCTATTTATCGTGTAAGGTTGCAAGTGATTAACATTTTAAAAATATTAATAAATTGTGTTGTAACTGTCATTTCTAAGCGTGTTTCTTTCTCCTTTGGGTTCTCGACAATAAAAGACTTGCTAGTGTAACGACGGTGTTTTTAGTGTACTACTGAACTAAATTGTTACATATAAACGTTTATGGAATGAGTGTGTGCGTGGGCTTTCTGCCAATCTGTATAAGGGTGGGTGTTCTATCTCTGTTTACTAGACTCTTTCATCCACCACACACGCGCTTACAAACAAGGACAAAGGCCACACAGTTATCTCTCTTTGCCCTCTGTTTAACTTATTCTCATACACTCATAACATACATTAAACCACACAATTCACATCATATAAACCAATCTACACCAATCTACCTATATAAATCTATAACTAGTGGTGCCCTCACTAAATATGAATATGTATGACCTAATGTTAACACAGAGAAAGTCTAGGGTCACCAAATATAACGACGGTGTTTTTAGTGTACTACTGAACTAAATTGTTACATATAAACGTTTATGGAATGAGTGTGTGCGTGGGCTTTCTGCCAATATGTATAAGGGTGGGTGTTCTATCTCTGTTTACTAGACTCTTTCATCCACCACACACGCGCTTACAAACAAGGACAAAGGCCACACAGTTATCTCTCTTTGCCCTCTGTTTAACTTATTCTCATACACTCATAACATACATTAAACCACACAATTCACATCATATAAACCAATCTACACCAATAACAATTCACATCATATAAACCAATCTGCACAAATAACTAACAAGTGGCATATAGGTTATTCACAACTTCAGCGCTCACACATTCACTCGCTACCGTAGAGGTCGTTGTCTCTCGAGAGACGTCACTCGACTCCTCTTTATACTAGTGTCGACACAGTCAATATCACATTGACGACTTGACGGAGATTCCCGAACTGAATATTACTATTCAATGACTACTCACAGATTTAGAACATTCCTAGGCGTGAAATTAAAGGTCCTGGTTCAGCAATTAGTCAGTTGAGGACAGCGAAAAAAATTTTCGAAGTCCCTACCTGACTTTAAAAGTGCAACCCTGATAGGGCCTCGTCAGATGGGATCCCCGAACATTCACGTTACTATAGCTGCTGTAGAGTGTCAGACGTCCTTGACGGCTGTCACAGTTCACGCAAACAGGTATACGCCACTCAGCTGCCAAAGGTCACTTCCAGTTGCATCTGTCCGTACACGGTAACACCCACAATTCTCGTGCAACAACGACGAAACGGATGACTATCCAACTTTCACTTCTGGGCCGGTACTGGGAAGCACTGAGCGACGTCCACAGCGTCCAAAAATGGCCCAGGGAATGGTGACGGTACGTCGAACATGCTATATCGTGGTCTTCTCATTTCTTATGTCATCGCATTTACCCAAAACAAGGTTTCCTCGAAAGCGTTTGCAAACAACAAGTCTTTATGGTAGTCGCCATTTTTACGAAGGGAAGCTACTAGATAATGTTTGTGTAAGGGACAGCACTCCCGTGCTAAGCAACGAGGAAACGCCCACCTCAAAACGATTTTATTTTTCACAAAAGCCTGGGAGATAATTTACAGGTCACAATGCAACGATGTGATGTGCATGGGTGACAGTGCGAGAATATGAAATGAATGTAAACGGGACATAAATATGCCCCATAAATCCATGGCCAGCAAGCCATATACATTCCCATGAGCTCCTGCGGATGTAGGGGCTCATGAGAATGTATGACTTTTGCATTTGGAACAGGCTGGCTGAGGCCTGTTCTGTCTGAACCAAACAGCTGAAATTCATCTTTTCGGGATTTTGAAAAGCTGAATCAGCTTCTAGGAGTGAAGACTGTCACCCATTGATGTGATTGTGCCTGTTCGTGTGTGTTACACGGACATACTAATTTGATTCCATTATAAGAATCTAAGCACTAGGTAATATTTTGCTTTGTCGATTACTTCTCATCTTGGTTTTTTTTTTTTTTTTTGTATCACAAAAGATAATTACTGTCTGCAAACTTGATGAGTTCAGTGATAATATTTTCTCCCCAAACCAACTGCTGTCTATGCAAACGCAATGCACCCTGCCCAATGCATACCTCATGCAGGTGCCTGACAGCAAACACCGATACACCAACTACAAGCTAAAGGGTGCATGAGCAAACGAGAGGCAAGTTTCAAAATAATTAGATACAGGGCCGCAGCAGATGGCTCCGGCCTTCGCCATACCAATAATGTATACATTTTTTTTGACAAGACCATATAATTATTTCCTTTTATGCCCTCGACCCAAATTAATTTAAATGTTACTAATTTTTCCATTTTGGGGGGTTGTGCGAATTCTACCCCCCCCCCCCCCCCCCCCCCCCCTGATTGACTTTAGGAAGCAGATGAAAGCAAGCTGGCATCATGCAGGCATGCACCCCTTCGGCTGGAGCATTAGGTTTATTTCACCTCGTGCTATGGTTATGAGATATGAAATAAATGTTAGGAAACAGATATATATATATTATGTAATTGGTATTCTAACCACAATATATTTCATTCATAGTTTATCTATGTTTGCACTGACAGCAAACCATGTGGGATTTATTTCTGATCACTCCATATAGCAATGTTCTCTATCAGAAAACTGAAATGACTCAACCCGCAAAAATAAATATCAAGGAAATATATCAGTTCACAACAGCAAGAGGTATATCTCACTTGATCTTCATTTTGTGACAAAAACATTTTTTTCAAATACACTTCAACGTATGGTTTATTTGTTTATATCTGTACTGAGTGAAACTGTTAAAAATGCCTTTCATTGTGAGGCTTCTCTTATGAGTTTACCAAAATCGTCAAGTACATCAATAAGTGTCTCTTGGCTTGACTTCACAAACGAAGATTCTATAGGGCTTGCCCACGTCGTCTGCAGGCATTTTCGTGGCTGCGGAGGCCAATCCGGGACAGGCAGGTTTACATCAATAAGTGTATACATAAATAAAACACAGTGACCATGATTGTCATAATTCCTAAAAATACAGCTGATTTTTTTTATGAAATGAGTATGTCTATCCTCAACAAGACCAAGTAGTCTATGTACCCTACAGAACCACATAGTCCAGATCAAAATGGTGACTGCAAAGCGTGTGTAATGCAGAGACGAACTCAACGAAAAAAAGAAAGACGCTTAGAAAAGACAGCTACAACACAATTTTATTCATATTATCTAGTAATAAATTGTGTTGTAACTGTCATTTCTAAGCAACGTTCTTTCCTCATAGGGTTCTTCTCTACAGAACAACATACATGTGCACTTTTACTTCCTGCACCATATATAGGGTTCTTCTCTACAGAACATACATGTGCACTTTTACTTCCTGCACCATATATAGGGTTCTTCTCTACAGAACATACATGCACTACTTCTGCACTTATAGGTCTCTCGACATGTGCACTTTTACTTCCTGCACCATATATAGGGTTCTTCTCTACAGAACAACATACATGTGCACTTTTACTTCCTGCACCATATATAGGGTTCTTCTCTACAGAACAACATACATGTGCACTTTTACTTCCTGCACCATATATAACTGTAATAATACATGAGGCAAAAACACAAACAGAACAGAGATAACCATTTTAATTATAAAGAAACAATTTCTGTGATGTCATTGAATTATATTATGCATGGTGTATTTTGCTTATGATGCTGTCATTCAAACTTGGTCTCTGTGTTTTGGTAAGTGAGGGAGAAGGGGGGGGGGGGGGGGGGCTGGAGGGGGCGGGTACACATGCAGGCATATATATATATATACCGCAACGATTTCCTAATGTATTGTTACATATGGCAATATAGTTCTATCATCATATGCTAAATTTTGCTGTCCACCAAAATGCTAATATTGCCATGATTCCACAGCAGACAGACAGCCTTCATGGACAGGTCCAACCAGTGAAGAGACAACAGACTGGCCAGTGTCAAACATGTCACCAAACTGCAGGGGCGTTAGCAGCAATGTCACACAGAAACTTTGGAACAGCAAACAGCCTGATGCAGTGCAGTGTGCCCCAACTTGCTCTCAGCAGGCAGCTGCAAGACAAGAACAAAGGTCAGTTAGTACATGTGAAGATGTACTGCAAACACTGTTCTAGAGGAGTTTACTTGGCTACCGGGTATCAGCCAGTATAATCTACTCAACATGAAACCAACCGTAATGAATCACAGCCAGTGTAATCAATAAACTCCATACAAGACAGATTTGCAAAATAACTTTTACAAACAATATCTTTGTCTCGGTGATGGTCAAACGATTTATACAGTTTTGTTCTAATAATAAAAGACATTGTAGCTTTGCAATGCTGCTTGGTAACATGATATTATATGAATATGTTTTCAGGTCAACATAACCAACTTTTCCCTGGGGGAGACTAAAGATGCACTCAACCAATGAGCAGCCCCTGGTGACCATATCGAATGTGGGAGTAGAGGCGACACCTTATCAGCGCGTGACCAGTGAAGACAATCCGGCCTACTGGTTGTGTGGGAATCATCTAATAATAATGGACAACAAGAACTACTGAATTTGATCCAGCTGATCGAGTTAACAGAAGAACCAACTTTTCCAGATATTTGTAAGAAGCAGACCAAAGTCAAATTTTGCAGCGTCAAAAATTATAACATCACATTTGCAAATAAAATTCACACATTATGATAGCAATCAAACATCACCAACACTCTACATACAGATTTTTTTTTTCAGTTGTGACATGAGAGCCATATGGGGCTTGGCAACAGCAAACACTGTTGCTCTTATCAGGTGGCCATAATAAGATGGCAGTTTCTAAGCCCCAATCTAAACTACCTGAGGGCACTATCTGGTTGTGTATGTGTGTGAAACCAACCTCCAAGTCTTTACTTCTGCTGAAAAACCACATCCACTCGTCGCTCAATCTTGTCATCTGTACTGCGTAGGTAATGTAACAAACTGGAGAGCTTCTCATCAGTGAGGCATTCGCGATACAAGGCCACAGAGCACATTCCTTGATGAGAAAAAACAGAATGAAAAGAACATTTTCATTAACTTTTAAAATTTACTTTCTGTCATGGAGATTGTTTACATCTGTTTGTACAAGTAGTTGGGACATGAATAAATGGACACATGCATGTAATATATACTCCATATTGTGCACTTTGTACTCTCTATAGAAGAAAGTATTAAAGTTGAATGTAAAAGCAAAATGTTGGACATTTTTTGTTTTCAATACATTTGGACATTCTTCTTTATACATGTCTGCTTTCATTTTTCATCCTTGTTATAACTACATACTGTAAACAGTGCACATGAACAGGAATTCTGCACCTGACTTGCCATAAGAAAGAATTAGTTTTCATGGTCAGTGTCACAATCCTAAATAGTATATTTATACAAATACATGTACTGTAATGATACTGAAAATGACATGTACAACACTGCACTTGTACCAGAAATTGCACAAGTGTGTAACATACATGTACTATGCCTATTTCTGCTGTGCTACCTGGTATGCCACAGAGTGCCTGTTGCTAATCTTGGTATACTGCTTGCATACTTGGTGGTTGAAGTCAAGGATGGTAAGCCTGTAGCCAATGAAAGTTTTTTTGGGGGCCATTTCATTTTCAGCCACATAGATACATCCCCTTGACTAACACTCAAAACACTCAATGATGAGACTGAAACATATCTAAACTCTAAGTCAAAATAAGTGCATAAATAAGACATGATACCTTGATCATATCTGGCAAGGACACTCGTAATGTGTGGTGATGGTTGATAACAGGCTTTATCCCTTGTTTCAAGTGGTGTTTAGCCTTTGGCAGCAGCAAAGAAACTGAAAACAGATGGCCAATATAATAGATAAAGCAAAACCTGAAAGTAAAAAAAGCACAAAAGTGAAAATGTACCAGCAGTTTATACTGAGTAGGTTATTTCGATGACAGGACAGTTTCGTGTGTTTTTGTTCTGCATACACTCAAGGATATAATCCTCCATGTAAACACAGCTCAACTCAAACCTTTTATGCAATTCGCTTGCCTTTGTGCCACTCATCAAGGTAATGATCCAGATGTTTCAGTGGCTGCGATCAAGTCAGTAATAATATACAAATCTATTTCATACTGGAAAAAAGATACATGCATTACAGAGTGGCAAACTGACCGGTAGCTAGCACTAGCTGTTATGAAGACTTGGGAGAAAAACCACCATGGCACCATGATGATAATGTTTACTGTCAACTTGTAAATATACTTACAGTGTGGAGGTAGCAGTCATATGTAAATCATAACTTACAGTGTTGTGACAGCAATATTTCCAGTACACTATAAGCTACTTTATGTGTGATGTGATAACACTTTTACAAACAAAAATGATTTTGTGCAAGCGCACAGGTGTACCATACTTCAAAATCAAATGCCACCAAACTGATAATTACCTGAAAGTAGCAGGAGATTACAGTAGAACTCTGTCGGTGACAACTTATCGGACAGGTCTTGCTGTCTTCAGAAAATCGATGCCAGTCTGTGCATTCACCAGTTTCAAGTCACCTGACTTTGTGGCAGCCCTGCTGTCTAGAAACACACCATAAACACAGTCATGGATGGACAAAACCTGTTGAAAAAGAAATAAATACAGAAAATAGGCATGTGTGCACATACGCATGTGCGTGTGGCTTTCTACAAATGGCTTAGTCACAAAATAGCAGCACATTTGAGTGTTATGATATGGAGCAATATATACATACATGTATTTACATGATTCACAGAAAAAAATCGCAATAAAATATTTTGGTATACAAGAATGATATTATAAGTTTTTGTCACTCATATTTCTCCTGTACATAAGCTTGAGGTTTCAGGAAAATATGAGAAATACATGTATCAGTGGCAAGCCAACTTACAATAGACCACTTATATACCTGATTGTGAGTTTCATAATGAATTATGCACATACATGTATTGCTCTATTTCATCACACTGAAATGTGCTGTTATTTTGTGAACAAATATATTTTAGGTTGATTATAGTGGTATATTTTATCCTTACCTAGACCTGTTGATTATATTCTCATCCAGACAATTGCTGATGTTGTTTTCATACAGCGAGCAGCTGTACATTTGTTTTCATTCAGACAGATGAACATTTTGTCTGTGTTCAGACAACTGCAGGTATATTTTGTTTTTTATTCAGACAGCTGTATATTTAATTCTATTCAGACAGCTGTATATTTTGTTCTAAATATAAGCCAGCTGTACATTTTGTCCCAAGCATACACACACACACACACACACACACACACACACACACACACACACACACACATTTTAGGTTCACAACTTACCTTGCCACTGCGATTATCTGTTATGTATTGTGATGAGATTGGGCGTTGTTCCATTACTGATGCACCTTCACTTTGTACTACTACTAGCTTCACAAATGTATCCACAGAAATAACACATTAGCTGCTTGCTGCTCTGTGAGCTCATTTGATGTGGCACTGAAAAAGAATCAAATGACTGGTATTTGTATAGTTATGTAATGCACACACGGGTCTTGTACTAGAAAACGCCGTGGCGTTCAGATATTTACACAAAAACAACCACCACGAACCCCCAAAACAAATCGCAACTAAAAGTGGAAACTTCTAAATGTACATCAGACCAGAGCTCAGAATATATCGCACATTTCATTATGTATATAACACAAATATGTGTAATAGAAAATTGCCCAGAAACTATTACACTTATTTATAAAGGAGAGAAAATTAAAAAACTAAGTTTCAGGCTGTTACTATAGTGACCTATAGTAACTACAGAAGAGACGAACAGTGAGGCTAAGATTTCCAATCTATTCTTCGTCTTGTTCATCGATGTATTCTGCCTACTTCTCACCACTGTCGTCTGCTGTTATTTCCTCAGTCATCATTTCCCCCGAAATTAGTGTCCTGTACACCAGAACACACATAACATTACGATCGCTAGGGCTTCTTGTTGTTGACAAGGAAGTGGTCATTAGAGTGGTGTCCCCTGATAATACATATTTACGAGTACCTTCCCTTTGTAAACACGACGTCAGCTACACGCGCATAGGTGTTTGTTGTTGTTGGAAATATACTTACCAACAAAAGTAATATTTGTACCACAAAAGTGAAAAGACCACACTATATCATGTTGGACTTACCGCCACCATTCGCTGGACCTTTTTGGGACGCTCTGGACGTCGCGGCTTGGTGCAGGCTTCACCAGTGCGGCAAAATGAAAGTTGGATATTTTTCAGTCGTAGTTGCACGGGAATTGGATGTTACCGCGCACGGACAGATGCAACTGGAAGTGACCTTAGGCAGCTGGATGGTGTATACCTGTTTTCGTGAACTGTGACAGCCGTCAAGGACGTCTGACACTCTACAGCAGCTATAGTTACGTGCGTGCTCGGGGATCCCATCACACGGGGCCCTGTCAGGGTTGCACGTTCTGTGTCAGGTAGGGACTTCGACATTTTTTTTCGCTGTCCTCAACTGACTAATTGCTGAACCAGGACCTTTAACGGCGCTAGGCGACAATAGCTACACTGACGGAACACTGCATGTGGTCCTGTAGCACGAATCTGTGGCTTACTTCGCTACCGTTGCTGCTCGTAGCACCAGTGATGGTAGGACGAAGGAGAGATGAAGGCTTGATGTCCGCACCTGGTCACGTACGTGATGCCTTCAGGACAGCTTCATCGGCCCTACACCAGGGGTGTCCGCTCCGTACCGGCCCCGCTGTATTCAATATACAGCTATCGAATTCTCTAGCCAGAATTCTTCCTCAGAGCCCTAGCGAAAACGACCGCTCGGCTCGACTGGTGTAGCATCTCTAACTAGCAATTATTACCGAACCCACACTGTCACTCCCACACGTGACACGTGAACATCGCTCACCTACATTACCGCACGTGAACATGGCTTATCTGTACATTACCGCTCGTGAACAATGCTTATCTCTACATTATTCGCATGTGTACATTCGGTCCAACTGCTAATGACGTCACACCATCGTCCGACCGAAACCTGCCCCAAAGGCGTTCGTTACAGCTAGATACGTGACAGGCTTGACTGAGATAAATAGTGAAGAGAATATAACATTTTCTGTGTATATTTCTGCATCAAGGTGGCTATGCAGGAAGGGTGTGTGCGTGCTCTGGAATTGGAATCCAAAAAGAAGGAAAAAATATTTTTACTTGGTCTGTCTGTAACACTTGTTACACCCCAACCTTTGGCACGCCCCGACCAGTACACAAGAAACTTTCCGGTCTCGAGTAGTCTCGTAATGGCGGCATGCCCCTTGGTGACTGGTTGCTCATTTGGGACGGCGCCATGTTTTCGCGAAAGCAAAACTTACAGGGAAGTTGCTGCTAATTTTTTTTAACAGCTATGACGTCTAAATTATCTGTGATTCTAAATCAAGATTTAAGTGTGAGTGAACTCATGGTAATTCACGGTAATTGTTTATAACCAAAAGAAAAGAGTGTGTGGCATAAACTGCTCCATTCGTGTTTCATTTGACTGAACGACCAAAAGCCACAAACTGTCCAAAGAACATGGACACAAAGCGCTGTGAGCTGGCAAGAGGCATAGATCCTCATGAGCCTCTTGATTGTTCCCTAAATAACTCCTAACAATCCATAAGTATCGTAAACCGCTCGCAACAACACGTAACCATCAGTAAACTGTTCGCAAGAATCCGTAAATGACTCGTAACAAAGCTCACGATGAGTCTATGCCTCTTGCAGTTGCATCGCGTTCACTTTTTCTCGGCAGTGAAGGGGTTAACTTGATTCTGATTTAGCAGTAACTCCTGTCTGGTACATCGTTCCACGTCTTGAAAAGCGCGTTTCTCAGTCGGCCTGAGTGTAAAGTGGTCACGGCGATGACGCAGTCACCAAAAGTCGAATACTATATATATAACGTTTCCGTCATTGTTCCAGACCCCTAGCTAGAAACTCTCAGAGGGGCAGGGCGCTGGCCAGGTCAAAAAGGGGATCAGCTCACTGGACGGGCACTTCACACTTTAAAAGCCCACTGACGCCGTAACTGTTTAAAGATGCACTTCTGTAACAAACGGTTACAAAACGCTACACACAGGTCTAGTTATGGTTCATTTGGACACAGGAGAATCCAGTTCAGCACACGTCGTCTTAATATCAAGTAACCTGACAATGACTCCACTCCGTTCTATAAATACAGTGCTATCAGTACGAGAAACAGCTAAAAATAGTTTGAAACGCTAACGGCTGCACAGAATAAATAAGTGCGATTACGCATGTTCTGTTGCTGCCTGTCCAAACTGCTGTTAAAGTTCATTAGGTGTGTGGACAAGACATAACAAACACAAATGGCGCAGAAACGTGTCTTCAGATTTATGCGTAATGGTACTTTAAAAAGGGCACAAAAAGCTAATCCATCTATTAACTCATTTGTGTTCAATGATTGTGTCCCTTGACATGTCATGGCCATAGCCTTTGTGCATTTCTTTCTGTATTTCTGTATGTGCGTATACAAAATCAAAAGCAAAATCAAAAAATTCACTACCCCGCCTCTCAACACTCACACATCGCCCACACCGATTAGGGGCAAACGCTAATTATTCTACAAAAAGGCGTAAATTGTGATAAGTATCTGCAACTGCACCGGCATATCAGAATATACATCCAGTGCAAAGGAAATTAGCTCTTTCTTCTTCAATTAGTTTATGAAAGAAACAACAAGTAAACGTGCACATCTTCCCGTTTTATATATATATATATATATATATATATATATATATATATATATATATATATATATATATATATATATATATATATATATATATATATATATATATATATATATATATATATTCATCATGTATATAACAGACAACGTTTTTATGAGGCAACTGAAAAAGTCCTGCGGACATTTACCTAATGGGGATTTTAATGAGCCAGACTCCGGCCGCAGACGAATCACTTCTCAAATCCACAGTACTGTTAAGCTGTTTAGACGCCGATGTCTTCTATTCAGTTTGGGTTGACCGCCTTTGCGGCACTATGTGTGATCAAGGACCGATATCGTAACAATCGGGGTTTCCTCCCTTAGCCTTTCCGCAGCCAAGCGGCCAGGCCTGCAAGGCAGCAGGGGACTCGTGGGGGTCGGGGTCGTCTATGTCCCGTGCAGATGTGAACATCTGCCCACTGCCCAGACGGTGACACTTGACAATCATAGACGGGGAAGTGGCGCAGTGGTTAAGGCGTCTGCCTCCAATGCCAAAGGTGCGAGGTTCGATACCGGGTTCCGGCGTTGGATTTTTGTCCTCTGGTAAGTGTCACCGTCTGGGCAGTGGGCAGATGTTCACATCTGCACGGGACATAGACGACCCCGACCCCCACGAGTCCCCTGCTGCCTTGCAGGCCTGGCCGCTTGGCTGCGGAAAGGCTAAGGGAGGAAACCCTTGACATCAAAGCCCCCGTGTCTCCGGGGAAGGTTTTTGAGCCAGAGACTAAGACAAGGACAGTCTGATATAAAACCTACGACCTGAGGACCTCGATGCCACCGTCCCAGCTTGCTAGGCCATGGCAAACGAACCAAGGGTTTAAAGGGTGGGGCCAGTACTGCGCACACTGCACTCCACCAAAAAGCTCCACCGCGCAGGCTTTAGGAAACGCCCACGGACTATGACACTGAACTTTCCAAGTCCTGTAGCGATGGGCAAGGGGCAAAACGGCAGGTGAAAGATGTCACTGGAAGCCGCAGTCTCAAACCTGCATGCAGGCGGTTCAGGATATTGGTCGCCTGATGTTGACCTGGGGATGACAACGTCACTCGGCACACCCTGAACGACCAAGCAGCCTTCTCTAGGGACAGCACTGCTTGCTCCACACGGAGAGGGGCCTAGAAAAGGTGGCCTAACCAAAGCTCATCCCCTCGTAACCCCAGTTGGCTAGCCGCGGTCAACGGGCATCTTCTCATGCGGTCAGAAAACAAGAAAAAACGGATCCACTCTCATGACGACCACGACCGGACTCAACGTAGCATGCTGGAACATCCGAACCATGCTCGACACAGCAGACAGCGGACGCCCTGAGCATCGCTCCGCCCTCATTGCCCATGAATTGCGGAGGTTAAACATCGACATCGCCGCGCTCAGCGAAGTACGCCTCCCCGAGGAAGGCAGCCTCCAAGAACTTGGCGCTGGCTACACCCTCTACTGGTCAGGCAGGCCTGCATCAGAAAGACGGCTCTCAGGCGTGGGCTTCATGGTGAAGACCCCCATTGTGACTAAGTTGGAAAACATACCAACGGGTCACTCCGACCGCATCATGTCCATGCGCCTCCCACTGAGACACCAGCAATACGTCACCCTTCTCCCCAACCCTCCTGGCAGAGCCTGCAGAAAAAGACAAGTTCTACTCTGACCTGCGCAGCCTCCTGCAGAGCACCCCTGCAGACGACAAAGTCATCATCCTTGGCGACTTCAACGCCAGAGTGGGCCAAGACTCTGAAGCCTGGAAAGGAGTCCTCGGCAAGCATGGCGTTGGGAACTGCAATGACAATGGTCGCCTACTGTTGGAGCTCTGTGCAGAGCAGCAACTTGTCATCACCAACACTACTTTCCAGCAAAAGGACAGTCGAAAGACCACCTGGATGCATCCTCGCTCCAAGCACTGGCACCTTATCGACTATGTCCTAGTGCGTCAGAGGGACCGCAGTGACGTCCTCCTCACCAGAGTGATGCCCAGCGCAGAGTGCCACACTGACCACCGCCTTGTTCGCTGCAAACTCAGGCTCCGCCTCAAGCTGAAACCCAAGAAAGGCCCCCCCCCCCCCCCCCCCCCCCCCGAAGAAAAAGCTTGATGTTGCCAGCCGTCAGCGTGACGACAAGAAAGCTGCCCTTCAGGCCGATTTACAGCGGATGCTCAAAGACACAGTTGATCCAGCAGACTCCTCCCCTGAAACACTCTGTGAACAACTGAAAACTGCTATTGTAAAATCTTCTGTGGAAGTCTTGGGCTTTGCTAGAAAGAGGAACAAAGACTGGTTTGACGAAAACGACGTAGAGATCCAGGAACTTCTAGCAAAAAAAAAAAAAAAAAAAAAAAAGCCGCCCACCAGGCCCACCTAGCCCAGCCTTCCTGCCCTGTGAAGAAGTCTGCCTTCCGCCTCATCTGCAGCAGTCTCCAGCTCAAGCTTAGAGAACTCCAGAACGAGTGGTGGTCCAGACTCGCACAGAGGACCCAGCTCTGCGCTGACAACGGTGACTACAGGGGCTTCTACGAAGCACTGAAAGCAGTGTATGGCCCTAGGCACCTGGTACAAAGTCCCCTGCGAAGCGCTGATGGACAGGCACTCCTCACAGAAAATACCTCCATCTTGAACCGCTGGTCGGAATACTTTCAGGACCTCTTCGGCGCTGAGCGCACTGTTCAAGAAACAGTCACCCTCTAAATCCCACACCTTCCACTAAAGGTTGAATTGGACGAACCGCCCACCGCCGAAGAGACCCTCACAGCCATCCACCAGCTCAAGAGTGGCAAAGCAGCAGGCATTGACGGAATCCCGCCATAGATATGGAAACATGGAGGCCCAGCACTGCACAACAAGCTCCACGACCTCTTTCTCTGCTGCTGGGAAAAAGGAACACTACCAAAGGATCTCCGTGATGCAGTCATCATCACCCTGTACAAGAACAAAGGAGAGAAGTCTGCCTGCTCTAATTATCGTGGAATTACCTTGCTGTCCATTGCCGGGAAAATTCTCGCAAGGTTGCTCCTGAATCGGCTGGTACCTGCCATCGCTGAAGACCACCTCCCAGAGGGCCAGTGTGGCTTCAGAGCCAACAGGAGTACCACCGACACGGTCTTTGTGCTGAGACAGCTCCAGGAGAAGTGCCGCGAGCAGAACAAAGGGCTGTACGTAGCGTTTGTCGACCTAACAAAAGCGTTTGACACTGTGAGCAGGCAAGGTATGTGGCAGATCCTGGAGCGACTAGGCTGTCCCCCAAAGTTCCTCAACATGATCGTCCAGCTCCACGAGGACCAGCAAGGCCAGGTCAGACTAAACACTGACCTCTCAGAACCATTCCCCATTCGCAACGGCGTGAAGCAAGGCTGCGTGCTGGCACCGACCCTCTTCACCATCTTCTTCAGCATGATGTTGAAGCAGGCCACAGTGGACCTCGACGATGACGACGCAGTGTACATCAGGTATCGTCGCGATGGCAGCCTGTTCAACCTCAGACGACTGCAGGCCCACACGAAAACCCTAGACCAACTGATTCGTGCCTCGCGCTGGGACCATACGGCGTTGAGGCGCGTCCCCTGGGTGGTGGATAGGGGGTCCCTCGTGAGAGGGGTGCACCGAATGAAATAAGGTGCCGTGAACCAACATGGTCTAAGGGAAGGTGACCCCGACAGAAAACCCCTGGTCCTCCTAGTAAGGGGGTTGGGCGTGGGGGTAGCTTCCCCACCCTGCAAAAAAGGAAATAGCTACAAAAACGCCGACGAAAAGACTAACAGTAATTCCTTTCCTGGAGGAGGAAGGTTCTTCTACTAGAAGACTTATGACGTCCTGTGGTGAAAGCCGGAAGTCTTCGGAAGCCACAGGACCGAGCCGCCTCTCTCTATCCAGGGATACAACCATGGGCACATGGAACGTCAAGACCATGTACCAGAGCGGTAAGGCCGCCCAGATAGCAGCGGAAATGCAAAAGTACAACCTTTCCCTGCTAGGCATCAGTGAAGCCAGATGGACGCAGTCTGGCCAGAAAAGGCTGTTAAGTGGGGAGACGGTTCTGTATTCAGGTCATGAAGAGGAGAATGCCCCCCATACAGAAGGAGTAGCACTCATGCTGTCACCAGTGGCACAGAGAGCGCTGATGGGCTGGGAACCTCTTGGGCCAAGAATTATAACAGCAGCCTTTAGAACCAAGAAAAAGCTCAAGCTGAACGTCATACAGTGTTATGCGCCCACCAATGACAGTGACGAGGAAGAGAAACAAGAGTTCTACGACCGACTCCAGAGTGCCGTGGACAAATGTGCGGAGCGAGACATCACCATCGTCATGGGCGATTTTAATGCCAAAATAGGGGAGGACAACACCGGATACGAAGAGGTGATGGGGAGACAGGGACTAGGCTCGGAGATGAGTGAGAACGGGGAGAGGTTTGTAGACTTTTGTGCTCTAAACCGACTTGTCATTGGAGGCAGCATCTTCCCACACAGAAGAATACACAAAGCAACTTGGGTCTCACCTGACCATACAACAGAGAACCAAATAGACCATATCTGCATTAGCAAGAAATTTAGAAGATCCCTTCAAGATGTTCGAGTGAGGAGGGGAGCAGATGTCGCCTCAGACCACCATCTGCTTACCTTAAGAATGAAGCTCAAGCTAAAGAAAAGCCGCACAGAGACAACAAGAAGACAGCGCTATAATGTAGGCCTCCTGAGAGAAACTGGAGTTAGAGAAGAGTTCAAACTGGTGCTGTCCAACCGGTTTCAAGCGCTACAGGAGCTAGTAAATGAAGAGGAGGCGGTCACCACAGAGCAGCAGTGGAAGGCAGTTAGAGAGGCGCTGAACTCAACCTGCAAAGACACTGTAGGGTTCAGGAAACACCACCACAAGGACTGGATGTCGGCACAGACCTTGAAGAAGATAGAAGCGAGGAAGCAGAAGAAAGCAGCGGTCAACAACAGTCGCACGAGAGCAGCCAAAGTAAGGGCACAGGGGGAATACTCGGAAGCCAACCGCGAGGTGAAGAGGAGTATTAGGGCAGACAAGAGGGCCTACACAGACAGCCTGGCAGCAGAGGCAGAAAAGGCAGCAGGCAGCGGCAACATGAAACAGCTCTACGACATTACCAGAAGATTGTCGGGTAAGTATGGCCATACAGAAAGACCAGTAAAAGACAAAGAAGGCAAGCCTATTGCAGACAGAGCAGACCAACTCGACAGATGGGCCGAGTATTTTGAAGAGTTACTGAACAGACCTAGCCCACCCGACCCCCCCGACATCCAGCCGGCAGAGACCGACCTACCCATCAGCTGTGACAGACCCAGCCGGGAAGAGATCAGAAAAGCAGTGGCATTTTTGAAGAATGGCAAAGCAGCAGGGCCAGATGGCATCCCAGCGGAGTCTCTGAAAGCAGACCTAGAGACAACAGTTGAGATGCTGTACCCACTGTTTGAAAAGATCTGGGAAGAGGAGGTGATGCCAGCTGACTGGAAGGAGGGGTACCTAATCAAGCTTCCCAAGAAAGGCGACCTCAGCAAGTGTTCCAACTACAGAGGAATCACCTTGCTGTCAGTACCAGGAAAGGTCTTCAACAGGATCATCCTAGAAAGAATGAAGAGCTCCGTTGACCCCCAGCTGAGAGACCAGCAAGCAGGATTCAGGAAGAACCGATCATGTACAGACCAGATCGCCACTCTCCGCATCATCGTGGAACAGTCTCTGGAGTGGAGCTCCCCGCTGTACGTCAACTTTGTGGATTATGAGAAAGCATTTGACAGCGTGGACCGAGAGACTCTGTGGAAACTCCTACGACACTACGGTGTACCCACAAAGCTCGTCCGCCTGATCAAGAGCAGCTATGATGGCATGACATGTCGCGTGATCCACGAAGGGCAGTTCACCAGAGAGCTCCAGGTCATAACTGGTGTCAGGCAGGGGTGTCTGCTGTCTCCGTTCCTCTTCCTACTGGCCATAGACTGGGTCATGAAGATGACCACAGAGCACAGACGAAGTGGAATACAGTGGACACTGTGGACACAGCTTGACGACCTCGATTTTGCAGACGACTTGGCATTACTGTCCCACACTCATCAACAAATGCAGGACAAGACCACGAGGCTTGCTGACATCTCGTCCCAAGTGGGCCTCACCATTCACAAACAGAAAACAAAGACAATGAGGCTGAACGCAACCAGGGAAGAACCAGTCTTGCTTGCTGGCACCCCGTTGGAGGAGGTGGAGTCCTTCACCTATCTCGGGAGCATCATAGACAAAAAAGGCGGCACTGATGCAGATGTCAGAGCACGAATCGGTAAAGCCAGAGCAGCCTTTCTCCAGTTGAAAAAAGTGTGGAGTTCCAGAGAGCTGTCACAACACACCAAAGTCCGGATTTTCAACTCCAATGTAAAAGCAGTTCTCCTATATGGAGCAGAGACTTGGAGATTGACAAAAACCACAGTCAACAGAGTACAGACCTTCATGAACAGTTGCCTTAGAAGAATTTTGAAAATCCACTGGCCAGAGAAGATCAGCAACGTCAGACTCTGGGAGAGAACAGAGCAGATAACAGCAGAGAATGAAATTGGGCGAAGAAGATGGGGATGGATCGGTCACAGTCTGAGAAAGCCAGCTTCCAGTATCACTAGGCAGGCATTGTCATGGAACCCCCAGGGAAAGAGGAAAAGAGGTAGGCCGAGAAACTCCTGGCGTCGAGACCTCCAAGCAGACATCAAGAGACTGGGAACCACCTGGAGTAGAATCGAAGGAGAAGCACAGGACAGGAGTTGCTGGAGGTCTCTCGTCGACGGCCTATACCCGGGTAGGGGTGACAGGCGTAAGTAAGTAAGTAACTGATTCGTGAGCTGCTCTTTGCTGATGACGCTGCCCTCGTTGCACACACAGAGAGAGCCTTGCAGCGCATTACGTCCTGCTTCGCAGATGCCGCCCAGCTCTTTGGACTTGAGGTCAGTCTGAAAAAGACAGAGGTCCTTCATCAGCCAGCACCCAAGGAAGAGCATCGCCCTCCCCACATCACCATCGGCGAGTCTGTACACCAGTTTACCTACCTCGGCTGCATCATCACGTCAGACGCCAAGCTGGACAAGGAGCTGGACAACAGGCTGGCAAAAGCGAACAGTGCTTTCGGGCGACTATTCAAGCGGGTGTGGCACAATCAACAGCTGAAAAAAGGCACCAAGATCAGCGTGTACAGAGCTGTCGTCCTCACCACCCTGCTGTACGGTTCCGAGTCCTGGGCCCTCTACCGCAGCCAACTACGACTCCTCGAAAGCTTTCACCAGCGCTGCCTGCGTACCATCCTCAGCATTCACTGGAGTGACTATGTCACCAACGCCGAGGTCCTTGAACAGGCGGAAACTTTGCGCATCGAGGCTTTGCTGCTGCGGACACAGCTTCGCTGGGCGGGGCACGTCTCCAGGATGGAGGATCATCGCCTACCCAAGATCACTCTGTTCGGCGAGCTCGCCACTGGACACCGAGACAGAGGGGCACCAAAGAAGAGATACAAAGACGGTCTCAAGAAGTCACTTAGTGCCTGCCAAATCGACCACCGCCAGTGGTCTTCGCTTGCTGCGGACCGTGACACCTGGCGCTCCACCATTCACAAGGCAGCCGTCTCCTTTGAGGACTCTCGCAGAGCTAACCTCAAGGACAAGCGGCTCAGGAGAAAAAACAGAGTTGTCGTAACTGTAACCTAAGACCTATAATAAAGAGACCCCGCCAACTCTATTTACACAAAGCACTAATGATCCAAGAACACTCGGAAGACAAGTCACCTGCGTCCCGGAGCGATAACAGATGCTAATTGCTCTTTCGGCAGTGTGTTGTGGCGAGAGACATTAGGCAAGGTGTATGTGTATAGTGTGAGCTGCCATTTCCTATCGCCTCTTTTGTTAACTTGTTAGCTTGTCACGCTCTCAGTCGTCAAGTCTCAGCGGGTATATAGCAGCAAGAGGCATAGATTGTTATGCGCCTCTTTTGTCCAGCTGTACTTCTTATGCGCAGGTGTCAAGCGCCCATGAGAATCTATGCCTCTAGCAGACTGCCGTGCAAGTGGAGCGCAGATGCAGGCGCCAAAAAGGCGGGCCAGGCGGTCAGTGGTCAGCGGCTTTACAGTGATTGACAGCCTTAATGCCGACGAGAGTGCAGCGCCAGGGCGCGATGGAGACCGAGAGGGGGACAGCAGGGCGGGCAGCGGATGGGCTGCAGCCGCAGCCGGGGACTCATAAGAACATGATGCTTGAGTGCTCGCAAGGAGTGGCTCTAATGACATCCACAGGTTTGAAGCTTCGATCTACTGCATTAACAGCACGACTGCTGCAAGGACGCACGTCGCAATAAGCGATCTGCTGCAGCGAAACGGTTCCTTAAGTCTTTGCTGTAAAGGGGCGCAACCTCAGTACTGTCTTTCCTTACTACAAAGGGGCTCAGCATACCGTCTTTAACCCCTTCCCGGCCTGCTGACGGACGTACATTTTGTTTTCTGATATCCGCGTTCATTGACTGAACGACCCAAAACCACAAACTGTCCAAAGAACATGGACACAAAGCGCTCTGAGCTGGCAAGAGACACTCGCGGGTGC